>JARHVA010002171.1:2040000-2427500 GCA_037957365.1 Torreya grandis | reverse complement strand
ATCCATATCCTCTCTTATTATCAATCATCATGCTCAACCTATCCATGCTCTCTCACATCATGGTCTGATCTTTAGTCTTATAATTATTGATCTCGCTCCTCCTCTCCCTTTTGGTTCTCTTGTATGTCAAGCCCAAAATGTGGGCACCACTATAAGAGCCACTATATGAGGGAGTATAAACTACCCTAACTCACATACCACTAGATGTGGCTCTAAATACCAGGTGTAATGTCCTAGAATCTATGCTCATGCCAACTCTAGTGCCACCATCCTCCAACTTGACCATATTATCATAATGTGCCCATATGGTTACCATATAATATCTACTCGCATAACTATATGTATCACTAGAAAATGGGGCATGGCTTGTACCGCTTGATCCTTCCTCCACCTTTACACCTAAGGTAACCAATCATTAACCATATGGGGAAACCCAATTGGTCAGTACATTAAGAACTTTTCATATATCTAGGCACTCAATAATATCATCAAACCCATGGTCTTCTACCCTCTGGATAACATCCCATACATATCATATATAATCTAAGCCTAGATGATAGAACCCAGATCTTATAGTGCCTCCTATTCTAAAATAGACTAGCATAATGCTATCACATATAATGATACTTTGTCATCTAACTTGTGACATAAGTACTCATGCTATCACAAGTCCTATCACCACCTTATATATATCTATAATATGATATATATACATGTCAATTAGGCTCACCCTTAGCCCTAGATATATCCTATCCAAGTACATCACCCATCAGGCTAATGCTCATCTCTGTTCCTATCCATTCGATATCCCCATGATCACTGATGTCCCTCTTATCAAAAGTCAAAGTATAGCATGGACACCCTCTAGTGTGATACCCACCTTGATGGTTTCCCCATCTAAAGGTATTAGTCAAGCACTCCAAGATTCCTAGGAACATGACTATTAGATCTATGCTTGATAGCACTCAACACATCTCCATGATACCTCTTAAGCCTAGTGTGACTAACCTAGCTCAGTCCTCCATTGTCAACCACTCCAATAGGTATGGTAGTCATGTTTCATCCACTAATCACCAAAATCTATGATGCCCCTACACCTATCAAATAATAAAAGATGTATTAGACCTCCATGTCACTTATAATCAAATACATTCTTTTTAAATTTTTACAAAAATAAACCTAATTTGCCTTAATTTATACATTTTTAATCAATTTTACCTATTTTTAGCCTAATTAGCCATTTCATTACTTACCCAATCAATCTACCCCTTTAGAGTACTATTTTAGCTAATTTCTTGCATTTTGGTACTATATCAACCACTTAGTCACATACTAAGTTAACCAAATAGTATTGGGTCAACCTTGTGGACTTACTCTACTAAGTTTACCCTTTCATTTCCCCCTTAGTACTAAATCAGCAAAGTGGATTAACCTACTAAGTTGGCATAGAGGTACTAATTCATGACTTTACCTAAAAAACTAAGTCGACACATACCTACTAATTTGACAGTGTCCAATCAAGATTTTCAACCTACTAGGTTTATTGGGTTGACCTAGTTGGTTCAGATTGTTGACTCTTTCCCCTACTTATAGTAAATGTCTTTGACATTTATTACTCCAATTCCTTTCAACCCATTTCCCCTTTCGACCTCTAGTACCCTATCAACCTTCATGTTTTCTATAAATACTCTAAATTCTAAATTTATGTAAAACACTTAATTTTCAATAAAATATTCAAAATAAGTTTGAAATTCTTAGTTTCTTACCTATGTTACACATGTTATAGCCGCTAGGCATCTTCCTTATCTCAGCTATTATTTCCTCACCATCTTCTCTCTTTCAAATTTCATTTGGTCTCTCAGAGCTCTATTTTTCTCTCCCAATAAGTCAAATAATATAAAATGACTTTCTTTTCACCTTATTTAAACTTATTATTCACAATTCTTTACCTTTCAAATATTTACCATCAAATTCCTTGTTTTGATCATATCGTTGTTGTTACTCACTCATTTTTTGAATCATAAAAATTTATGGAATCATGATGTCATAGAGAATATTTCCCACTAAAATATGCCTATATTCTAAATTTTATTTTATTTTTTGCTCTTTTTGCACTAATCTCTATAGGTTCATCTAATATTATTCATATTGGATACCTTCACAATCTCTCACAGTCTCTTTCTTTATCTACAACACTAAGGTAAGTAAAGGTATGTGTGTTTTAATTCTATCCTTTCATTTATCTTATTTTACCTTACTAAATTTTACTTAGCATTAGTGTTATGTTTTATCATGTTCTATTCCCAAATTACCATCCTGTGTTGCACTTATGTGACACATGATGAGCATCGAGTGGGGCATATGTATACACATAATATTTTCAAAATTTTATAAATTACTGATGCTCTCTATCTTAAAGTAACCCATTGAGTCTCAATCTCTTTGAGTGCATGCCTTAAGGGGTGCATTGGGAAAGGGGTGGGCAAACCATTAGTGCTTCACAAGATTTTTGTCTCTTTTTCCACTTGTTATCTACACACTTTTCTCCTAAAAACCATTACCCTAAGTTTATTCTTATCTCATGTATACTTCTCCAATAATTTCCTACCTTTCATCCCCTTTTTCATAACCTAAAACTCTTTTCAATAGTTTATAGTCATAGGTCAACTAGGTCAACCTTGTACTCTTATGGATAAAATTCATTTAGGGTCTAGGTCAGCGCTTGGCTGACCTATCATGTGACCGAGTGAATTTTTGTCTATAATAGTACTAGGTCAACTAGGTCGACCCTATTGGCCAATTTTTTTGAAATGGCGTAGGGAAAAATCCACTTATATATAAGATCATTTTGCCATTATTTAGAGAAGAGAAGAATAAGTAATAGTTATTGCACATCTGTTTATCCACCATTCTACTTGAGGACCAAGCTTAGGGTTTCATAATTTCTTTGGAGATATAGATCTTGTCTTGTGGATAAGTATTTTATATATATTTATAGGTTGTGTATCCTAGATCTGATTTATCCTTTTCATCCTTACATACCATAACCACCTTTTATAAATCACTTTATCTAAGGTAGATATTAAGGCTCAACGGGTTCATCTTCAAAGGTAAGTATTCCTAACTTTGTTCCTCCTCTATAAGAGTAGATAGGTATGCATTTATACTTCTCTTCTATGCATTTGGATTTCTTATACATTGACATGAGTATATTTCTCTTATTCATGTTTACTTTTGTTATTTCTTACCCCCACTTTATGCCACAAGCTTTGGTGAGAACTAGACTAGACTTTAATTTACTTGTTATTAGTTTAGTGAATATGAAAACATAGGGTTTAGTTAAGATTATTACTTGATTGTGCTTGAATAGAGGCTTTGGAACCCTCCCTAGTATTGTTGTTGTGATAAGAGATCCCCTAATTAGGTCTAGTGGATCCACATATTGGTCATGTTCCTGATTATCTAACGTATCCCCAATTATAAGTGTAAGTATGATCTATCTGCTTCAAGTTAGGATTGATTTATAGACATGATACATTTCTGATTGCATACACAATGTTTATCTAACTTATATCTTATCTTTTTTAAATGAGTTAAAACTAAATATTACATTTTCAAGGATTTCAAAATAGCCAATATAATATAAATAATTCATTACAAAAGTTAAGTAATAATAAATATTCAAGTGAACTTTTAAAGTTACCCATAAGGATAACTGAAGGAGGGGATCACCTCCCATCCCTTTACCATCATAGGGAAAATTCCCTAGGCACTTCCAATCCTAGGACTCCAAACTCTGAGCATCTTCACATCATTGATGTTAGGTGGAATAAGTTGAAGGGGTGATTTTTAGATGATAGATAAAACATAACAAGGATTACTCACTAAGAAACACTTTTAGGAGGTTTACAAGTTTGTTTATATATAAGAAGCTTCCATAACCAACAAAAACATGTAAGGAAAAAATCACCATTTAAAATATCATAATGATAACAAGGTAGCCATAGATATAATTCCAACACATAAGGTCCATCGAAGGATAATAAGACCATGGGGATGCCTCCCTCTTGGTCTTCTATCTATTGACCATGGGAGAACATTATCATATTAGACCATGCTAAAGTACCATGTATGAGGGCATAAAAATTATGGTTTTACCTGACACTACCACTACATTAAGGAAAAGCATGTAGGATGGCATAGGAACTTAGTTCCACCAACCACTATCACTTCATAAATGATAAAAACAAGGCAATTAAATTCAATCCCATTTGAACAGCCTAATAGCATCAAAATGAAACAAGAAATTGATTTTTAAAATATCAAATTAAAATAAGAGGGATTTTTCATCTCAAAATCCTAAGTGGGTGATAAAAATAGCATGGTTACCATAGGCACAATTATTGAAATCAATGATAAAAAGAGGGTAGGTTAAGATCCCCTACACCTCTTGAAAATAAGCAAAACCATAAG
Organism: Torreya grandis; assembly: GCA_037957365.1. Taxonomy (NCBI): domain Eukaryota; kingdom Viridiplantae; phylum Streptophyta; class Pinopsida; order Cupressales; family Taxaceae; genus Torreya; species Torreya grandis. Next base: position 2,423,027 of record JARHVA010002171.1, on the reverse strand, counting down.
GGAGAAGCTTATCATTTCAAATTAAATAACATAAAATGAAAACACAAGGGTTCATGTGATCCTAACTTGGCTTTCCTTTGGGATCTACAAAAATAATCCTCCACAAATTCAAGGTTAAGTTATCCTCACCAATATTCCTTCCTTCTCTACTTGGCTTCTCTTTCTTCTCTAGCTCCCCTCTAATTTCTAATTTTAAAAATGGCCAAAAGTTTATACAAGGAAGTTTTCACTTCCTCAAAAAAGATAATCATTATCCTCTAATTTCTAATGGTAATATGACATGTTCCCCTTCCCATCCCTTGGCCCAAGGTCAAAAAGACTCCTTTAGCAATAACTTTACTTATAATCACATATGGGTAAGCAAGTAAGTTCATCCCTAATTAATGATCCCACTATCCCACACCATAAATGGAACATGGGATAGTCCTCTAGCTTAATATACACTCTAAATAAAATCTCAGTCCATCATATAGTCAATAATGGCCTTAAATTCACCTATAACCACTTATAAAACACTCAAAATCCACTTTCAATGTTTGTTGGATGTGTCCATCTAAATTTTGGGTCAGTAGGGCCATTTATGTAGCTTAAAATTGCACTTTATGAATTAAATACAAAGAAAAATATACACGTGAGTTTATAAGAATATATATGAATAATATCCATGGGGTTCAATATTTTTAGGAGGGTTAATAAATTCCATAACTTCTGACTAGGTCCACATAGGACACAAGGAATGGTTTGAATCATAAAAAGTTCAAGTACACATGCCAGCACTTTACTAATGGTTTAATCATACCCAACATAGTGTAGTTCCCTCATAGACCTCCCATGTCACTTAAAAAATAGTGCACACACAAAATGCACTGGCCTAGATAGTCAAAGTAGCTAAATGATGTAGACACTCCTTTTTTGCCACATCCATGTCTTAAAGGATTTCAGACTAGTTTCAACCAAACTATGTAAATTAAGCCTAAAAACCACTAAACATTTCAAATTAATCCACACATTAGATGTAAGTGTCAGGAACCTAGAACAATCAACATGCTCTGATACCACTTGTCAGGATCTTGCTCCACCAATAGAGCACATATGATTACTTCTTGTATTAGCAACTAAACACGGAATTTAACTAGAATCAATAAGTAACTAGAAATATGAAACAACATAGGAATATGAGAGACAATACACATTTGTATTAATAATCACTCAGAAGAATATACAATAAAGAAGATGCCACTTCTTCTTCCACCTCAAAGGCTCACCACACCTCAAGACCTTCTTCCCTCTCTCTCTCAGTCCCAACAATCAACTCCAATACAGAATTGATGTTCACCTCTCCAACTAGTCAGTAACACGCTGCCAGTACACCAAGTACACAACCATACTCTAATTAGATCTCCTGCTCTCTGCTGCTACCTGCAAATCACTAGACCTTACTCACCATTGTAGATCTCCAAAAGAAGCCATGCTCACCTGCTGACTAAGATCATAAAAATATGAAGAACCCTACTAATTTTCCAATCCAGCACCCACTCTTGGTACTGTGGCACTAGGAGGAACACACCATTGCTCTCCTCTCTTAGAAGGAGCTTATTGCTCTCTTACTCTCTAGCTACACTTTTACAATATAGCCCATGAGTCCATATATAGATCTCATGCTTACAATAATAAGACTATCTTAATTAAAATAATTAGACACGCAAATCAAGACTAAGACTAGCCTTTGACATGCAAACAAATAGTCCAAAAATAGACTCTCTGAGATCAACATGCAAACTGCATGTTCACATACAAGGTGCCGACGTCGACTCCTCCATGATCGATGTCAGCCGATTGGTAACTGATGTCGGTTGGTTCTTCACTGCTATCTGACTAACGTCAGCTGATCAAACTGACGTTGGTTGCCCTGCAACTCTATGCAACCTTTGCAAGCTCTGTGACTTCTTCTATTTGCATCTTGGTGAAGCTTTTAGCTCCATAACCTAACAATCTCCCACTTGGAGATAAACAACTGCACTTGTACCTGTCCCTGTACACTGTCTAAATTATTCCCTAGCTTATATCCCTCTTTAAGATATCCTGAAGACCAACCACCACACAACCTGTGATGCTACACCTGTCATCCAAGTAACCTGCCACATCCGAACCTACATATCCATGTAGTGAAGACCTTGACCCTACATAACAAGAATCCCTACTGCTGATCCCTCTCAGATACCTAAGAATCCACTGAACTACCCTCCATTACTCCTTCCCCGAATTGGCTCCATACTTTTTGACAACTCCCACTGCTTGGGAAAACTTAGGTCTACACTAGACCTCATGTGATTTCGAACCCTATTCTAAGGTAAGCTTGAATTGTCCAGCCCTTGGTGTGCTTTCTGATTCTGCATCCTGCATCATGAACCCCACCAACACTGTCTTCACATCAGCTCCCACTGGAGATAAAATCTCCATGTCTCTTATGCCAAAGAATTTCACTACTCCAAATTCTTCCTGACATACCTCTAAACTAACCTTACCCTTAGCTCAGCAAATCCCTGTATCTTTGAACCTATAACTAGTATACCATTCACATACAGTAACTAGATAATGTCGTGACTCATCATCCACCTGGTAAGACAAACACAATAGTTACACTGACATTGACTGAAGCCATGCTTAGTCATCCACCTGTCAAACCTGTACCACTATCCTGTAGCTTCCTCAAGACCATATACCTTGGCCTTCTATCTCACGTATCCATCCACTCTCTTCTTTAACTTGGGAATCCATCCATCTCTCAGTGTTTTCTTCCAGCTGACAACTCTACCAACAAATACCTATTTAGTTCTTCTCCAAGGACTCACACTCCTCATCCATGCCAAGCTCCCACTGTATCTGGATTCTACTTGCATTGCCTCTTCCATCTTCCTCATTCTTGACCATCAATAAGCAATATAAAGAAGGTGAACAATGAATATGAGGTTCACTTACCCTTTTGACCTCCATATGAGCATTTGAGACTTGTTGACAGCTAGCTGTCTGCCCAATATCCGTTCCAGTGACTGATCTCGGCCATCTCCCAGTCTGCTCCCAATCGATGTCAGTTCCCTGCACTGACCCTAACTACCGACGTCATTTCCATGGCTGACGCTGGTATCCCTTCTACCGACATTGGTTCCTTCATGACTGACATCGGTCTTCCTTTTACTGACATTGGTTACTATCTGACTGATGCCGGTATCTGTGTTCACCTATGAGTGATAACTTTTTACCCGTGAGCTCTCCATGGATCAAAACCTTATTCAAATCAACATAACCCTGCTCAAAATAATTCAGTCCACTCCACTGATCTCTGTTTGTCATCTCTTCCATGAACACCAAGGCTTTCCAGTTCTTTAGCTTGTCAAAAACATCTATCTTCTGCTTAAGAACATGCATTCCCCTCCTACATATGTGACCAAGCCTACAAAGCCACATCTCTATAACAAAAGGTGAATCAGTAATATAAGTAGATGGATAAAGGATACCTACTTTCTTACCACCATCTAATTCAAGTATATCCGATGTGATAGTTACAGTACATCTCCCATCACCCAAATTTCTTGAAGAAATTAGACTCATCTCCAAGACTGGTACCTGCATGACTTCCTTCAACCACTGTGTGTCATCCGTCTGTAATTTCAGCTTCACTTCCCCTTCGTCAATCATCTAACAAGGCTCTCCAACCCCTAAATAAATCTCTCCAAAGTCTCCAAAGACGTACCCATGAAAAGATGCTCTATTTTGGGCTACATGGAAAGAGGCAAAAGAATCTATAAACAAAGATTCTACTTTATCCAAAACATCCTGTGCAACATCACCTGCAACATATGCTTCTACACGCTGATTTTCTACTGACCAACAATCTCCCTTTACCTGCTCTTTCTTTCCATTAATCAGACCATTCATGCTATTCAATTTCTCTATTCATAGCTTACTTTCTTCTGCCATTTCTATACTCCCACTCAATCTAAAATCCCTATGAGTGACCTATAATCAAAAACACTACCAGATTTGAAACCACCTATTAGTCAACCCAACCAAAAAGCTCTGATACCACTTGATGGTATCAGCTCTTGAACCTACAACCTGACTCTGATACCAATTGTCAAGAACCTAGAATAATAAACATGCTCTGATACCACTTTTCAGGATCTTGCTCCACCAATAGAGCACATATGATTACTTCTTGTATTAGCAACTAAACATAGAATTTAACCATAATCAATAAGTAACTAGAAATATGAAACAACACAAGAATATGAGAGACAATACACAATTGTATTAATAATCACTCAAAAGAATATACAATAAAGAAGATGCCACTTCTTCTTCCACCTCAAAGGCTCGCCACACCTCAAGACCTTCTTCCCTCTCTCTCTCGGTCCCAACAATCAACTCCAATATAGAATTGATGTTCACCTCTCCAACCAGTCAGTAACATGCTGCCAATACACCAAGTACACAATCGTACTCCAAGTAGATCTCCTACTCTCTGCTGCTACCTGTAAATCACTAGACCTTACTCACCATTGTAGATCTCCAAAAGAAGCCATGCTCACCTACTGACTAAGATCATACAAATATGAAGAACCCTACTGATTCTCCAATCCAGCACCCACTCTTGGTACTGTGGCACTAGGAGGAACACACCATTGCTCTCCTCTCTCAGAAGGATCTTATTGCTCTCTTACTCTCTAGCTACACTTTTACAATACAACCCATGAGTCCATATATAGATCTCATGCTTACAATAATTAGACTATCTTAATTACAATAATTAGACACGCAACTCAAGACTAAGACTAGCCTTTGACATGCAAACAAACAGTCCAAAAATAGACTCTCTGGGATCAACATGCAAACTGCATGTTCACGTACAGGCTGCCGACGTCGGCTCTTCCATGACCGATGTCGGCCGATTGGTAACTGATGCCGGTTGGTTCTTCACTGCTATCTGATTGACGTCAGCTGATTAGACCAATGTCAGTTGCCCTGCAATTGATTCTGCAACTCTCCACAACCTCTGCAAGCTCTGTGACTTCTTATGTTTGCATCCTGGTGAAGCTTTTAGCTCCACAACCTAACAGTAAGTATTAATAATTACTTTAAAGCATCCCTATTTTAGGTATTACCCTATATGTAATGATAACCTCTCACAAAATCATACCTAATCAGGTTGTGCCTTAGCAAACTGACATTTTTTACTAATTAAGTGGGGCACTTAGTCCAATTCTTTAAATGACCAAAAGCTTAAGAAAAATTAATTAGACCATCAAATCAAATTAAATGCTTAGTTAAATAATTCATGTTCAATTAGTGAAAATATTATTTCCAAAAATCAAAATTCAACAAATATCAAAAGGAAATGAGGTCATGATGACATCATCATCCTTAAAGTCAAGAATTCCAAACTATCAACATAAATTCCTAAAAAATCAAAAATATTGAGCCATGCCTCCATAAATGCATAATTAAGGACATTATTTATTTAATTTGGACTCCCAAGGTTGACTTAGGGTTAGCTAGACCTAACTACACATAAGTGGGGGCTAATTTGAAACCTATAAATACAAGGTATCACACTCACTTCCAATAAGCTCTTTTGTCTAAATTTATTATGTAGAATTTATAATGGAGGCTTCATAGACCAACACATGTCAAAGCCAAAACCATATTGGATAAAGGGCAGGTGTTTCCCATAAATCAAGAGCATCGATGAAGACTCCAAATTGGATAATAGCCACACAATCTAATTACCATTCAATAAGTGATTCAAAGCTATAAGGAAGTTGAAAGTGATTTGTATTTTATCCTTTTAGTTGTGTTTTGCTTCGTCTTATTTTCATCAAGCTCCACCTAGTATCTAGGCTTAAGTATTCTTTTTCTCAATCTTATTTTTACATGTTTTATTCTAATAATAAGTGACTAACGTATATTTTACCTTATATTCCTATTGCATACATAATGGCATACCCAGTGGGACCACACACCCCACACTCATCATAAGAGCATTTTTGGACCTCTTAGGACCCATTGAAAACTCATTAATGACCTTGTTCTTACCTTTTTTTCTTAATTTTTCCATGTTTTTCCTTTGCTACATAACTGAGAATTTGTCTATTATAGAACTATGAATTCAGAGCTAAAAATTGTAAATTCATCGTAGGAAGCTATGAAATTACCTTAGTTTCATATCAGACCTATAGAAATATAAATTTAAAGCACTATTTTGCAAATTCATTGGGCTAAATCATGAAATCATCATAATATTTTTCTAACTTATCTACATATTTGTGAAATCAAAATAATTAATTTCAAAATCATAGTCAAAACTATGAAATAGTTCTTTATTGTTTATGTGTTTTTTACAAGTTTCAAAAAAAATTCAAAATCTTAACAAATTCACAACTATGAATTCATCCATAAACCATGAAATTGGTAAAGATAACTAAGAAATCAATGAAAATAACTATGAGATCATCGAGGTTAATTGTGAAATAGACCAACATAGTTAAAAAATTAATAAGAAGAGTTACGAAATCATTCATAAACTATAAAATTGCACTATGATGTTTTATGTGTTTTTTTACTTTCTATGTTTTTTATTTACCTACAATTTCATAATTTACACTTGACTGTGTAACTATGAAATCATTATAGAGAACATATTTTCATGATTTTTGGAGTTAATTTGCTAACTTGTAGGTTGTTTTCATCAACTAATCAAACATAAATCAATCCTCTAACATTTTTTATAGGGAATTAAGTGAAAGAGAGGTATTTTTAGCATTAACAAGGATAATTCACATTTATTTTGGTGCTTTAAAAAATTAAAAACAACTTTCAAATTTTTTACAAAGGCCAAAATTCAATCATATTTCAATAGGTGATTTAAAAATAACAATCACATTAGACTTAGAGCTATTAATATCACTTTTATTGTTGTTATTCATTTTCTTGAAAAACACTTAGTTTTATTTTTGTAAATCCTTGCATGTACGTTCTCCCCTTGTCCCCTTTAGGGAACTTGGGTGACTAAAAAAATGGTGTTTTAATTGTTTTTTAGTCAAAACCAAATAAATGTCATGTATGCTCTCCCTTTGTTCTTAGGGACTTGGATGACTTACAAATGACATAGTTCTTCCATTTATTTTTCTTATTTAATTTGTGAGTGGGAGTTCATTGACTCCTCCTGAGTTATTTAGGAGGAATTTGACCTAGGATTTCATCTCCCAACACTATTCTAACCCCACCCTATGGTGGGATTTATAAATTAGGTGTACCATTGGATTGGATAGTGTCTGAGTGGTTAGCCTAATAAGTCCAAGGGGTCCCCAAGCCATGTAGTGATCTAGAAATTAGACTTCACTAATCATTACATGGATGAAGTTGTTGTGAAAAAGATAAGACCTTTACATAACAAGCTAGATAGTTTGTATCCAATTGATGTGAATTTTGTGCCCAAGTGTTTTAGGCACTTGTGGACCATATAAATAAGTCAAGTCAAAATTTAATCTTAATTAACCCCATTTTTCATAGATTATCTTGCCAAATGTTAAGTTTCTTTAGAACTCTAAGTTCCTTTCCATGTATCAGTTCTTGAGAGAGAAAGGGGGAATAAAAACTCTACCTACATGCACTATTTTATTTTTAGATTAACAATTAATTCCTTTCAATAGTGGTATATCAGTGGAAAATTTGGTAGATACTATGCATACCTCATGTCATTTTTATCATAAGAACATGAACTTAGGTGTTACTTCTTTTTAATTGTATTATTTCAGTCCAAAATTAATTTTCCAAATAAAACAAACACATACTACACACCCCATTTTGCACAAACAAGTGTTATATTACCAAAATTATTCCAACTATTTTCCTAGTTCAAAACAAGACCAAAACCATTTCTTCCTTTTGTTTCTAAGTAGCATTATTAAACTGGTCATTTTTACCTAGACAAGTTAGAGTTAATCTAGACCAAGTTTCAAGCATCCTAAAGTGTGAAGCCAATTTCAAGTCTAGAATGTTTAAGTTGTCTTTTCAAATCAAGTCTAAAATCCCACTTCCAAATATATATCTAAGTACAACTATTTTATATGAGTCTTTCTTATCACTTTGGCTTCAATTTTTTACTTATTTCACTTAGTTTTCAATAATTAAGTTGGCTTTCCAATTGGTTTGCCTAGAACAACTTCAAACCTTTGTTTCTTAATGGCAATTTTATTTTAGACCAAGTTTGATTTGGGCCTAGTTTTCCAATATTACCTTGACTAAGTGCACATTTTTTTCCAGACCAAATACCTTATATTTAAGTTAAATTCAAATTTTAGGTATATATTGAGTTCATTTCTAAGACTAGCTTTGTGACTTTTTTCCAAAGATCTAACACCATTTCATAGACTAAGTTTGTTTACCTGTAAATATTCTAAGACCTTTGTCAAAGACAAATTTCACATTTGAATTCTAAATTTACCTTAGACCTAGTACAAACTATTGGTATTTTGTCCTCATAAGCCAAATGTCAACCCCTGATATCAAAAAAAATTAGTGACCACCACCTTCGCCTACTCATGATGATTTTTGGCATAGTTATGTCATCCTTGTCCCACTGAGAGTCTTTGAATATTGATTAGGAGTAATATGATGTATCATTGTTTCAAGATTAATACATTGTGTCATGAGTTTGTTGAGCATTATGGTGATGTTTTAGGCATTATAGTTTCTTGGAATGAGAAAGGTGATTATTAAAAGGTCCTAAAAGTCAAATCAATGTTTTAGCCCTCTTTGAGAAGTTTAAAGATCATTTGGTAATATTAATGTGTTTTAAAAATGATTTTAGGTGATAACATGAGAATCATAATTTATTAAAATCCAATTATCCATGATATATTCCTCTAAGCTCATTTAACACTTTCATCACCCCTCCTAAGCCATCAAGCACCCTTAAAACCACTTCATATAAGCCCAATTATATTATAAAACTTTAGGAAGGGGAAAATTTCTTGATTAATTATATTTAATAGGGTCATAAAATGGATTTATCCATGTCACACTACTATCCCAAGCATTTCATGCCACATAAAGTCCCTTTAAGACTCAATCCCACCCTTCCCAGTAGCCAAGTGGGCCCCATGTGCCAATTTCTCACTTTTCCACTTCCCCATAAATTTTAACCTATTTTAAATGGATTATTATCTTTTGATACTCATTATTTTTCCCTAAAATATATTTCAAAGTTGTAACTTTGAAGAAAATGTGGAAAAACACACTTTTTGGGACATTTCTATAGTTTAACAAAAGTGTATAGATTGTACTATTTATGATAAGATTAGAGGATGAATATTAACTCATGTATGATGTCTTATAAAAGTTTAATTTTGAAAAGATACCAAAAAAACACAAACTTGATCCCTTTCTTCACTTGCCTTCTTTGGCAGACCTAGATAGCTCCTTAAGTTTTTGCGTGTACCATACAAAGGAGGAAGAATTGGGGTCCTAACTCTTGGCCATAGGAAGTACACTCAAGAAGATTCCAATCATGGGAATTTTTTTGTATATTTATGTCCTAACATTTATAACATTAATTAATAATTTAAGGAATTTGTATGTTATTCACATCTGCATAGGCCAATTTTAATTGGGCAATTTTCATGGATTTTTGACTTGTTTTCTCAATCCAATGACTAATGTTGTTTTCTCAATTCTTAAAAGGGTATATAATATAAATTTTAGCACTTTTATCACATGTGTGATCTCATGATATCAAAAAACATCAAAGCTAACCCAGTTTTAATTTGTAAGAAACTTGAGTGTATTAAATAGGGTTGAAGGTCCTTATCAGAAGTTTCTTTGACTAGTTTGAGAGTTTGCATAGGTGTTTCAAGGATTTTAATTCCTTATTTATTATATGGAAAGTTTAATGGCCTCATTTTTACCTTATAAAACCTCAAGGAGAGTAACTTGTGCATGTTTAAAGACCACTATATGACAAACTATGTGTATGCGAATTAATGGCATATGTAGAGTCTAAATGTAGCTCAAAAACATTAGAAGGAGGTGTTATATTGATTATGTATCATATTCATGTCCTTATCCACAAACTTATAGACCTCCATGGTATCTTTAAGGTCTTATAAATCCTCCTCCTCACATCTAAACATAGTCACTTTAGCAGAGTTTAAGGTCTTTTGCACAAACTAAGGTTATTCAAAGTTTCCTAGGTTTCATTCTAGGACTATGTATGTCCTTTCTCTACCTTCAAAAGGTTATATGTGCTTGGGTATGTGTATTATAAGTTTCAAGTTTTATATTGGCTATATTATGAGGTCTCCATGCTTTAATCTAGGTCATAATCTATACCTTGTCATTTCATACTCTTTCACTGCCCTTATATTGTATTATCATCCTATCTTCATGTTCTCATCTCCTTGTCACTCCACTTCTACCTTCCTTTACCCATCCACCCTACCTCCTAAGTCTAAACCATGAGAAATAAGTATATACACCCCTAGTTACTATTGAAATCCATAATACCATGGGAATTTAGACCTATATGGGTCATGTACTTGACCAAGAAAGCCAATGAGCACCTACAGTACTGAGGAAAACAATCACCATGAAAAATGCTTTGAAGGATGTTAGGTTGAGTGGGGATGATAAAATGATGGAAGTGTTAATGTAAAATCAATATAAAGGTTATATATCAAGTATGATATCATATAATTTCTCAAACCCTTTAACTCATATCCTTATGCTCAGACAAGATACTTCATAGAGTCTCAATCTGTATAATTGGGTATACATCTCTTTGGTGATTGAGTTTTGAGAGCAAGGTCAAACTTTTGGTCTTAAGTGAGAAAGGATAAAAATAGTCTCAATATGGATAATTATATATTAAAGGCAGATTCATCATCATAATCCACATAATACCTCCATTCCAATGACTATCCCATATAAGGTTGTAAGTAATTACAACTACCTAAACTGGTTTACCCATGGCATGAGAAGGAAGCTAAGGATGAGGTGTGATTCATAGGACTATGGGGTGTATTATGATAATTCTAAGGCTTTAGTGATGAAAAATAACCCCATCAAATCCATGTAAGAGACTTTGACTCTCTCAATAATTCCTAACATAGGACAAGAACCTATAATAACACCATAGCAACACCTACATTCACCATGTCAAGGGCAAAACAAGATAAGTTGTTAAAACTAGAGTTGGAACCATGTGCTTGAGGCAAAATTAAGGGGCAAAAGTGTCACAATTAATCAGTTTGCATGGCCTAATCTAGGTTTGAATCTCATTCCTTTACATACAATGTTGAGACTTAGCCAAAACAAGCATTTACAAATGGGTCCTCCTTATCTCTTTATTGTGTAAGCAAGCTAAGATCAAATGGTTTTTAAGTCAATAGTAATTCAATAGGGGTGATTGTGATATGAGAGCACCTCCATAATAAAATATTAGGATGAATAAACTTTGATAACACTCCATTTTTCAAAATCCCTTCTCTATATGTACCTACAACCACTATGTTTGGCTTGCTTGAAATGAGTATTATGTGGTGGAAGTCATCGTCTTTAGGTAATTAGTTGAATGAATGAACTCAGAGATATTTACAAGGTAAGGTTACTCCAAAGAGGTCAAATACACCCACGTGGAGGAAATATTACTTCCTCACCCAACCATGAAGATAAAGATGCCACTTATAGGTTACTCATTGAGGTAGATGCAGGGGTGCAAATACATAATAGTTTTAATATCTCAAAAGGCAATAAGAGTATAAGGTATTAATGAATGAGTTCAATACCTTAATGTATCTTGGATCATAGGAATATAGAGTGAGGTGTATTCATAACTTAGATCCCATCATCAATCAAATCATAGATAATAAAAAGGCATAGGATTTTAAGAGAACTCAGTCAATAAGCCTCCAATGAGGACACACATACATATATAACACCAAGAAGGTTATATATAGAGGATGGATTCAAGGTGGTAAGACCTAATAGAGGCTAATGAAGATGCCCCAAGACCATTCAATGGGTTTGGACTCTATTGAGGTTAACATACCCCCATTTCTAAAAAATAGGGACCCTTGTGATTATTTTAAACCTTAGCACAGATCTTGATATTCTACTCTTTATTATAATTAAAGATCATCCATGCCTAATTAAATTGGCCCATTTATTCATAGTTTTAATTTTAACCTTGCCTAATTTTTCTAACAATTAAATGTCATGTCTCAAGTTACAATTTTTATGGTATGTCATAGTTGGATTCATGTGATAAAACCCTCCTTCAACAAACCCTAGCCTAGACCTTTCAATTCAAATTTTGGTAAGAACATTTTGGCAGGAAATTTTTTGAATTAACCCTGGACTTAAGCCTAATTTTTATGATAAGCTTGGTCATGTTTTTTTAACACAACTAAAAACTTAGCCTAAAAATCATGCATCAATCCCCTTTTATTTCCCCCTTTTCATTCCTTATGTTCTTAATATGGTCTAATGTTTATGTTTGTAGGGTCCTTTATCTAAGCAGGGTCCCCTTTATTATAACCTTAGCCTAAAGTTTTAACCCTAAGGTCCCATTCATATTTATCAACATGAACATGACCATAGTCTTAAAAAATTATCCTAAGTTCTTATTAACCCATGTCCTAATTTAATCCCCTGTCTTCTTTGTAGATCCAAGGGTCCATGCTTCATCACAAGAAATGATTCGACAAAGTAAAGAAAACTTGAGGAAATTAAAAATTTGATCCTTTAGACCAATCAAGTGTAAGCACATAGATCAAGATCAATTATTTGTGCTTAAATGGGACCAAGGATCCAACAGAGCGAATGTGGTACTAAAAAGTCAAAAGCTTAGGATGCCCTGTGAAGCTACCATGTGGCATTCCCACATTTAAAACTTGATAATAAAAGGTCCCACAAATTAAAATGAACTAATGGAATGCCTTTACTCAGATTGAGATTGATGATCAGTGCTTTATCATGGAGATTGATCTAATAGAGTGTATCAAATCCAAATTTTACGGACCATAAGGGTTTCATGACCTTAAAATTGACGTTATCACGACCATCATTTGATGTTTATGAGACCATAACCTTTAATCCCATAAAATATAATGATCTACTAGCTTAAGTTTGATATCTATAAGGTCATCATTGACATCTGCAAGACCATCAAATTTAAGCTAATGAATTATTTTTCTTAGACATAAGGGCATATTTTAAAATGTTGATAAAATATTATGGCTTGCATTGTAGATCAATGGGACCCCTCGGTAGATGTTTAAACACTTGGTATATTTTAACTTCAAATAAAAAAATGATATTATGGTCTAACTACATGAAGACATGGACTTAGTCTAAGTCTATTTCCTAAGGTCCCAATTGTGTTTGTTTGAATGTGATAAACCTTAGGATAGAGACTTATATTAAGCCTTATGTTAAAATATCCTTGTGACATAAAGCTTAACTTAAAATAGTTTATCCCAAGGTTTTCTCATGTTTATTAATATGATAAAACCCTAGGTTAACACCTAGCATTTGGTCCTTGTATTAATTGACCCTTTTGTACATGTTCTAAGAACTTAGCATAAATATTTTAGATTGAAGTATATGTCATATTTATTAACACAACATAAATATTAGACTAAAATATTTATCTTAGGTCCCCTTTCTATGCATTCTAAAAATTTAGGCTAAAATACTTTAGCCTAAAGTTTATGTCATTTTTATTAAACATGAAATAAACCTTAGCCTAAATAATTTAAGTCTAAGTCTCTTCTTTTGTCATGACACTAATTAAAGTTCTCACCCTTTCACAAGATCAATGGACTGTGCTTCATCATGGAGATTGATAGAATAGAGTAAAAGACTCGATGAATCTAAGGCATTTGATCCATCAGACCAATCACATGCATTCATCTAGATTAAGATAAATGATCCATACTTTTTCATAAGAGGATGATCAGATGGAATGTAGATTCCAAAGAATTTTCAATGAGCCCCAAAGGCTTGTGGGATCAACATGTGGAAAGCATGCATTCACTACATAAAATGTAAGGCCTAGGAGGCATGTAAAGGCACCAAGTGTCATAACCACATGGCCTAACATAAATCAACCAATGACTCTCAAGCCCCATGATCATGATCAATGGTTCGTGTTGATCCATAAACAAGGATTCAATGGTGTGAAAGAAAAGTTGGATTTTTTGAAAGGAAATAGCTAGTCCCTCAAGGTATTTATGAAAAATGCCATGAAATTTGTCAAATGGATGCCACATGGCTACCACACAAGCACAAAATGAAAAAATTATATATTTTGTGTGCTAAAAAAGGAAAAAGTATAAAGGCCTAGATCTCAATCAAATCTAAGACAAAAATTAGCCTAAGTTTGAATTTCCACTACCATTAAAGCTTCATACCAAACCTAAGTATCCATAAAATCCCTAATTCAAGATCAGATCCATCAAAATCAAGCCAAGAAGAGTTCAATTGCAATTTGAGCAAGAGTGAATTAAACTAGAGGCTACTTGTAATTCATTAATAAGCAATTACAACTTTCATAATCATGGTAGCTCACAAAGAACAACAAAGGGTTGAGATAGAGTCATATTTGACCTTAGATAACAAGGGAAGAATCTTTAAGGACATGAACCTAGATACTGTAGCTTTGAACAATGGGAATAGGAACTGGTCTAAACTCTTTTAGACCATTGAAGAGATGAAAGCTCTTACCAGAGAGGAACAAAAAAATGCAACCATTTTACAAAGTTACAATGACCTAGTTTTTGTTCATATGGCTAGCCTACACTATGTTGCCACCAAGCCTAAGGTACTACATTATATTGATGTCCTTGTTCCTCTTTTCTAGGATTATAAAATTAAAAATGATTGGATTTTGCATGAGCATACATTCAAGAAAGTAACATACATTTACCCTTTGGATTTCAAGAGAAATTATAAAATATGTAAACCCTAAATATAATTACTAACCATTAAAAAGTGGATAATAGAGCATAATCTAAATACAACCCTAGCCCCATGGCTACTTGCTAAGAACCATGTAGTCTAAGACCTCACAGGAAAAAACCTAATAATCCAATTCAAGGAGAGGATTAGGATTATTATTACCTTGAAAAATAGGTTATGTGTATCTCCCTCTACCACACATATTTATAAGGTCTAGGTGTCATATGTTTACTTCATAATTGAGAAAGGAATCACTCCCCCATTGGGTGAGATGACAATATTCATTTGAAATCCCAATTCACAGCCATCAAGAAGAAGACCAATAAAAACTTTTACACGATCTCATATTTGCTTGATGCCCTTTTAGCCTCCACCTAGATCTAAAACATTAAAACTTGGTCACCTGATGGGAGACCTACTACTTCCCACCATTGTTCCAAACTCCACATATTCAAATAGAGACACAACATGTAGTTTATATGTGACTATATTTATCCATCCCTAGTGGAAGCCATCATAGGAATCCCCATGATTAGGGTCAACCCATTGATTAATAAATATGTGGAATTGATGGGGGACATATGGTTCTACTTTGATTACACAGTGATAAGGATTGAAATAACTTTGACACAACCCTTTAGGTTACCCATCTATGTACTAACCAAGATAGCAAAATAAGAAGTGGCTTACCAACTTCTTCAAGGTATAGATGGATTTTTCAATGAGAAAAGGAAATGCCTCCCCCATCCTTTTCCTTTGACAATCAATAGAACTATGTTGTAAAATTGGGAGCATATAAATGTTATTGATAGACATAGGGAATCCTTCACCCTATAGAAAGATGATTTGAGGAAATGATACCCTAATGGGGGGATCACCAAACATCTATAGACAAATACCATAAAAAGGTATATGAGCATCAACCTAGGATCCATGACCCATTATACATCAGGGCCTCTAGTTTCCTAGAAGTATTAGCCATATTGAAAAGACATAACATCAAGCTTAAGCCTAGGTTGGATAGAGTAGATGACAAACCATTAGGTGAGATTTGGCAAATGGGTCCCCTACAATATCACCTATTATCTAGACCCTCTTCTATGCCCTCTCTAGAGAAACCACTACAACAACCCCATGCATATATAACACAAGCACCTGGTAAGGAAAAGTTAAAAGAGAGACCTAGGGAAGGATCATATTCAACCCCACTTGAAAGGCTAGAGTCTCTAGTGGAATAGCTATATATGATTTCATTAGATCCCAATGAAATAGAGGAAGATGCACTTAAGGTGATAGTTGAGGCATATGGGTCAGGAGATGAAGAAGAAAAAAATTAAGAACCCCAAGCCTAGGCTAAGGAAATGGAGTAAGATAAGGGAAAGGAGGTTGCTTTGGGCCTAGTTCCCATAACACCCCTATAGAAAAGAAAAACATAATTATCCTTGGTCCTATTTGGGAGGAAGAAGCCCAAGTTTACCTTCACCCACACCATGAGTGAGGTCAAATTTTTTCATGATGAATACCCCATTCATGGACCTATTATCCTTTAATGGTGTATTTATGAGAAGATGCAAAAGATTCACACTTTGTCCCATTCTTGGGCCTTGACCCAAAAAATTAACATTGATGTCCATGAGGAAGTTAAGCCATAGATATTGGCCTTGATGAAAGAAGAGGAAGAAAGATGGATACTTTCCATAGAAGGATCAAGTGGCACCCAAATGGACACTCCAAGAGAATCAAGAAACACATAAGTGGAGAATATTGAGCCTCTTAAGATCATAAATTCATCAACTAGTGTTTAATTCAATCCAAAAATAACATGATTGGTGAGAGAATGACCACCAAGAAAACCATGATTAAAGGTGAGGAATTCACCTTCCAAAGGGTTTAACCTTTTGTTGGTTTAACTCCCATTGGGGGTCAAAGTGTTGGAGAGCATCTTATCCATGAAGAGGACATTGAAATCTTAGTTGATGCTTATTCATCTCTGATCAGGGCAAGAATCAAGGGCATAAAGCAAAGGATACATAATCTGGAGAATGAAAAGGAAAATTTAGAGACCCAAGCTATCCTATTAGTCATAGAGGATATAATAAAGATGTTTGAGGCATATTTATTTGACATGTTTGACTCCTTGAAGTCAATGAAGCTAAGGTAGGATGCATTGGCCTAGTAGAGTGAATTAGCTAAAGGATTGGTGGCTTAGTGGTAGAGCTCAGAGGACAAAATAAGGGACCTTATCAACATATTGATTAAGGGTTGGATTGATAACTTCAAAAACATTATTCTATCCCACTTAAATGCATATTATGGATATTGGTTGATAATATTCAAAGATTAAATGCTTGGTTAAATAACTTAGATAAAATCCTAGGAGATGATGAGGAGTTGATAGCTAAAATTGAACAACTCCTTGGAACCATGTTGGCTAATACTACAAAGTATAGCACCTTAGGCATCATTTATGATGAAGAGTATAAGCACATAGCCACTTTGATGATGAAATAAGTGAGAATCAAAATCCAATGCCAATCAAAGAGTGATAATAGCTAAATCATGGGAAGGATCTTGACTTTTGAAGAGAAGATTATAGAATCCAGGAGCATCAAAGAGGCTATGGCAAGGAAGGATAAGGACTTTAATGACTTGGTTGATGAAGAAGATTCCTAACTCTTGAAACTAGATGTTGATTTGGAGCTTGTCAAAGAGAAACATTAGAGAGCTATGGATATTCTCTAAGAGCAACAAGGGATCCTTTTAGCACAAGGCCCACTAGTTAATTAATATTCCATTTTGTAAAGCATTTTAATATTTGAATGTGGAATATTATTTTATAAAGGTATATTCTAGTTTGTTAGAATATTTTCTTATAGGTAAATATACTTGGGAAAGAAAAATGTATTCTATAACTGTAAAGAAGGACAATTATCCTTATCTTTGTACATGTGTAATCTTATGACTGACTAACATACTACCTGAGTTTTTTATGAAAGGAAGTATTACCATTTTGTAAAGAGAGGGATTTTGAGACAAAACTTATATAATATTTGATAAATTAATATAAGAAAGGAATACCTAAATTTTTTTCTATGTTTGTTCATATCAATTGTTGCCTAGTTTCTCTCTCAATTATTTGTTATAAATCTTGAATTTGAATGGTTTTTCATGAATTCTAAATGTGTATCTTTGATACAGGGTTACTAATTTGTGTTGAAGCTATATTAGTTAAATTTACTTAGACTTTGTTTCATTTTATTTGCTTTGCATTAGGATGTGCAAATTTTATTTGAATGTAGCAGTAAACCTATAAAGCAAAGCTAGTTCATACTTGTATTCTCTCATGTTTTCCTTCAACTATACCTGGTATATGATGTGATTTGAGATTTTTTTAATTTACATTATATTTTGGCTAAATGAATTTTTAGTTGAAATTAAAACTTTATCATGGTTATTAAGGCAAGGATCAGTAATCACATACTTTCTTTTTGCCCTACCCTTCCTTTTGCTTCTCTTTTTGATCAAATCGCTTTAGCTTAGATCTCATTGTAAATATTCACTTAAATTAGTATCTAGTGTTTAAATCCGGTCATAACTCACTAATATTATCATATATAATTCAAAATTCATAAGGACCATGGTGGCTTCCAACCACTAATCAATATAAATTTATGGAATAATTTAATTTGCTTTGCCTTTATTTCACCACATGTAACTAGATTACAAAAACCTGCTACTCATGCCATGAATTCCCATAATTATAAAATGATAATTTTTATTTAAAATTTGATAGAACATATGATACACATATAGGCATAAATAGACTCAGGTAACCCTCAAATGGTATGCTTGCATACATCTAGGGTCAGATTGAGTTCTTGACTCTCAAACCCTGCAAAAGAACACAAGAGTAAATGAAATGATTAGAGGGGTTGATTAGTACATGGAGATATATAATATGATGGATAATAATTTAATTTTTGTAGATAATAAATTTTTTTATGGTATTTTTTTCATTAATTCGCCTTACATCCCCCTTGCAGACAGTCAATAGGCAGCTAGCTAGTTTGGACAAAATGGCTAGTTGAGAGCTTTGTAAGCATAGTCAGGTCTTGAAATTTTTAAGGAATGGAAATTATCACCAATTAAAAGAATCCATGATATAATTTTTGTTTTAAAAATAGTGGGTATGCCCACTTTTTTGTCTCTAACCAAGGGTTGTCCATGATAAATAGTCTAGGGTGCTAGATAGACAAAATTAGATCTTGGAAGGTTTGTAAGTGAGTTTGGTCCTACATAAGGGTTTGGGACATTAGAAAATGATGTTAAGGTTCATAATAACATCATTAAAATGGTTAAACATCCAAATATATATTAAAAATCCTTGGATATAGGATAATATAGTCAAACACACAAGCTTAACTTCATACCCTAGTAACTTATGTAACTACCATTTTAGAGTGGAATTTTGTCATTCATGACGTTTTATCCACTTTTAAATTCCATTTTACACTTATTCTCTCTCCATTTATTCTATATATTATAGGATTTTAGCTTTGTATGGTATCCCTCTAGCTAGTATGAGGAAACTTTGCCAAGCTTTATACTTGCAAACATCTTGGATGAATGAATAGAATACTTGTAACTTATTTTGAATAATTAATTAGTGTTTCATACTTGTTTTTATATGTAATAGTGGTTTGATCTTCCATTTTTAGGTTTGAGTCCACCTAGTTACTAATAATCTTTAATTTCAATTCATCTAGTGTGTCATGAGGTTGATTAGTGAAGTTTGAAGTGGATGTCTAATTGTAAGTGCCTTTAACCAAACCTTTTACTCATTTTCCTCCTATTGTATTCATTAAATATGACCTATATTTTAAATATTATTTTTTGGAATCCATTGAAGTTAAGTTCTATGTATATTCCATAAGTGTCATTTGAGTCCAAATAGAGTGGATAATTGAGTTCATGGTGCATCACCAACTTTTAAAATAGGTTTCATTCATGCAAATTATTTTTCCTTTTCATCCCAATAAATTTAGGACTTAGATAAAGATATATAATGATAAATTAAGAGATATATCCCCATAAAATCAAGAGGTTTGACCTAATATTTAGGTAACCCACATCCTAAGGTCATTCCCATGTTATCCTAGGTTTGAGGTTTAGGCATGAATAATCTTATCCTTAGTAAGGGTGTAACCTAGATTACTAAAATTTTTGGAACACTTATTGGGATGATATTTAAGTGTCTTTAATCATACCTTGGCAACCTTAGAGGAGATATGGAAGCTGAGAACATTAGTAGCACCATCTATAGTTAACTTGGGTAGCTTCAAGCACCTTTGGAAGGGTTTTGCAATCAGTTTCAAGCTTAGAGATATCATGGCTTCATTTTTATATATGTAATAATGTTCTTAGTTATGATTATGATGTTATACATATGTTATATGAAGAATTATGGTAGCTTATGAGGTAGGCTTCTATCCCTCACTTCCACATCCACCTATCATAGCCCATATGATCATTATATTGACCCTTATTAACCATATAATGGACATCCTCCTAATTATCAATACTACCCACATTATTTTGAGCCTCCTCCACCCCCATGGAAACCTCATTATCCTCATGATCAATCATTTTACCAACTTGATACCCCTTACAATCAACCTTTAACTAAATAATGACCATTTACACTTAGAGATTAAAAAATTAAAGAAAAAAAGAGACAAGTTGCAAGAATGTATAAGGTAGTAGAAGGAGATTAGATACCAATCCCTTATTCATAATCCTACTCCAAAAAAATGTTATTATGTTTAAGATCCCCCCATGAGATCATATGCCTTCCCAAGAACTTGTAGTAATCCCACCTTAGAAGCCTTCATGGGCCAAGGACCCAAACTTTATCATGCATATCCTTGAAATGGAAAGTCATAAGGAAGGAAAAGGTATGAATTCTTGCCCAAAAAATGTATCATGTTCTCTAAGTACACTTTTATTCCTTAATGGTGTAGTTATTCATGAACATCAAACTATACCTAAATCTAATAACAGAACTAAAGATTTCAAGGATAAGGGTG
Source organism: Torreya grandis (assembly GCA_037957365.1). Taxonomy (NCBI): domain Eukaryota; kingdom Viridiplantae; phylum Streptophyta; class Pinopsida; order Cupressales; family Taxaceae; genus Torreya; species Torreya grandis. The sequence continues at coordinate 2,401,923 of JARHVA010002171.1, read as the reverse complement.
TGAACTTCAATCATGACACTCTTAAGATCCTAAGTTGGATTAATAACCTTACATCCATAAATAAAACAAAGGAAATTTATCTCCCACCCACTCTCTCCTCTCTTGGAGAAAAGCCAAGTGCATCAAAATCAGAAGCTGAACATCCAATCATGATGGAAAAACTATCAAGGTTGGTCAATCAAGGGGAAATCCTTTAAAAACTTGACCATGTGGTAATTTAAACAAAGCCTCAAGATCACATTTAATAAGAAACCTTGAGTGTCTATGGATAATAAACTCTACTTGGGAACCCTATGCATCCTAATGGATCAAAATTTAAACATGAAGATAACTTAGATCATATGGAGTAGCTACAATGCCAAGGTGTTAGAGCTATAATAGGTGAGATACAATAAAATCCTTCCCAATGAGACAATAAATAAGATATCCATCATAATGGCACTATTGATACTGAGGTTAGAAATCCATTGGATGATCCTTGGTAGTACCTATACTTTGAGTTCTTGAATGAAATTAGAAGACTTGGTACAATAGATTTTGATGATGAAGTTGAATAACAGGATAATGTTTCAAGTGAGGAAAGCAATGTAAATTTATAATTACCAAGATAATAAGAGATTTTTCTTGAATGGGTTGATGATATACCATCCTATATTAGATATGAATATGACCAAGCTACAACAGATCAAGAAATTAATTATAACCCTACCAAAGAACTGGAGGTGGGTGATCATCAAGATGTTTTACAATCAAAAGGTAAGAATGGAAGTGACTCTTATGATTTGTTCATTTATCATGATGAGATTTTATTTTGGGAGGACTTAGAAGAATTTTTCTTCAATTTAAACACCCAACCTCTACACCAATCAGAGTTTGAAGAGGACCTTATCAAGGATAATTTGGTAGCTAACCACCTTGAATATAATGGGTAAAATCTGATGCAACCCATAACTAAGGAAAAACTATCACTACTCATGCAAAGGAGACAAATTTGGAATAAGTATGATTGGGTGCTTGACTCACCCAATCAACTCATGCACCAAGAGATAGATCAAGGATGTATATCTAATTTCATGAGAAGCCATGAGAATGCACCTAATCCTAGATTCAAGTGGGAACCTTAATCCTATGAATAATACCTAATTAATCTCAAATAAACACATAAAATCAAACATTAGGGTACCATAGTGATTAGAGGACATTTCCATTTGATCATAGGGGAAGGAGGTCAATTCAGGTGAGCTATTTTAATAGTTAGTTTTCTTGTCCAAATAAGTGTGTCATATAAGCTTGTAGGTATTTATATTGTTAATTTATTTACTTGCCTTGTTTATTCCTAGTTTTATGTTGTTTCTTTTCTCATTTTTGTGTGCACTATTTATATTGCAAGTCCTTGAGGTGCCAAAAGTGAAAATCAATTGAACAGTCCAAGTGGTCATCATGTTATGTTACTTTGTTTGAGTTACTTTGTCATAAATATTGATTGGGTTATCCTGACCAAAAGGTTGGTAACCCATCAGAGTCACCATAAATGTTGGTATTTTGGCTCACAGGCCAAATGTCAACCCCTGATACCAAAAAAATTTAGTGACCACCACCTTAACATGCTCATGATGATTCTTGGCATAGTCATGTCATCCTTATCTTGCTAAGAGTTTTTGAATCTTGATTAAGAGTGTCATTATGTACCATATTTTCATGTTTAATAGATTGTGTCATGAGTGTCTTGAGCTTTGTGGTGATGTGTTAGGTGTTATAGTGTCTTGGAATGAGAAAGATGATTGTCAAAAGGTCTTGAAAGTCAAATAAGTGTTTTAGCCCCTTTAATAAGTTTATTTATCATTTGGTAATATGAAGATGTTTTAAAATTTTTTTTAGGTCATAACATGAGGATCATAATGTATTCAAATCCCATTGTCCATGATATATTCCTCTAAGCTCATTTATCACTTTCATTACCCATCCTAAGCCATAAAACACCCCTCAAACCACTTCATATAATTTGAATTATCTAAAAATTTAGGAAGGGGAAAATGTCTTGATTAATTATATTTAAAGAGTTTCATAAAAGGGACTTATCCATTCCACATTGCTACCCCAAGTGTTTCATGCCACATAAAGTCCCTTTAAGACTCAATCCCACCCTTTCCACTAGCCAAGTAGGTCTCACATACCAATTTATGGATTTTAAACTTCCCCATAAATTTTACCCTATCTTAAATGGCTTATTACCTTGTGATACTCCTTATTTTTCCCTAAAATTTTGTTTTAGATTTTAAAGAAAATTTGGAAAAACACACTTTTTAGGGGCATTTTTGTAGTTATACAAAATTGTATGGATTGTACCATACAAGAGAAGATTATAGGATGAAGATGAAATCATGTCTAATGATTTATAAAAGTTTCAGGTTGAAATGATACCAAAAAATCTCAAAACCAATCCCTCTCTTCACCTACCTTCCTTGGTAGACCCAGACAGTGCCTCAAGTTTCTACTTATATCATACAGAGGAGAGAGAATGGGGGTCCTAAATCTTGGTCACAAGAAGTACACTCAAGAAAATTAAAATCATGGTAAATTATATATATATTGGTCTCATAACCTTTATGAAAATTGATTAATAATTTAATGAATTATATGTTATTCTCATCTACATTGGCCAATTTCAAGTGGGTGGTTTTCTTGGATTTTTGACTTATTTTCTCAATCCAATGACTAATATTATTTTCTCAAGTTTTGAGAGGGTCTATCATATCAATTTTAGAACTTGTATCATATTATTTAGCTCATTATATTAGTAAACATTAAATCTAACCCAATTTTAATCTGTAGGAAAGTTGAGTGTATTAAATAGGGTTCAAGGTCCTTATCAAAAGTTTTTTTGACTAGTTTGAGAGTTTGCACAGGTGTTTCAAGTATTTTAATGCCTTATTTATCAGATGGAAAGTTAAATGGATTAGTTTTCACCTCATAACACCTAAATTATAGTAACTTGTGCATGTTTAAAGACCTTTATATGACAAATTATGTGTATGTGAATCAATGGCATCTGCAAAGTCCAAAGGTAGCTCAAAAACATTGGAAGGAGGTGTTAGATTGATGATGGATCATATTTCTTTCCTTGTAAAAAAAATTATATACCTCCATTTCATCCTTAATGGATTATAAATCATCCTCCTCACCTCTAAACACACTTAGTCACTTTAGTAGAGTTTAAGGTCTTTTGCAAAAACTAAAGTTATTTGAAGTTTTCTAGGTTTCATTCTAGGACTATGCATTTACTTTCTCTGCCTTAAAAAGGTTATATTTGATTAGGTATATGTATTATAAGTGTCAAGGTTTATATTTTTTTTCTTAGGAGGTCTCCATGATTTAATTCAGGTCATAATCTATACCTTATCATTTCGCACTGTTTAACTGCCCTTATACTGTAGTATCACCATGTCTTCATGTTCTCATCTCCTTGTCACTCCACTTCCACCTTCCTTCACCCATACACCCTCCTTAATAATTATAAACCATGATAAATAACTGTATACACCCTTGGTGACCATTTAAACTCATAATATCATGAGAAATCAGACCTGTATGGGTCATGTACTTGACTAAGAAAGCTAATGAACACATATAGTGTTGAGGACATAAGTCACCATGAAAAATGCTTTGAAGGATGTTAGGTTGAGTGGGGATGATAAAATAGTGGAAGTTTTAATGGGATATAAATACAAAGGTTGGATATAAAGTATAAAATCATATAATTTCTCAAACCCTTAACCTTATTTTCTTATTCTCAAGCAAGAAACTCTACAAACTCTTAGTTCATAAAACATGGTATACATCTCTTTGGTGATAGAATTTTGGTCTTAAGTGAGAGAGGATAATGCTTATTATCAATATGGATAATTAGATATTAAAGGCATAGTCATAAAAATAATCCACTTCATACCTCCATTCCAACCACTATCCCATACAAGGCTATAAGCACTTACATCCACCTAAACTAGTTTACCCATAACATGAAAAGGAAGTTAAGGATGAGGTGTGATTCAATGGACTATGAGGTGTCTTATGAGAAATAAAAGGTGTTTTTTATGCCAAATAACCCCATTACATCCATTTATGAGACCTTTACTCTCTCAATAAGGCCTAACATAGGACAAGAACCTATAACAACACCATAACAACACCTATAATCACCATTTCAAGGGTAAAACAAGATAAATTGCTAGAAGTAGAGTTGGAACCACCATGTTCTTGAGGAAATATTAAGGGGTGAAATTTTCAAAATTAAGAGGTATGAATGGAATATTATAGGTTTGAATCTCCCTCCTTACTTACAATGTTGAGACTCAGCCAAAATAAGCAACTACATATGGGTCCTCCTTATCTCTTTACTATGTAAGTTAAGATCAAATGGTTTAAGTTAATAGTAATTTAGGAGGGGTGATTTTGAGATTATACCACCTCCATAATACCATATTAGGATTAAGATACTATGTTGACACTCCATTATTCAAAATCCCTTCTCTGTATACACCTATAGCCACTCTATTTGGCTTGCTTGAAATTAGTATTGTGTGGTGAAAGTCACTATCTTGGGGTAATTAGTTGAATGAATGAAATAAAAAAGATATTTATAATGTAATATTTCTCCCAATATGTCCAAAACATAAATGTAGAGGAAATATTACTCTCTCACCCAACCAAGAAGACAAAGAGAGCACCTACATGATACTAATTGAGGCAGATTTAGGGGTGGAAATACATGATAGTTTTAATGGCTTAAAATCCAAGACAATTAGAAGGTCCTAATGCATGATTTATATCCATCAGTGGATATTTGATCATAGGAATATAGAGTGAAGTATATTCATAACTTAGATCCCATCATCAGTCAAATCATAGATAAGAAGGCACAAGATTTTAAGAGAACTCAGTCAACAAGCCTCTAATGAGTACACACACATACATATAGAGCACCAATAAATTTGAAGATATAAGATGGATTAAATGTTTTAATACATAAGATATGTTAATTAATATGCCTCAAGACCATTCTATGTGTTTGGACTCAAGGAACCCTCAAAAGGTATGCTTGGAGACATCTAGGGTCATATTGAGTTTTTGACTCCCAAACCCTACAAAAGAACACAAGAGTGAATGAAATGATTGAATTACATGGAGATATATAATATTATGTATAATTACATAATTTAGGTACATAATATATGGTTTTATGTTATTTATTCCATCAAGACACCTCACAACCCCGTTGTAGATAGTTAGCAGGTAGCTAGCTAGTTTGGACAAAATGGCTAGTTGAGAGCGTTGTAAGCACAATCATGTCTTTAAATTTGTAAGGAATTTACATTTAAACCCATTAAAATAATCAATTATATCATTTTTGTTATAAAAATAGTGGGTATACCACTATTTTGTCTTAGACCAAGCCTTGTCCATGACAAATAATCTAGGGTTTTAGATAGACAAAATCAAACTTTGGAAAGTTTTCAAGTGATTTTGGTCCCACATAAGGTTTTTGGATAGTAAAAAATGATGTTAATGATCATTAAACCTCATCCAAATGTTTAAAAATCCAAATCTATAGTCAAAATCCTTGGAGACAGGATAATATAGTCAAGCACACAAGCCTAACTTTAGACCCTAGTGCCACCTCAAGGTTCTTTCAAGCTCTTGTAGTAAGTTATATGATCAAAGAGGAGATTATAAGGTTTTTTAAGACATATTATAAAGGTTTTAGGTGGAAATAAGTGTCAAAAAGGTTAGAGTATATTCAAAACCTTACTCAAAGCACCCATCCCTACACATAACCAACTCAAGATCAACCTTCAAGTGCTCACTTTATCCACCACATAGGTGCTCAAGACCAAAGCTATTAGGGAATTTTAAATGTCCCTATGAGATAATAATCCATAATATATTAATTTTAATTGGGGGGATAACCTCTATGAATGAACCTTAATAATTTATGTACTTATAATTGGTTTGTAGACTACCCTAGGGTCACCTTCTAATGTTCACATCTCCATACACATTTTGCATGGAAACCTAGGACATTCATGGAAGTTGAGGAGGCTAGTGACCTATATATTCATGGAATTTTTTCTATACTTGGACATCATTACAATATGAACTATCCTTAAGACTTCCAAGCAGTCATAAAACTCTCTAAAACCCTAAGTAGACCTAGTCTCATAAAAATTTATATTTTGGTATCCTAACACCATATAATGATCTAAAAAACTTATGAAAGGTCAAGTGAACTTAGAGAGGACTCCACCCATGGTACTTGAATGTATGGGCATGGTATGAAAGTGTCAAAAATTTCCACTTTTTTAGCGTATTGAGCAGAAATAAGGGTATTTGACAATACAAAGTGATTCTAATCATTGGAATGGATGGTGTGAGATTTGATCCATCCCCTAAAGACATAATATGATCAAAAATTTAGTTTTAAATGTCTTTAAAACCCATTTCAAAACTACTAGTCTACAAATGCTTGAGGAAGGTGAAATAATCAACTAGGAGAAGTGGGTTTTCAAGTGTCTTAGGATTATATAAGAATATTGTATGGTTGAGGATTTTGAATCAAGTCTGATCACATTAAATAATAGTTTTTTAAGCTCTCTTATATGTCTCTCATGGCTATCAAATTCTAACAGTTAGATAATTAGGCCTAATTAGCGTAATTGGCCTATTTGGTCAAAAAATAACTCAAACTGGAATTAAAGGGATAATGGAATGAGTTAATGTAGAGATGTTACACCTAGTAACTAATAATTCAAGGGAAAATAGTGAAATTTAAAGGCCACAATGCAAGGTGGATGAAGTTTCAAGGCTTGGTCCACATGCACAAAGACTAATAGGCTGCTCAATGCCTCTTGGGAGGCCTAATTACACCCATGTACACCATGTAACTTCCATTAGGAGGAGAGATGGACTATTTTTAGTATTTTTAACCATTTTATAAGAATAATAGAATTTGAATCAACCTCCAATACCCTCACTCCAATGTTAAAATGAGTTATTGAAGAAAACCAATGCATGGATAAAGTTGAAGAGAGACCACATAACTAATGTAACTACCATTTTAGAGTGGAATTTGGTCATTCATGACCCCTTATCCAATTTTTCATGTCATAATCCCCTTCTTATCTCTAAATTTCTTCTATATATTATAGGCTTTTAATTTTGTGCGACATCTCTCAGGCTGGTATGAGGAAACTCTACCAAGATTTGTACTTGTAAAATTCTTAGATGAATGAATAGAAAACTTATAAATTCTTATGCATCATTAATTAGTGTTTAATACTTGTTTTGATATGAAATAGTGGTTTAATCTTCCCTTTATATGTCTAAGTCCACCTAAGTAATTATAATCTTTCCTTATAGGTCATCTAGTGTGTCATGAGGTTGATAATTCAATATTGAAGTGGATGTTTGATTGTAATTTCATTTAACCAAGCCTTGTCCTCATTTCCCTCTTTCTCAAATCACTCAATATAACCTCAAGGTGAAATATTATTGTTTGGAATCCATTGAAGGCAGTATGTTATTTCTTTGTATAGTCCATAAGTGTCATTTGAGTCCAAATAGAGTGGATAATTGAGTTCATGGTACATAACCAACCTTTAAAATAGGTTTCAATCATGAAAATTATTTCCCCTTTTCATCCAAATAAATTTAGGACTTAGATAAATATATCCAAGTGATAAATTAGGGGAGCCATCCCTATAACATCTAGAGGTTTAACCTAATCATTAGGTAAACCATAGCCTAAGGTCATTTCCATGTTAGACTAGGTTTGAGGTTTGAACATGAACAATATTCTCCTTAAAAAGGGTAAAACATATACCACTAACACAAAAAATCCTTACTATGTGACTAATCCAACTTGGACCACATAAAATCCTTACTTGTTTGATCACCATCTCTTGGAGAATAGAGACGAGATCCTTGTTAGAGTAGTATAAGTAGGTGTTAAATTATTGACTAACTTTACACATGAAATTTTACCTAGATTGGTTAGAGATCCTAGTAATGTGCCTACCATTTAACCAATCAAATAGGCATCATCTATCCATAGTCAGGACCTCATACCAATTAATAGCTAAGACCTTATTACACTTTCAAAAGGAAAGGGTCAAATTGATAACCAAATGGAAAAAATGCAACAAGAATATCAAACCTACCTTAAATTGGCCATAAACCTAATTTAAATGACCATTGCCAACATACCCCTCATTGAGTTAACTCCATCAACTAGGGTGAAAAATAACTCATCAGTGTATACTAATATGAACATAGACCCATACACGCAAAGCACTCAAGTTGGGGACATGTTTAATACCTTGATCATTGAGAAATAAACTATAGCTCCTACACAACACCCTTTACAAAATGTGCTGAATAACATGTAAGTGTATCTAAATCTACACCAAGTTGGGTTGCATGTACAATAGATTAAATCACAAAAAAGTTTCCCTAAAAATTTCTTAAGTGGTTCATAATAGTAAGGGATAATAATGTTTAGTTAATATACACAACCAATGACTACTCATACATCATCTACTTCTTCAACTACACCACAAGTAGAAAAAATCTAAATGCTAACCAACATTCCACCCAACAAGGGGTGACTAATCCTCCACCTCAATAGGTGGTGAACATTATTCCACCCCAATAAGTGGTGTCCAAATTTCCAAGATAGAAGATACAGACTAATATAACACCACAACAAGTGTTAAATCCATCTCAAATGTTTTCTAATCAACAATGTATCTTATTTATTCAACACCAGTTGGAGGCTAGTCAATAATAAGTGTCAAACATTTAACAAGTACCAAATAAGCAATAAGTGTTTACCCAATAACATGGGTTTAACCTCACTAGGTAATCAATTCCTTTGGCCTGCAAAAATACTTCACATTCAATAAGGGACTAATACATAATACCTTCAACAACATAATTATAGCCAAAAATAGGTTCCTATTATCCTATTCAAACCCAACACACATAATACATTCCATAAGGCCAAATCCCTCCATCACAACCATAGTTTTATCCAAACCAGAGTGGTGTTACTAATTTTATCCATAATATTTACCAACAACATATATCATATCAATAATACAATCCTAACCAAGGGATACACATCCTAGGTCAGTCGATCAACCAAGCCAATATTTCATAATACGAAATTCCTCCATTATACCCTGATCAAGGAAATCCACCTTTGACCACGTAGCCATAATCACAAAAAAATGTACCATCTATATTTTTATCCATAAAATTGCAATAAATGAATAATACAAATATAGCCATTCAGACTAGGAAGTAGAATAAAAAGTTTAAACTAGATGAGGTATATTCATACCCATTCAACATGGAGTATCTTCAAATACCATTTCCAAAAGGTTATGAGCCACCAAATTTTTTTAAATATAATGGAAAAGGTGATCGTATGGATCATTTGAAGGATTTATTTATTACTTTCCATCCAATGACCTATAATGATATCTATTTGCTTCTAATTTTCCCTAGAAAATTAGCTAGACAAGCCTTGAAGTGGCTTCTAAAAATGCCAAAAAATTATGTATCTAGCTTTGACGACCTTTCAAATAAATTTATACAACATTTCTCCTATAATATTGAGCATGCTTTTACTATGGTAGATTTGGCTCAATCTAAATAAAAGGTTAGTGAAAGCTTTGAAAACTACTTGCAATAATGGAGAACACTTGCAAGCTATTTCACACATAATTTACTTGATAAATAATTGATAATTATAATTACCAAGAATTTACATAGTGAAATATCTTATAACCTTGAGCTTCAGTGTGATCATACATTTGAGGAGATCATTGAAAAGGGTGTACAAATTGATAAGACCCTTATCAATAAGGGCAAAATCAAATTGTCTTCTCTTAATCAAAATTAAAACCAGAGCCAAAATCAAAATCAAGGCCAAAACCAAACCCAAATTCTAATTTAGATGTAGGCTCCTACCCCACCTCAAGGCAATACTTTTGAGAAACCCAAATCCTATAACCACAATAATATTGTTATTGGTAATTTAGTTACCAAGTCACTCTATGTCCAAATGATGCAAACACCATCTGCTCAGCTAGCTCCATATAACCAATGAGCTCTATATGTTTAACCAATTCCATAGGCTCAACTAGCTCTAAAAATGCAATTAATTTTGAATTTTCAAGAACTCTTGCCTCCTTCATTTAAATCACCTCCTCCAAGAAGAGGACATAAAGATAGAATATTTAGTGATCTTGGATAACCAATTGAGTCAATATTCAAAAAATTAAACACTTTTATTATGATTAGTTGGCCCATACCAAAGTCATTCCCTAAAGATGTTCCTTTCCCTGATTGGTATAAAGCGTAGCAATTATGTGACTATCATTGAGTTAAAGTCCACTCCATATGATGATGTGTGAAATTAAGGATCCTCATTAAAAACATGTTGGGAAATAGAGAGATCACCTTGGATACAGGGCTTCCACTTCCAATTAGAACTTGGGTATTTACTGAGATACTTTTCCATAACATAATGCTACCAATCATAATCAACACACATGAAGGCCACCTCCTTCTCAACAATAACAAAAACATAATAGTCATAACCAAGGTTAAAATGACCCATCTAACTAAAAGGTTTATCATGCAATCACATTTGACTATATTAAAGTTGTAGGTTCTATTATAGATTATCGTATAGTTACCATCATAATCAACCCTAGACCAAATTACAATAGACCAAGACCATTACCTAACAATGCCTATCAGTATTCTTATGATGGTAATCCTCCTTTGACCTATGACCATATCCAATCACAAAAAAAATCAAGGATTACCATCCTAGGCCCTTCTCCTTCTTCCTCTCATTATAATGGCCATTTACCCAAGCTGAGTTACACAATCAAAACTTAATGGAATAAATTTACCATTCTAGGCCCAAAATCACCTTATACTAATATGTTTGTTCATTCCACCATACCAGCTAAGAGTAGGCCAATTACCAATGCTAAGGAAAAAATGTATGATATTTTGGATCAAATTAAAAATACACTTGCATAAATATCTATTTTAGATTCAATTGTGTACATATATCATTCACAACAATATCCTTATAGCACTCTTGAGATAATCCAAAGTACCAAATGACATCACACTAGATAAATTCTATGCTTTGGTCAAACACCTAGATCCTGGATAGAAATTAACCTTTAACCAAAGTGATATTTCATCCTTAGGCCCTATCCATAATAACACATTATATAGCAAATTTGTCATAGAAAAACATAAATTTAAGCATGTCCTCATAGATAATGGATTGGGCCTTAATATTGTGTCTCTATATTTGGTCAAGCATATAGGATATATGATAGCCAATCTTTAGCTTGAAACTATTACCATTAAGGCCTATGACAATGAAGAATAGGAATCATAGGGAACCATCTATTTTCTATTTTTCATTGGGCCCTTGATCCACAACACACTTTTCCATGTGTTAGATCTAGACAGATCATACAACTTTCTTTTGGGCCACCAGTGGATACACAAAATTTGGGAAATACCTTCAACATTACACAAATGTATCAAATTCCCCCATTTTGGGATGGAGATAACTATTTTTACCAACCTAAAACTATACCAATTATGTGAACATCTGGAGCTCGAGTATGAAAGTTATAATTAGTTTTTTGTCCTATACCCTAAGCCTAAAAAATATAAAGACCTACTTGTTGAATCACTAGATTCTAATTATATAAACCATGATAGTATTGCCTCTACTTCCTTTATTCCCCCTCTTGAAATATTGAATCATTTTACTATCTCTAAAAAATTCCCAAGAGAATACCTCACACATATTTCATTCCATGTAGCTAACCTTCCATAGGCCCCTCAATCCTATGTAAGACTCAAATCCAAGACCAATAACATGGAATGGATACATTAAAGAAAGTTTAATTCTATATAACCTATTATTTTAAGACTATCCACTAGCCAAGAATAAGACCCACTTGCCAAAGATGATTCATGTATTTATAATGATTGTGTTCTAGGAATTTGACTCAAGAGAGGATGGTTGGTATGGTGTTAGTTCCAAAATGAAAACAAAATAAAATAAATACACTAATAGCATAACATCTCTAGGCCTAGACACTAAGGAGAGCTTAGTTAACAAGAGAAAATTATAAGCAAAACCAAAAATCAAGGGATCAAATACAAGAGTTACTTCACCTTCCTTGGATGCTCCAAATGCCTTTATAGTAGTGGCTTGCTCAGCTGGTGATCATGAAGTCCTTAGCAATAGAAGCTTGGCTACTTCCATCTCTCTTTGGAACCTTTGTCTTGTGGCTTGGCTTGGCTTGGAATCAATTTGGCATTATAACTTTGCATCAAAAAATCTTAGAAATGATGTTGTGAGGCCTCTTATTTATATATTTTTGGATTTGATCAGAATCAAGCTCAGCCATCCATCTCAAGATTGAGATGTGTGGTTGAGGATTAATTCAAATTTTGGAATTAAGTTTATAATTATACTCATCATGACCTTGGAAGAAGGGGAAACTAAGAGGCATGGAGGGCATCATGAAAGGCATTGATGAGGCATGGGAGGCATGAATCCTAATATTTGTGGCATTTATGGCCTAGGGATGTATTTCAAAGAAATAAGGTCACTTAATGATGCAGATATTCAATATTCATTTCTAAAAATAAGTATTCAACAAGTTTCCATGGATTTTTTTATTAGGCCTTGATTTGGATTAATTATCTTTTAAGCATGATTAAGCACTTTGTGCACAAATTACTCAAATTGATGAGAGTGTCTTGTTATTGGTCCAAAATTAGACTGTATTAGAATTGGAAGGCACTATCAGATGCATTGGAATCATTCCCATTTAAAATGTTACCAATAACAAATAATAAAGGCACGTACTTTTTGCAAGACATTTGATAGGAAAGAACAATCTAGAGCATGCAGGTGCAAAATTAACATTTTGAATTGAAATGATCTGATCAAAGTTAGTTAGCCCATAAATTACATTTCCCCATTTAGTGATACCCTAGGCAAAATTGGAACTTGAATATCTTAGTTTCACATCATTTAGCATCTTTTAGTGTTTTTAGGCCAAATTATGCATTTTGGGTGGAATTTGGTCAAAAGCCTGGTTGTAGGTTATCAGTGGCTAGTTTTAGGTGTCTATAGTTTGCCCCTATTTGGGAAGATGTTGCAAACTATAGGTAAAGCAATGTCTTCTCAAATAATGAGAGATGTCTTGTATTCCAAAAAATAAGATGATGGTTGAATAACAAATCTCCAAATGGTTTTGGGAAGCCTATGATGATGTGCCCTTGAGGGAGTGGTCATCACATTTGTTGATGGACAGTCCCTTGAAAAGAAATAAGAAGAAAGGTGGAATTAACCTATGGTTGATAAAATTTATGCATGCATTAATATAAAAAGGATGTTGATTTGCACAAAGGTGGTTATAATCAAGAATAAAATTCAAAATAATGATTTTTCCATAGGTGGTTATAATCATTAACCAGACTTGAATTGGCTAAAACTGATGGTGCCCCAATTAGGGTTGATTAGCAAGCATAACTCAAGGATATAACCTAGAATATAGATTGAATATGAGTGGGTGAAAAGTGATGAAATAGATTAATAAAAAAATAATATTTATAAGTGTGAATGATTTAGTTGTACCTATCAATGAGGAGATGCTCATCTTGATTAACAATGATAAAACTAGAATGTTCAAATGAGTTATATTGATCAAGGTGGGTGGGAGGATTTGCCAAGGTGCCAAGGAGAAAATTTTGTAGCTCCATTGATTATAGAACTTCTTGAAGCTAATTTTTGTTGTAACATGTGATGGTAGGCTTTATGATAGAACACCATGAATACTTGGCCAAAATATGCATGAGGACTAAATCATGATCCAATAAACACTCAAAACAACAATGTACTAATGATAAAAACCATGATGATAATGTTAATGGATGAATATGGATGGACTCAAGAATAATGTGCACAAGGAATCACCCAATGAACACATATATACTGAGTCAAGGTAACAATTTTGAAAGAAAAAAAATATGCAAGTAAATAAAAAAATAGAAAAACATATAAATAAACATCTTGAAATAAATAAATAAATAGAAAGCCTGAAAATAAAATTAAAAAAAAGCATCCTAACAATGACAATGCCCCAGTAAGGTGGATCAAGGATAACTGACTAGGCTTAAAAAAGACAAATATTTTTATATTTTTGAAATGTTATGAATGTTTTTGGAATTTTGAGGGTATCTTAACTCATTAGAGAATGACAAGATACATGCTCACAAAATGGTGATAGCATTTGGCTTAGGTTATTCACAAAATAGTGAGAACGTATGGAAAGGGGGACTGAGGTGACCTCAACATGAATTGAGCATGACCCAAATATTCCCAAAATGACCTCAATTAATAGTAATTCCATCCACATAAAAGGTGGGAAAAACCAACTAGGTCTCAACAAGTTCTCAAATCTAGCAAATGGTCAGTCAAATGAAAATAGTAATGGAAAAGTGATGTGGCAATGCATGATAAATAAATGTTGCCCATAGGAAATTATAACTAGGATATAATGACATAGGTCAATGATAATAATTTTCCCATAGGTAGTTATAATTAGTAGCAAGACTCGTGAGACACTGATTTTCCCATAGGCGGTTATAAGCAGGTTCACATAAACAAACTTGATAGGATGAAAGATATCTTTCCAGATCAAATATCACACTACTTTTATAGACTATCATTGTAAACATGGATTGGATTTATTATTTAAACTTGATCAAAATACTCTCACAAAAAGTACATGAAGAACCAAAGTAGCTAAGATCAAAATAGGATTGGGTAGGATGACTAAAAATAGGCTTTGGTCTAGATAAGAATGGAATGATATGAAGGTATGGTCTTGCTAAGGATAATCATGGTTTTTGATATATTAGATAAAATTGTAAGAAGATTTCTCCCAAGTGATGGGGTGAATGATTGGGTATTTTGAAAATGGAAAATGGATATGTAACAATGGCAATGGCATGGTACATATTTTTAGCCTGGGTGTGGCTTTTGATTCTATTTTTCCTGTTGATGGGGAGATGCACATCCTAATCAACCAATGATACAAATGGAATACTAAATAATGTTAATTTCTAACCCAAAAATCATATAAATAATTTCTCTATCAAGAATATCCTATAGATTTGGTTGCTGAGAATGGTTTTGTGATCTCTGTTGGTCATTAATTCTAATTCCTTCATGTATCGAGACAAGTTATCTTTGTAGCCTCTATAAAGAAAAGTACACCCATGGATGGTAAATAGGGACAAATAATGGATGGTGGATTTTATTTTGAAATGGAGTGGTAGATGATAATGGAATGTATAATGGTGGGGAAACAAATGAAGATCATGACTTTCAATCACATAATGTTGTTGATGCCAGATTTGACATAATTTTAGTTTTGGTGGGGCCTAAGACTTGTTATCTCGATAGGACCACCATATTTTTTTGTTATTTGATCTTGATAGTAGCTACCATCTGATTAGGCTATAGATTGGAAGTTATTTTGATTTGATCTTTGATTTTATCTTCATCAAACAGTGAAGAACTTTTGTGTTCATCTATTGGTGCCTCAATGAGGTTTTCACCAATGAAGTTATCTTGATTGTCCCATAGCACCTTCAATAAGGTTTCACTAAGGAATGTATACTTTTGAATTTGATTATCTTTTAGTGCTTCTAAAAAATTTTCACTAAAATATGCTGAGTTATGACTTGGATTGTCCCCTAGCACCTTCAAAAAGGTTTCACTAGGAGAGTGTCCTTCTACTACATGAATGTTGTCTTAGCCTCCTTACTCTTATTCAACTACTATATCACCATGGATTTATTTCAATAAAGTGTGATTCTATTGTTCCCAATCAGCACTTATGGGAGATAGAATGCCAATAATATGGCTATTTTGGTTTATGGTAATGGCTTATGAAATGGTAATGAAATGGGGAGAGGCTGCACAATCCTTGTAGAAGATACTAGGATAACTTGTGTCAAAGTTGAAGTAATCATCCTTAAAAAATATATAATGATCACAAATGTATTCAAATTAATCTATGAGGCATGCATAACTGATGTTCTAACAACCATGAACATATTCTTCATATGAATCTGATTCTAAATCAAAGGACTCTGAATCCAAGTTGAGACTAATGTTGATTCTAATTTTGATGCTAAATCTGATGTCGGGTCAAGAATATAACGTAACTCTAACTTTGATTCTTCATCTGATCGGTACTCTAATATAATGATATCTTGTTGAATATTTGGTATTGGATAAGTAACAACCTCTAATGACATGATGGGCTCCACAAAGACTGGTTTGTCAAAGTGAGACTCTTCTAGGATGGGAAAAAGGTCAAGAGACAACTCCTCAGAGACTAGCTTGTCAATAGGAGGCTCTTAAAAAATAATCACATGGTCGAGGTGATGAGCTCAGAATATGGCTCATTATTTACATGTTATTTCCCTCAATTCATCTCTCAAAGGATATTATCTTATGTAAATCTTAGATTGTTAGATAACTATTACATATAAAATAGATATTTGTCTTGTTTATATTGAATCAAAGACTAAACGTTTACTGTATCATTAATGTCTAATACATAACATGTTTTAGTGACTTTTTTTGTAAATAATGCTTAGGAAAAAGACACAGTAAATGTATAGTGAATGTGTAATTTTTATCTTCATCCAGCAAAACTACAGACTCTATAGGCTTGTTTCTATGGACTCTACAGGCTTGTTTCTATGTACTCTATAGGCTTGTTTCTATGGACTCTACAGGCTTGTTTTTATGGACTCTATAAACTCATTTATATAGACTCCATAGGCTTATTTCTATAGACTCCACAGGCTTATTTCTACAGACTCCACAAGTTCATTCCTCCTTACTCTGTAGGGTCAATTCTGAGAATTCTATAAGGATGAAGCTACAAATGGGGAATCTGGCAGCCATATAGGATAAGAGAAAATCATTCCAGCTGGAATCAAATAAGAGAAATAATTGTCTGTTATTTTGTAGGATTTTCTTTTGATAAAATTGTATATATATTTGTATCTTAAGATTATTATAGAATAATATATCTATTTTATAAAAATAATTGGATCTCTTGGAAATCCAATCTCCTATCTTTGGATGAATGGATTGACTAAGGAATCCTATTCCTTTCCATCCTATTTTGAGATGAATATATTAGTATAAAATGTAAGATTTTCATATATTATAAATAATAGATATTAGATGATAGAGAGAAGATAATAGAGAAAAATATTTGTACAAGCATATTACAAGTTTCAAACAAATTATAATCATTTCAATTTTATGAATTAATACTTCAGTTTTCAAGCATTGATTAATCTTTGTTCCTGAGTCTGAGAGGAGAAAGGGCCCACTCTCCTTGGAACCAAGAACTGTGTACGTTATTTATGTTATGTTTTACTAATTCATTATTATAATTAAGTAGAATCTTGTTAATATTTACATTTATTCATAAAAACATCAAAATAAATTCACAGTTTAAAAAAAGTATTTTCTTATTTCAAATTCATTTCCTTCTAAGCAATGTGTGTTTTCTTTTATAGCAAATGTGTGGAACAAATTTCTTTTTGTTAGTGATGAGTGTGATTTTACTTTCCATGCAAGCGTAAATATGAGTGTGATCTTTTACTTACAGTAAAAGAGTGGATTGATTTGATTTCTTATTTTTCAATAAAAAAGTGAATCACATAGTTTAGGACACATTTATTTCTTTAGTCAAACTTAGAATAGGACAATCAAACACCCCCATAAATAGCCTTCTAGATCTACCATCCCATACCTTACTATAGATAGCTTTGGACACCAGCCCTAGTTGATAAGACATCAATTGAATATTGATTAAATTAGGAGTTAAATGATACTCATCATTTTTGGCACCATTGTCAGGGAACATAAGGTGTTAGTAAGGTAATAATTATTGGTCTAGAGTGAAAAATAGAAAACATTGTAAAAACCCATAAATTCCTATAAAAATTCAAAAAATTAATGTACCAACCTAGAGATTCTAAAGGACAATTCATCCCAAAGTTTCCACCAAGAACACAAGTGGACACTCCTTCAACATCTTTGAGTAGTGAACCAGAAGTTACAAGTGAAACCTATTTGCAAGAATCTTCTAAAACTTGGATGGAAACTAGGCCATTGCCACAAGCAAGCCCCATAGGACAAATTCCTCAGGATCAATCTCTTACAGGAAGACACTATTTAGAAGTTGCCAAGGATTTAGAAGAAGCATTTCAAAAATCTGTATATGAAGAAAATTTTGAATAACCCATAACTAATACCACAAATATTTAGTGGAAAGATCATCTTAGTTTTGAAATATCATCAGAAGAAGAAATGGCTCTCCAACAAAATCAACAACTTGCACAACCAAGAAGGACTATCTTCTTTCCTATTGTTACAGATCCTAATGATCAAACCCCCATGAAAAATATTTCACCAGTTAATTTGCCAAATTTTTATGGAATATCTATAGAAGATCCTAATCAATTCCTATTTGAGTTTAAGGTGCTATGTCAAACCTATGATTACATAATAGATGGCTAGAAAATAAAACTATTCCCCTCTACACTTAAAGATGTAGCTATGAGATGATTCATGGGTTTACTTGGTGATTCTATTAGAACATGGGATGACATGGAAACATAATTCTTGAAAAAATACCAAGATTACTGCCAAGTGCGAGAAAGAAAAGAGGATTTCTTCAAAATCAAACAAAATGAAGATGAATCTTTAGAGGATTATTTGGAAAGATTCATGTTCACTCATAAAATAAGTAATTATCCACTCACTGAAGACATTCAAAATTTGGTTTTCTTGAAAGGGTTAGATGAATACACTAGAGATGCCTTAAATTTGATGGGCAGAGGAGATATAAATAAGTTGGATTTTGATCATATTTTTGAGCTTTGTACCAACTACTCTCAAATGAAACCTAAAATTAGGAAAGGAAGATTTGGGAAATCTAATGAAGTGGGTGAGTTAATAGAAGAATTTTCTAATCTAAAGATAGATATCCTAGTTACACTAAATAATACCTTGGATGGCCTTCAAGCTAAGGTAAATGCAATATAACCCTTAGCAATCTACTGTCCTAAGTGCAGATAGAAACATACCCTTAGAGACTGTCCACTAGATAGAACCAATGTTTCATCATGTGGAATCTATGATGCAATAGAGAATGATACCAAACATTGTACCCTTCTACCTATTTTTAAAAATCAAATGAAAACATAAGCCCAGTCCACTGAAAAAGTAAATTATATTTAGAGACAAAACTTTTCCCCATAAAATCAAGGTTAAGGATAGTTTAATGCAATAAATCTAGTTAATCCATAGATGGCACCATGGAATGTTTCAGTTCCTTTACCATTTTGGAATCAACCCCAAATTCCATTGATCTAAAATCCATAGGCAGGACAAGATTGGATGTCAACACCCCCATAGATGATGATGTATCCATAGCAACAATGGATACCATAGCAGTAATAGATGCCATAGCCATATCAACAATGGAATCAATAGTGGAACCCATAGTCACAATTCACCCAACCAAGAAGACCACTTCAATAGAAAACTATGATGCTACCCCTAGTTATTCAGCAATAAGGATAAATCAATCAACCCTCAATCCCTGCACAACCAATAATAGATCTAAAAAATAAACAACTAGAATTTGTTTATGTTAATGAATAGGAAGATACAATCAATGTTCAAGCTATTGAGTGTTCAGACATATATTTGAGATTAGGGAAAACTATACAAAAACCTCTAGTTCTCATTTTTTAGATACATGATGAAAATGAAAAGATTGAATCATCTCAATTAAACACTAGAGAGGCTGAAATCAAAATGAGCCTTGAAGTAAACATAGAAAAAACTACTACCCTAGTAGTTCCTTTCCTGAAAGATTAAAAGAAATGGGTATTAAATCAGAATCAAACTTGGTCCATGAGTTATAAAAGATCAATATTGAGGTACCCCTTCTACAAGTTATTAGGGATATACATGAATTAAACAAGATCATCAAAAGCCTTTGTATCAAAAGACCTAAGAGGAAATAAAAATATCCAAGAACCATTCATGTTGATAGAAAAGTTGTTGATTTATTAGTAGAAAAATTGTCAGTTCCAAAATATGCAAATCTAGGAAGCCCAATGATCACAGTTACAATCAAAGGTAAATACATTCCTAATGTCTTGGTAGATTTGGGAGCATCAATCAATGTTATGACAACTTATACTCTCCATGCATTATCTCTTATGAGAATGTAACCCACAAATACCATTCTTCAAATCTCAGACCAGTCTATAACAAAACCAGAAGGGACTATAAAAAATGTTGAAGTACTAATAGAATCTTGGGAGTATCTAGTAGATTTCATGGTTTTACAACCCAAAACAAAGAATATAGGATATCCCATAGTCCTAGGTACACCATGGTATCGTATCAGCATTGATTGATTGTAGGTTAGGAGACATGACCAATTCTAATGGGATAAATTCCAAATTCATCTCTTTGTATCTTCCTGCAAAACCATCAACAAATTGCATACAAAAACTTTGGTTAGATAAATCAAACAACACATTAAACAATATTTCCTCATTACCTATGATCACAGTTAAAAAACACTTAGAAGAATTGAATGGAGACATATACCCAAAATCTATGGACTCTGCGAGTCTGAAATCTATGGACTCTACTAGTCTAAAAGTTACGGACTTTACCAGTCCAAAAACTATAGACTACCTTAGTTCAAGATTCTTGGGTCAAACAAAATATTTTGAAACCTCCACTTCTACTTATTCTATTATTTCTTCACCATATGATCATGGATTGATTCAGGAAAGTGTGTGGAAATTGGCAGAATAATATCAAACTTATTTCTTAGATGCATTTCATTGTTCTTTAGCAAGACTAATTCCTTCTAGAAAAGAATTTGTTGATAATGTAATTATGTTTCATAAGATACTTCCTCATCCATGTCCTTTGAACTCATTGATTAGTGAGTTTAAGCAAATAGAATCCAACTACTTAGGTACAAAACTAATCATGGTATTACCTAGAAAGATTCTAAACATCAATAGTTGGTTAACAAATAAAGAGGAAGATCAACTCTTTGAAGTACTAGAAAGACATATCAAGGATTTTATTTGGGATTATACTAACATGAAGGGAATTCACCCCAGTATATGCACTCATCACATTTACACAAAATTTATCAAACTAGTCAGACAACCACAAAGAAGAATAAACTCAGTATTAAAGGAAATAGTCAAAATAGAAATCCAAAAGTTGTTGGAAGTTGGGTTTATTTACCCCATCTCAGACAGCCAGTGAGTTTCACCTCTGGTAATTGTACCCAAGAAAAATGGAAAATTAAGGGTATGTGTAGATTATAGAGAATTAAACAAAGAAACACTTAGAGATTACTTTCATTTATCTTTCATTGATCAAGTTCTTGACAACTTGGTAGGAAAGAGATTTTTTTCTTTCCTGGATGGGTTTAGTGGGTATAACCAGATAACAATAGTAGCTAAATATCAAGATAAAACCATATTTACCTACCCTTGGTTAACTTTTGATTATTGAGTACTTATATTTGGACTCTGTAATGCTCTAGGAACCTTCCAAAGAGTAGTTTTGGAAATATTCTCTAGCCTTACAAATGATTGTGTTGAAGTATATATGGATGATTTCACCGTTTATAGTGAAACTTATGAAGAGGCTCTTACCAACTTGGAAAAAGTATTGATCAGATGTGAGGAACATCAATTATCTTTGAGCCGTGATAAATTTTTATTGATGATAGATGAAGGAATAGTCTTGGGACACCATATTTCTACAAAAGGCATTCAAGTAGATCCAAAGAAAATCAAAATAATCTCCAATTTACCCATTCCACAAACACAAACTAAAATTAAGAGTTTTTTAGGACATGTTGGTTACTACAAATGCTTCATAGATAAGTTTAGCCAAATAGTTGCCCCTATGTTTGCCTTACTTACAAAAGATAGTACATTCAAATAGAGTGATAGTTGCCAGTAGGCCTTTAAGACCATCAAAGCTAAACTTGTTACTGCTCTAGTATTGAGAGGACCAGATTGGACTAAGCTATTCCATATATACATAGATGCTTCCAATACAACACTAGAAGTAGTCCTTGAACAAAAGAATGAAGAAAGAAACATGTATGCTATGTATCATATTACCAAAAACATGACACCTGTTGAGAGAAATTACACCACAGTCGAGAGGGAATTCCTAGTTGTAATCTATGCAATTAACAAATTTAGACACTACATAATAGGCTACAAGCTATTTTTCTATACAGAACATTTAGTTATTAGATATCTTACCAACAAACTAATTATGGGAGGTAGGATTATTAGATGGTTATTGCTCTTACAAGAATTTGATGTTGTTATTATAGATAAACCAAGGAAGTCTAATGTGGTGGCTGATTTCTTGTCAAGAATAAACACTACAGATGAAGAAGAACCAGTAGAAGATGACTTTCCAAATGAACAACTATTTGTTATTTCACCAAAATCTCTATAGTTTGCTGATATAGCCAATTACGTCACCACAGGGAAGTTTCCTCTGTAATTTTCACAAAAAGAAAAGAAATCTTTAATCAAAAAAAGCTCTTTTTCAAATGGACTAATGGAATGTTATTTAAACTTGGACCTGACCATGTGTTTCACAGGTGTTTGAAAAATGGTGAAGCTTATGATATCATCAGAGCTTGTCATGATGAACCAGGAGGAGGGCATTACTCAGCTCAAAGAACCATACATAAAATTTTGGGAGCAAGATACTATTGGCCTCACCTTCATCAGCAAGTAAAAATATATGTCAGACACTATAATGCTTGTCAGAGAATTGGATAGCCTACTTTTTCAAAAGAGATACCTCTGCACCCTCATCCTCAATTAGTTTTATAACCATTTGAGAAATAGGGAATTGATTTTATAGGTCCTGTGGATCCTCCTTCTAGATAAAGAGAATATCTCCTAATATGTATAGACTATATGACTAAGTGGGTAGAAGTGGAAGCATCAACTCATGTAAGAGAAGAGATGGTATCTGATTTCTTATATTTCAAAATCATATAAAGATTTGGTGCTCCAAGGGACATAGTCTTAGATCAAGGACCGCAGTTCATGTCAAACATGATAAAGCACTTCATGCAAGTATATCAAACTCATCACAAAAAAACATCTCCATACCATCCATAGGCTAATGGGCAAGTTGAAGTAACCAATAGAGAATTAGAAACTATTTTAACCAAGGTTATTAATTCCAGCAGAAAGGATTGGGAAGATAAGGTACCAGAAGCTATTTGAGCCTATAATACTACTTGAAAAATAACAACTAAATTTTCACCTTATGAATTCGTTTATGGTAAGAATCCTTTATTCTCTATTGAATTTGAATTAAAAACTCTAAAAATAGATGTAGAAGTAGGAATTAAATTAGAAGAAATATAGAAAGAAAGACTCCTACAGCTTAATCAACTTGATGAAATGAGAATGGAAGCACTACAAAGAACTGAATTGGTACAACATTAAATAAAAGTTTGGCATGATTCACAAATCAAGCAACAAAAGTTTCAAAAATGAGATTAGGCACTATTATTTGATTCCAAGTTTCAATATTTCAAAGGAAAACTATAGACAAGTTGGTTGGGACCTTATCAGATTGAGGAGGTCTATGAAATTAGTTTTGTTAAGCTAATACCTATTGATGATAGCAGAAGAGCTCTGTTAGTCAATGGACATAGATTGAATATCTATCATAAATATCTCAATAAAGAAGAATTTGTTCAAAAGGTAAAGGATCAAGTAGTTGTTCTGGAGAGCTCTACTTCTTCCAGTGAACATGCTCCTTGATAATCCCACAATCCCGTGAAAAAAAATGAATATGAAAATGAAAATGAAAATAAAAATAAAAATAAAAATATATCAATAGTGAAAATCCTTCCAGGGATGTTATTGACAATGCATGCCCAAAAAACTAGCTTGTTGGCTGGCTATGCATTTCAAAAAGGGCTTTGGCTAGAAAACCAACAATGGCTGGCCAAAGGGCAAAAACAAAAACAAATTATAAGAAAATCTTATCATGTCACTATGATTGGTCGTCTCCATGCAATAAATTAATCCATGCAAATTTATTTGTGTAGGACACATGGCAAGCAAAGGATAACATCTAAGGTCAAAGTAAGTAAGACATATATTTTATTTATCTATGTTTAGTTAAATAATTATCTTTGATTTAATTAACACTTATTCTATGGAGATGACCCAAATTTGAATCTTCTAAAATAGAATGACATGACACATGCCATAATGAAAAAAAAGCATGCAACCGAGCTGCCAAAGGTGTATGGATAAGAGTGAAGCTTTGATATAATCAATTGACTCATCAAGTATCATAATGATGGGATGTCATAAAAAGGGGTTTTAAATGAAGTAATGAATCACTGTCACCATCAATGTGACACATTGTCATTTCACCCAACTTGTATCAATGAGACAAAATAGTTAGCACACTCCATAGAAATGTGTGGCGCCTAACTATATTAAGTCATCATATCAAACTACGAACTCATGGAGCTATAGCATTTAGTATAAACCATTTCATTTCTATAGACTTCAGTAGAAGCTAGTCTATAGATCCTCCATGATTGTCACCTACAAATCCTCAGTGACTGTTGCCTACCAATTTTGACAAAAGACTGGTCTACACCTCAATCAGAGTTAAAGTAATAGAGTTGACTATAAATCTACATAAAAATGGGATAGAAGATAAGATCAGATCCAAAGGATACAACAAAGTTTCATAAATAAAAAGCTTTTGTGGCAGTGTTTAGAGCCAATGGTTGGCTACCTTTCATTGAAAAGTTCCAAGGTTTTGACGAAACAATGGTAAGTGAATTCATCACTAATCTCACCCCTAAATTTTCAATTATGAAAGGCATTGTTATTCCTATTACAACTCAAGTTATATGCTGAATTATACAAAAAAGAGAAGAGGGAATGAGAGCTACAGACATAATTTCATTTAGTGATTTAATTAGTTAGTTTAATGGTAATGAGCAGACTGAGACTTCATGTCTAGTAGATTCTAAGGGAAAATCAAAAAGAATTAGTATAAATTCATGTCTTGAACCCTAGAAATGTGTTGCCAAGTGGGTACTTAAGTATATCATTTGTGAAGGGCAACACAGTCTTTTAGGGGGAGATTCCATGAAAATATTAATACATCTTAAGCATGAGAGACAAAACCCTCAGTACAAAATTAACCTCCCATCCTTATTATATGGTGATTTGCAATTTATGTCTACAACCCCTAATACTACTCTTAGGATTCATGGCCTTATTCATCTCATTATCCAACATCACTTCCTTCAGCAAGGACAAGAGGTCTGAGAGGAATTTTAGAATAGTATAGCACAACAAATTCTAGATTTGCCTACATAAAAAACTCCAAACTTACCACAAGAATGCTCATCTCCACCTACTACATCAGCTAAGAAAACAACACTAAGGAAGAAATCATATACTGTAGTCCCAATAGAAATTCCTTCTTCTTCAAGAAGAATCACAAGGTCTCAAATCCCTATAGTTTCAAGGTCTCCAAAAGAGCCTCATGAATCTGTAGCACAACCAATTATCTTGTCAAGAAGAAGAAAATTTATATGAAAGGTTGCTACAAAACCTGAGAAGACTAAGGGATTGATGGTTGAGAAAGAAAGCCACCCAAGTGTAGCTCAAAGAGTGACCAAAAGAAGGAGAAAGCTTATTCTGATAGATGAAGATGAATAAGAAGTTGCTGACATTCTGGAAAGTCTTAAAATGGTATCTCATTCCCACATACATCAAAATATTTTTACACCTATAGATATTGAATAAATTCCTTTCAAAAGGAACTCTCTAATCATAATGGAGGAGCTAATTCTAGAGGAAGAGCCACACACAACAAAGGAATCAAGTATGGTGGAACAACTACCTATTCTAGTTGAAACTGCAATGGATAAAGGGAAATTTGTATATACCAATGAGAAAGGTGAATCATCTAATCTAAATGATCTTGTTCTACATTTAAATTTATAGTTTTCTCAAGCTTAAGCTCTTGAACAATAATAAATAACTGACATTGCTGACTTGATCAGTCAATTGTAGGACAAAGATCATCTCAACTCATTTTTAATGTAAAAATTAGATACATCATCTACTGATCACGAAGTAGAAGTTCACATATTAGAGGAAACAATAAAGGAACATGAAAATTAACAAATGGATCTTTGGATATATATAGAAAGTCTAAAGAAGGAAAATAGGAGATTGCAGAATTTGGTAAACTCTTCCAAAGCACCTGATATTGTACCTCCTCCTCCTAAGGTATTTGTTGACCATGGTTGTCAAACAAGTGATCCAGGTATTTCTCCCTTGCAAATACTCTATCAAATTGAAAAAGAATATTTTTTACTTAAACATAAAAACAAAGATGTAACTTCTTCAAATAAACTCTTAGAAAATGAAAAGAAAGAATTAAAAACTAAAGTCAAAGATTTAGAAGAAAATTTGCATAATGCATGCAAATTAGGATAAACTCTTTTGGCATGTAGGAATCCTTCTCTTGCATACAGTTTGTTTTTATTTGAACAATTTTATAGATGGTATCTTTTGTGGATCTCTTGTCATCTTCCTTACAAAATTTTGTAGCCAACAATATTTTTAGAAATTTTCTATAGTGTTGAACCTGATCAATAGGATTTGCTTTGTGAATTTTATTTGCATGATTTGATTCTAGGAGACCATGAGCACAATAAATTTTTGATAAACCTTCATGTGGGAGAAGTTCAACTGAGGGCATTTCATTCTACATTTAAAAATCAAATAGCATGGAAAAGTAGATTTGAGGACTATACAAATCATGCTAAGACTATAGGATTGTGTGTTTGACCAGCTTTTCTTATTCTCAGATTGATTAAATAAAATTTTAACTATGCTTTGATAGATGATGAGGTTAAAACATATTATTTATAGGATTTATATGATTGTGCTATTTATTTTGATTTGTTTTCAAGATAGATTTTTGATTAAGTGGTGGCTGCAAGTGTAAATAGATGGGACCAACTTTTAGTGCCTCTTAAAAGACAAGAGGTCATGTCCCCAAATAACTTAAGATCAAGTATGAGGAGAGAATCATCAGTTTTTGAAATCATAATAGAGGTAATAAACTCTATGGGAGAGTAGAAATAGATTGACATGAGATGTAGACCCCCTTTGCTAATCATACATATTCCAGGATGGCAGAGTTGGGCTCTAAAATTAGAGGAGCAATTCGATATATGGAAATAAATTATTCAAGCACATTAGAGATTTACAATCAATTCAGATAAGCATATAACAAATGACTTTGATGAATGTGATTTGGTTAGAATATGGAAAGTAGAATCCAGAGTTATGAATGCCAATAAATGTTTGCAATGGGACTTGCAAAAGGTAAAGCTTGGGGGAGATGATGAGCTCAGAATATGGCTCATTATTGACATGTTATTTCCCTTAATTCATCTCTTTAAGGATATCATCTTATGCAAATCTTAGATTGTTAGATAGCTATTATATGGAAAATATATATTTGTATTGTTTATATTGAATCAAAGACTAAACCTTTACTTTGTCATTAATGTCTAATACATAACATATTTTAGTTATTTTTGTTGTGAAGAATGCTCAAGAAAAAGACACAGGTAATGTATAGTGAATGTGCAATTTTGATCTTTATCCAATAAAACTATAGACTCTGTAGGCTTGTTTCTATAGACTCTATAGGCTTGTTTCTATGAACTTTGTAGGCTTGTTTCTATAGACTTTACTGGCTCATTTCTATGGACTCCATAGGCTTGTTTCTATGGACTTTGTAGGCTTGTTTCTATGAACTCTGCAGGTTTGTTCCTCCTAACTCTGCAAGGTCAATTCCAAGAATTCTATAATGATGAAGCTACAAATAGGGAAGCTGGTAGCCAGATAGAATAAGAGAGAATCATTCCAACTGAAATTAACTAAGAAAAATAACCACCTATTTTTTTATAGGATTTGCTTTTGATAAATTTGTATATATATTTGGATCTTAGGATTATTATAGGATAGGATATTTATTTTATCAGAATAATTAGATCTCTTGAAAATCCAATCTCCTATCTTTTGATGAATGGATCGATCAAGGAATCCTATTTCTTTGCATCCTATTTTGAGATGAATATATTAGTATAAAATGTAAGATTTTTATATATTATAAATAATAGATATTAGATGATAGAGAGCAGATAATAGAGAAAAAGATTTGTACAAGCATATTATAGGTTTCAGATAGATTGTAATCATTTCAATTTTATGAATTAATACTTTTATTTCCAAGCATTGATTAATCTTTGTTCCTAAGTCTGAGAGCAAGGGCCCACTCTCCTTGGAACTAAGAACCATGTATGGTATTTATATTATGTTTTACTAATTCATTGTTTTAATTAATTATAATCTTATTAATATTTACATTTATTCATAAAAACATCAAGATAAATTCACAGTTTAAAAAAAGCATTTTCTTATTTCAAAGTCATTTCCTTCTAAGCAATGTGTGTTTTCCTTTACAGCAAACGTGTGAAACAAATTTCCTTTTGTTAGTGAAGTGTGTGATTTTACTTTCCATGCAAGTGTAAATAAGAGTGTGATCTTTTACTTACAGCAAAAGAGTGGATTGATTTGATTTCTTCCTTTTCAAAAAAATAATGAATCACATAGTTTAGGACACATTTATTTCTTTAGTCAAAGTTAGAATAGGGCAATCAAACACCCCCATAAGTAGCCTTCTAGATCTACCATCCCATACCTTACTTCAGACAACTTTGGACACCAGCCCTAGTTGATAAGACATCAATTGAATATTGATTAAATGAGGAGTTAAATGAAACTCATCATGAGGTAATAATTTTCCCAAAAGCAATTATAATCATTAAGAAGTGACTTAGCAAAGACTGGCTCATCAAAGTGAGACTCCTTGATAACTAGTATAGGATCAATAGGCAATTTATCATAGGCTGACTTATCACAAATGGTTGATTCAAAAAAAACCTCTTGAATTGGTTGGTTCACTTGGCCTTGGTTTCCAATGAGTTGGAAGATACAAGTTTTGAATATAGTTTTGTCTTTGAATGATTAGATGGGTTGGGGTTTGAATGGGATTGGTACTATATGAGGAATGACTTGCGATTAGATAATGGTAGGGCCTTGGGGAGCATGATTTATCATATGATCCAAAGGATAAAGTCTTAAGAAGGTAATGATAGGGTATTGTGAGGATTTATTACCCACACAAGCCAAAGGACTAGGTCTTAGAATGATGAATGGGTGTTGTGGAGCTTGATTACTTACACAAACTAAAGGATGAGGTCCTAATATAGAAATGGTTTGGAATTTTGGAACCTAATTGCTCAAATAAACCAAAGGATGAGGTCTTGGTATGGGAATGGTGTGATATTGTGGTCCTAAAATAGAAATGGTATGATGTAGTGAAGCTTGATTACTCGTATAAGCTAAATCATCTAAGTCTTCCTCATAAACCATATCATCTCAGTTGTGAGTTGGCTCATAAGTTGGTTCTTAACTATGTTCCATGTACTGATTATTGAAAAGAGGGCATGGATTTGTATCCCAAATAACATTATCTATAGTTGGGTGTTCAAATTCTTCCTCACAAGCCTCTTTATAGCAATCAAGGTCTCGAGTTGGATCATAAGTTTTTCTGTGACTTTGTTCCCATGAATAATTAATATGAGGTAGATAGAAATCTATCTCATAAACCATATTAGCACCATTAGGGTCTTAAATAAAGCTATAAAATTTATTTTGTGTGGCCATTCTATCATAATTTATATTGTAAGTGACTCTACTATAAGTGTAGTGAGACATATCCATATAAATGATGAAAGCTCTAAAAACAAAAAGGCTTAGAGTTCTATAAACTCTAAAAAATGATCTGAAGGGAAACTGGTTCAAACTTGGTC
This sequence comes from Torreya grandis, assembly GCA_037957365.1. Lineage (NCBI taxonomy): Eukaryota > Viridiplantae > Streptophyta > Pinopsida > Cupressales > Taxaceae > Torreya > Torreya grandis. Next base: position 2,371,660 of record JARHVA010002171.1, on the reverse strand, counting down.
CAACTTGGTCGAAGGGGTGGAGCTATATCTTTATTGTGGTTTAAAAGTAGAGTTGTATCTCCAAAATTATTTGTGTTAGAAATTGACATAAAATATTCTAAAATCAAATGTCTAATGTCAAATGTCATACACATAAAAGGTCAAGAATTTGAATAAAAATGGATATGTCAAAGGTCTAGGTCAAAGTGTTCCAAATAAGGTCTAAACTAAGAAAGGGAAAAGTTGAGTTGCTAAGTCTTTTATCCAAACACAAAGTCAAAATCTAGGATCAAACAAACATGCATAATGTGATTTGATTTAATCTAACAAGTTTGGAAATAACTTTGACATAGACCCAACACTTAAAATCAAACATAAACATGATCAATTGGCATAAGGCATAAGACAAAAGGATCTTTGAGAAAGGTTATGTTCTCCCAAATAAAGGCACAAACAATGATGAGGATATGTACTAAACAAAAAAACCATCAAGGGTTTTCAAATTTGGATAATCAATTAATCGAAGTTATGCAACCCAAAAGAGAAAGATATGTGAATTAGCCCCATGAATTAAGGCCTAAATATAAATCAACCAATGTTTGGATCCAAACTTAACAAGGTTAATTTAAAACTCAACATTAAAAACTAGGATTTGACCAAATAATCTATACAAGATTGGACAACATGAGGACACAATATAAAGGTCTAAATGGTATACATGACATGGTTTGAAACAATGGTTTTTGGTGTAAGGTAAACTAGTCTTGAAACAAATTGAGAAGCCTAATGTTGCAAGCATGCTCAAATGGTGTGGTTAATACTGTGTTTCAAAGACTCAAAGGAAAAATGGTTTGACATGATTTGGGCAACATAAAACTACCCTCTACAACTCAAATCACACACACAAACAATTTTAGAAAAAAATTCAAGGCACAAGTGTGGTGTAAAACAACCAACATAACACCTCTTTAGACAAAAGAGTGACGTATAGACAAATTAGTTTTGACATGGCTTTATGAACAAACAAACAAGTTTTAGCCTCAAAACATACTAAATGAGAAAATTATCCAAAAATATACTAAGTATAATCATCCAAATCCTAGTAAGGGTATGGCAAAATGGGGTTGACTAAAACTAGAAATATTTTGATCATTTTAGGGGAATCAATTGCACAATGAATTCCATGCCAAATAATGCAAAAAACACATAGATTTTAGGTCCATATCACTTGGCTTATTGCAAAAAAGTCTAGTCCTTTTTACAACCACTACATCCTGTTGTTCACTCAATGTAGTGTGATGTCTAAAGTGCCACTACATCCCATATGTAACTCCAAAGGATCCAAATGAATTCAATGCCAAGAGATGAAACCCCAGGTCAAAGCTTCTTTAAAGAACTTGCAGGATGTGATGAAGTCCCCTTTGCAAGCCAAGATACATAAAAAAATATAGAAAACATGAAATAGAAAGATTTTAGGGTCATTTTCAAGGTCACCCAAACTTTGATAAGTTTTTGGGGAGTGTTTTAGATGACTTTATTTCTAAGCCTTAGACTAGGCTACTTGAAATAGGAATGGCACTTTTGATTCCAAGGGTTCCCTATAGGAGACAAATGGAAGAACATAAATGCAACATTCCTCCTTTTTCCAAACAAAATTTGATTAAACAACTATTGAAAACAAAAATTAACAAGTGTGTTCAATTTTATACCCAAATGAAAGATTTGGTGGTGTTCATTTGACCCCTTAGTCTTAGTTATAGACTTTGAAAAAACATTCACCAAAAACACCTAAATTTTTTGTTAAACACCAAAAACAAGGTTCCTAATTGATTTTATGCAAAGGTGATTTAAACATGTTTTGAGTAAATATCAAGCTTGGTCTTGTAGCAAAATTTTTAGCATGTCCTTTAGCTTTGAAGCTCTTTTTAGCTTGAAATAATTAACTTTGAAAAAGTAGTTCTTGGGTCTATGTTTTTTGAAAAACACAGTGACTGACGTCAGTTATTACAACTAATGTTGGTTACTCTAGCTAAACATAATCCAACTGATGTCAGTTTTATTGACTGATGTTGGTTAAGAAGTAATTGATGTTGCTATTTTGCCAATGCCAGTTACTGTGTACAAACTGTGGTAACCAAAAATGGTAAAATAAAGTTAGAAATTCAATTTTCAAGATTTTTAAAGGCTCAAATAAACATTTTAGAGTTGTAAAAGGATATTCTTCATGTTTGGGATGCATCTATTCCCATTGATTATGTCATTATGTGCTCTAGGAATTTGACTCAAAAGAGGATAGTTAGTATGGTGTTAGTTCCAAAATGAAAACAAAATAAAATAAACACACTAATAACATAACATCTCTAGGCCTATACACTAGGGAGAGCTTAGTTAACAAGAGCAAATGACAAGCACAACTAAAAATCAAGGGATCAAATATAAGAGTTCCTTCACCTTCCTTGGATGCTCCAAATGCCTTTGTAGTAGTGTTTTGCTCAGCTTGTGCCCATGAAGTCCTTAGCAATGGAAGCTTGGATACCTCCATATCTCCTTAGCACCTTTGGCTTATGGCTTGGCTTGGCTTGGAATCAATTTGGCATTATAACTTTGCATAAAAAAACATTATAAATGATGTTGTGAGGCCTCTTATTTATAGATTTTTGGATTTTATCAGAATCAACCTCAACTGTCTATCTTAAGATTGAGATGTGTGGTTGAGGATTAATTCAATTTTTGTAATTAATTTTTTAATTATCTTCATCATAACCTTGGAAGAAGGGGAAATTAAGAGGCATGGAGGGCATCATGGAAGGCATTGATGAGGCATGGGAGGCATGAATCTTGATATTTATGGCATTTATGGCCTAAGGATGTCTTCCCTAGAAATGAGGTCACTTAATGATGCAGATATTCAATATTCATTTCCAAAAATAAGTATTCAACAAGTTTCCATGAAATTTTTTATTAAGCCTTGATTTGGATTAATTATTTCTTAAGCATGATTACTCAATTTGTGCACAAATTACTCAAATTGATTAGAATGTCTTGTTATTAGTCCAAAATTTGACTAGATTAGAATTAGAAAGCACTATCAGATGCATTGGAATCATATTTCCATTAATAATTTTACCAACAATAAATAAAAAAGGCACATGACCTATGCAATATATTTGATAGGAAAGAGCAATCCAAAGCACATAGGTGCAAAATTGGCATTTTGACTCAGAATGATATGATCAAAGTTAGCTAGCCCATAAATTGCATTGCCCCATTTAGTGATACCCTAGCCAATATTAGAACTTGAATATGTTAGTTTCACATAATTTATCATGTTTTAATGTTTTTATGCCAAATAGTGCATTTAGGTATAAATTGGTCAAAAGCCTAGTTGGAGGTTATTGGTGGCCAATTTTAGGTGTTTGCAATGATGATTTAGATGAATACCACCAAAGAAAAAGGTATCCTATCCCTAACTAGATCATGGATAATCAAGATTATAAAGGTAGAGGCCTAAGGGCAGCTCAACAAGGTACTCTTGAGCCAATTTACATAACCAAGTATAAGAGAACTCATGGTATTGGATTTAAACCACCTAGGGGACCCTACATACCATATCCATATTCCTACACTAATGACTAATGGTGATGATTTAGGCATCGATGTAAAGTTTAACTATATTATATATGAGAACCTAGTCAATACCAACCTATTTAACCCTCATGTTATATGTACCATCATGCCTATTATCTGTACTTCACCACTTTTCCTTTATCATCCATAGCTCATCAACTAGCACCAATAAGAATCTACAGTGGCACTTGACAAGTTTGATAATGATGAGGATATTGGTGACTTTCTAGGCCTAAGAGACCATGTTGTACTTGGATACCATAAATAAGGGTTCTCTATCATATTGGATCCTTCTACCTATTTTAGAGAGTAGGTGAACTTCCTTTGGAAAAAAGAAAAAGAAAATCAAACATTGAGGACCAAATGTGAAAACCTCTTTAAGGCACTTTTAGACCAGGGTAAAAATAAATAAAAAGTCTAATCTCTTGGTGAAAACCTATTTTAGGTTACATTAGATATGTATGTTTACCCTTCTTTGAATTAACTGCACAATACCACTAAGGCCACCATCATTTTTAGTCTAAAATCAGTGACAAAGAATATCAAGACTTTAAACAGATATTCAAGAATGTCCCAAGGTATTTATTATATGGCCCTTGCCATAATTGGGTGATTTTTATTCATTATGTTTGGGAGAATTAGATGAGCCATTCCAACAAAAGGACTTTGATATTTACAATCAATTCACATCTTTATCATTTTTCTTAGAATATGGTTATACACTTCTTATGGAGAACACTTCTAAGGTCAACATTGGAACACTAGTCAATCCAAAGTGGATAAAATTAGGTGTATCACTCATTGAGGAGGAGTGTGATATATTTAAATCTCTCCTTAGGGATTTCATTGACATTTTTGCATGGCATTATTTTGACATACCAAGGTTAGACCCTGTCTTTATTGTACATATTAATGCCAAGCCATTTAAGTAAAAATTGAGGAAAATGCATCCTCACATTACCATCTTAGTTAGGAAGGAACTAGAAAAAATATTAGATAATGGATGTATTCATCATATTGATTACTCATAGTGGATCTCCAATATTTTGCTAGTCAGTAAAAATTTGGAAAGTATCAAATTGTGTAGTAATTTTCAAAACATTAACAAGGCCTACCCAAAGGATAACTTTCCTCTACTAAATGTCAACATGATTATTGACTCCACATCTGGGTATGAAATGCTTTCCCTCATGGATGGTTTTTCACCATAAAATAAAATCATAATTGTTCTATAAGACCAACACAAGACAATATTTACCACTCCTTGGGGAAATTTTTTTTATCAGGTCATGCCTTTCAACATCAAGAATGTAGGAGAAACATACCAATGGGCCATGATAGTAATTTTCCATGATATGATGATTGATGTAGTTGAGGATTACATTGATGACATCTTGAGAAAATATAAGACCCATGCCAAACATCCAACTATACTTTTCAAGATATTTGAATTACTTTGGGAGTACAAGGTCAGACTCAATCCTAAAAAATTACATCTACGGCATAACTTCTATAAAATATATAGGCTTTATTGTCTCTTTTAAGGGCATTGAACTTGATCCATCCAAATTCAAGGCCATTACCAAGATGAAACCACCATCTAATTTTAATGAACTCCATAGTTTTTAGGGAAAGATACAATCAATCAGATGCTTCATATCACAACTAGTCGACAAGTGTCATCTATTTATCCATTTACTAAAGAAGGGTACTACTTTTTCATGAAATGAAGACTATTATAATGACTTAAACTAATTATAATAATACTTGGCCAATCCACATGTTTTTTTACCACCTATTCCAAACAAGCCACTATTACTCTACCTCTCTACAACTAAAAATACCTTGGGAGCCCTGTTAGCACAACATGATGAACATGGGAAGAAACATGTCATTATTACCTAAGCTATACATTGGTTGCATATGATCAAAATTATATGTCTATCAATAAATATTATTTAGATATGGTCTTCATATCATATAATTTGTGTCACTATATCTAAATAATAAAACCATTGTTATTAACAAAGTAGATCCACTCAAGTATCTACTTTACAAAACATATTTACAGGGTCATATGGTTAAATGGATTATGTTACTAAATGAGTTTGAGACTAAATATGCTAAAAAAAAGGCCATTAAAGGACATATAATTATAGACCAGCATGTTGAAATACCTCTACCTGATACTCGACCACTTACATTTGGGTTTCTATATGAGTCCATTATGATTGCAACATAAACACCTCCTGATAAGCAATAATGGTAAATTTATTTTGATGGTTCTTTCACATCTCATGGGTCAATATTAGGATTGTTTTCATAACATCATAAGGGGATCTCATTCCCAAGGCCTTCTATATCATTTTTCCTTGTACCAATAACATGGTTGAGTATGAGAAATTCATTATAGGGCTTAGTTTAGTGGTATAATGGAACATTCAACATTTACTAGTTTATGTAGATTCATGGATTATCATTAATTAGGTCACATACCATTTATAGACCAAAGAAAAGAAGTTGGTACCCTATAAAGCCATGGTAGACACTCTTAGGCAACATATTGCACACCTTTAGATTGAACACATACCTTGTGCCAATAATAAGACAATAGATACCATGGATATAATTAGTTCTATGATTCACATTATAGACAAGGTAATATATTATTAGTTACTCATTGAACATCTTCTAGTGCTTGCTCATGAACCCTTAGTTGTTGAGATGATTTGTGATATTATTATCCCAATTCCACCTAGTCTTCTAAACTATATAATTACCTTCATAACCAAGTCTTCCCACTATAACTTTCCCATAAAAAACAAAATGACTTTACCCACCAAGCCTCCTGTTAGACCCTACTTGGACCTAATCTCTATTGTATAAGATTTGATAGAACTTTGCTTCATTATTTAACCTTAGTAGAATATAAAATATCATTGAGAGAAGTACACAAAGGGGTTTGTAGGGACCACACTAGTGGGGTTGTCCTTGCCAAGAAATTACTAAAAAACATGTTATTATTGGCCAACCATGAAATAAGATGCAATTGATTATGTTAAAATGTGTAAACAATGTCAAAAACATGCCAATTTGATCCATGACCTAGCTAGAACACTCAAGCCAATGACTACACCATGGTCATTTTTAATGTAGAGATTCAACCTCATAGGAAATATTAATCCTACCTCATAAAATGGCCATAAACATATCCTTACGACTACCAAGTACTTCACTAAGTGGGTGGAATTCATTCCCCTCACTTGCATAATAGGCAAGTAAATATCCAAATTTATTTTTAACCACCTCATATGCTGATATGGTATCCCCTCCAACATTATATCTGATAATGGTGGTTCATTTTTAAAAAATAATGTCAAATCCCTCTATGTTAGGTATAACATTACCCAAAATTTCTCCACTACATATTAACCACAAGGTAATGGCCAAGCATAGGCATTTAACAAATCCATTGTCAAGATTATTAAGAAGATCATCAATGATGATAGTTGTGATTGGCACTTGAAACTCTTTCATTCCTTATAGACCTACCAAACCAATTTCTACACTCCAATAGGAGTCACTCCACATTCCTTAGTTTATGGCATTGAGGCCATTATTCCTATCGAGGTTGAGTTATATTCTCTACACATTTCATTGAACCATATCCTTGATGATGAGGATTATAGATTAGCTCATATGCAAGAGCTAGAAATAATAGATGAAAAAATATAAGGCCACTATGAATAGTCTCTAGGCATACCAAAATAAGTTTCATGGTCAATATAACAAGTGTGCGAAACATAGATAATTCAATTTTGGTAATCTATTACTCAAAAAAACTAGAATAATACCAATGTTGAAAGTAAGAAAAATGGCAAGCTCAAGCCTAATTGATTGGGACCTTATGTGATTTTTGCTAATGATGGATCTTGAATATATAGATTGGATAATTTAGAAGGATATGAACTTGATAGACCAATGAACATAATGCATCTCAATTACTTTTTTACTAGAGACTTGAAGTATTATCTATGAGGATAGTTTAAGTTATATTATAACATTACTTTCTTTATATCATACCATATACCTTTCCTCCCATACCTTCCTTATTGGTTGAATTTGATTTCACCTATTGTATTCCCATTTTGACCTTTGTTCTAATTCATTGATAATTCAAACACTTTTAGTGATTGGATTCAAATGCAGTTTCCATTACTAATTTAGTTTTATGACTCTTTCAACATGTTCATTCAAAAAGGTACAATACCTTGGGGGTAGTATGATAATGGTCTGGCAATTGCATTCTTAATTTTATCAAATGTTCTATATCACTTACCGGTTTCATTTTTCCATATAACCTAGGGGTGACCTACCTATGTTATTGTTTCCTATAGCCTAGGAGCAACCCTTTTAACATGCCTTGCCTTACTATTATTTCATATCCTACCATTTGCCTATCCATATACATGTTGTCACTTAGTCAAATTCCTCATTATAGGGTGAACGACAATGGCTTGAGGTCCATTTGGACTATGTAGGTAGTGATCAATGTTTTTTAAAGTCATATTGACCACCTTTATTCCCACGTTCTCATCATTTTATGATCAATTTTAGCCCATGCTCTCATCATTTTGTGAGCAATCTAAGCCATGCTCTCACCATTTCATGATTTAAGCCATTATGTATCTCTTAATTCTCTATTAAGTTGAGATACTTATAAAAACCCCCAAAAAATGGAAATATGCCAAAAAACTCCTAAATAATCCTCCAACACTAGGACATTTGTATCTCCTAGATGGTAGGTATAATTGAAGCTTTCACATGAGTAACATCATGACCATTTCCATTTGTCTATTCTATTTTATGATAGTGTTCCCTCCCATTTCTAGCAGAACTAAATTCAGTCTAAAATCTATGTTGGATCTCGTATTCATGGGACTATGTAAATATGTCCACTTAGTGCATTTGGAGTTAACTCGACCAGTATTAGTGATTGATTTCATTCATCATTTTATTTGACCAATTCTTCTTATAGGTTTAATTCATTTACACTCTCATAATTTTATGAATCATTTACACTCACCATTTTGTGAGTCATTTATGCTCTCACCATTTTTCAAGTCATTCACACTCTTGCCATTTTATGAGTCACTTTTGTGGGTGTTTGTGAATTTGAAATTAATAAACTAATACACCCTAGGCCCATCTTATTCTCTTTCCATTTTTCAATCCCATTCCTATTTTCCTCTAAAAATAGATTATTTTTCCTTATCACCAATTTCATTCTATCCTACATTGGGAGAATTACATTTAGCATGAAGTCCATGTTAGAACTTGTATCTACAGGACTATGTAGGTAGTGTCCACTTGCCTATTGCATTTGGAGTTAGCTCGGCCACCCCTTCCTTATTATTCTATTCCCCTTGACTATTTTATTGTCATTATTCCCTATGGTGAAGGGAAAACCTTTGTCATTATACCTATGCCATTTATCTTATAGCCTAGGGGCAACATTTGTACCAAACATAACTCTTCTATTATAGTGTAAAAATAGTTAAATTAGTTGTTTGTTCATTTGTAGTTAGATTAGTTATTTTTTATTTTTCTTTAACTTAGGTTGTTTATTGATCTTAATTGAACTCATTTGTTTATTGCATTATTTTAGTTTGGTTTTTTGTTTCATGCACCTTCAAGTAATTTTTCTATTGCTTTATGGTTTTTCCTTTGTGTGTCTAAGGACAATTAGTTCACACTTGAGTCTTTCTTACAACTTGGGATTGAGTTATTTAATTTTGAATTTAGATTTTATTTTTTTACCTCCCTTCCCCTCATTTTTCATAAGATTATTACACTTTATTTTCACTTAATTCTTGATTAACCATGTCTTGTACTTCAGTTGTGAATATTTGTATTCATTCCTACACTTGATTTATTGCATTATATTCACTTGGGACTTGATTTGTTCATATATTACACCTAAGTGGTTTATCTTTGAATTTAAATTAAGTTTTCCATGCTTAGGGTACACATTGTTATCATAGTTGTCTATAACTATGGTGCATAATATCATAACCTACAAAAAAAATTAGGAAAAATGGAGTTATCAAGTGATGCTATCAGTCGCACTTCCCCTTATCCACAATAGACCTCCCCAAACACCACCCAAACATAAAGTAATTAAATCATAAATGAATAGTAATCCTTACTAGTTAAGACATGCATCTCCATACTAGAAGGTAGCCCAAATTCATACCTATCCTCTGTGCCAACTCACCATTAATGCTTGATTATAATTTCACTATGTGAGCTCCCTTTTCTAACCTTCCATAATGGGGAAAATTATTTAGACCATCACTAATCACATACTCCCTACTAGGGCAAAGTAGAATTGTATAACTCTTACATCTACCTTGCTAGGGAAGCTTTACCATGCCAATGATTATAACCTCTTTTGGTCAAATATTTATGTCAACCCATCTACCCTATTGGGGTAAATTAGTATGCCATTGATTATAACCACCTTTAGGTAAATCAATATTTCATCCCCCATTCCTAGACTATGTCATTTTTTCTTTTTGAGGGCCCTTTGATGACACTATTTGCCACTCAATCCCTTGAGGGGGCATCCAAGGCTCCTTAACCACCCTCTAGGGCATTAGCCAAATCATAATGACTTTTTCATTTTTTGAGAAGATGTTATTATGATTATGTCTCAAAACTCTTTCTAAAATAGGATAAAATGTATACACTCTTTTTTTGCCACATCTATGTCTAAAAAAATTTCAAATTAGTTTTTATCAAACTATTAAAATTAAGCCTAAAACCCACTAAACATCCAAAATTCATTTGCACATTATATGTAAGTGCTCATAATTGAATCAAAGCATACCTATTTTGGGTATTACCCTATATGCAATGATAACCTTTCACAAATTCATCTGCATTCAGGTTGTGCCTTAGCAAACTGAGATTTTTAACCAATTAAGTGGCATACTTAATCCAATTCTTGCAATGACCAAAAGCCTAAGAAAAATTTATTAGACAATCAAATAAAATTAAATTCTTAGTTAAATAATCCATGTTGAAATAGTGAAAACCTAATTTCCAAAAATTAAAATTTAACAAATATCAAATGGAAATCAGGTCATGATGACATCATCATCCTCAAAGTCAAGAATTCCAAAATACCAATGTAGATGCCTTAAAAAGTAATAATTTTGAGACATCGCTCCATAAATGCATAATTAAGGACATTATTTATTTCCTTTGTACTCCCAAGGTTGACCCAGGATTAGCCTAGATCTAATTACATCTAGGTTGGGGTTAGTTTGAAACCTATAAATACAAGGTCTGACACTCACTTCTAATAAGCTCTTTTATCTAAAGTTATTATGCATAATTTATAAGAGAGGATTTATATACCAACACATGCCAAGGCCAAAACCATAGTGGACAAAGGGGAGGTGCTACTCGTAAATCAAGAGCACTAACAAAGACTAAAATTTAGACACAAGTTGAGCAAGCCAACTATTATTCAACAAGAAATTTAGAGCTATAATGAAGGTGAAAGTGATTTGTTTTTTATCCTTTTAAATGTGTTTTTCTTTGTCTTATTATCATCAAGATCCCATTAGTATCTAGGCTTGGGAATGCCTTGTCTCAATCTTATTTTTAGATTTTTGATTCTACTAACAAGTGATTAACCCATCTTTTCCCTTGAATTCCTATTGCATACAAATGAAACAAACAATACAAGTAATTAAAATAATAAAAATCATGTATGATCATATACAAGGCATAATATCTCAACAATTAATTTGGGGAAATACATACACATGTCATTAACATCATAATTAATAGAATAAACATCTAATATAAGCATATAATTATTCTTACATAAGAAAAGAAAGAAAATCACATAGAATATAGAATCTTTGTCTCAAACATAAGGGAAAAATAACATCTTGTATCTCAATAATACATAAAGAACATCTCAATAGGATGTGTATACAACACAAAATGTCTAAAAGTGAGGAATATAAAAATAGGGGTCTCATATGTATTTACTTACGTGTACTCTTTATAAACTCCATGTGCTCTTTATGTTTATTTCACATGCATGTTACACACATTGTGCCACTCTCATTTTGGCTTTTCCGGTTTCTTCCTACCTTACCTCATCCTCATCACAATAATCTCCCCTTTCCTCATGGGTCTTTTTGTTATCTTTGTGACAATTTATCCTCCACCTTTATCAAAAATTAATAGGTATTCTCCACATTATACATCTACATTAAACTTAGTTATATTTAAATAGATAATTTTAACCCATTCAAGTACCTTGAAACCTTCTCTTGGTCTAATTTGTTATGGCTGAATCTAATGGTTATCTTATAAAATTCTTCTATGAATTCCTTGAAAGATATATCCTTTTACTTTAATATTTGTATTTCCTTGAATAGTTCTAATTGGAAATCTTTGGGCATATATTTACCATTTATTATTTCAACAATTCAATCCCATCAAGTTATCTTCTCCTTACCTTTCTTATGTCATTCATTCTAAAATTCCTTCAACCATAGCACAGTGTGACCTTTCAATTTATTTTGTGCCACCTTTACACACTTTGGATTTCTAACACCATCAAACACAAAGTACTCCTCTATGTCAATGACCCAATCTATAAATTCTTCTATATTCACACTAACTAAAAATAATTACATGTCCACCTTTCTACCTCATCCAATCCACAAAATCTATTTGAAGAGTATGTTTTCACTTGTACCCATTTTATCATCATCATCATCATTTTTTATGCCTCATATGGGTTTTCCTTCCTCTTTAGCATCACTTTGGTCATCCCTTTAAATTAATACTCATTGTCTATCTTCTTTAATAGCATTTAAAAGTCACTGCATGACATGCATCACATCTAATACTATGTCATGCCTTCTAGATATGATAGATATTAGAATGCCTCTACCAATATCTCTCTTTAGTGGCATATTTTCTTCTTGGATATCTAATTTCTTTACCCTCCTTGTTCTCTACCCACATTTTCATAGTGGATAAAAATGTGTTATTTGCATCTCATTCAACATTATGCTAACTCATTTAACCCACCAAATGAAGGTTTTGAATATATGGAGGGAGTGAATATTAGCTTTGATTTAAGCTAAAATTGAACCTATATATCAACTAATCTATCCCATAATTACTAGTTTTTAATCTAGTAGTGTTATAAGTATAATTATTGACAAAAATTACAATGAATAACTTCAAATTAGAATACATATGCTTGTTGGTTTTCCGTTGTGAATTTTTTTAATAAAATTAGATATTTACATAATGAAAACTTTTTTCCATGAAGAAATATTTATTCACAATTGTGCATAATATTTTATTAATAAATAATGCTAAAACAAACCTATTACAAGATAACTTGCATGACAAGTTATGTCAAAAAAAGTATAGAGTGAAATCTAAATTAATAAATTTACTTAACCATTAATTAAAATAAAAATATAATCCTAATAATAGACTCTAAGGTAACTAAAATTAGACTCAATAAAATAAGGTTGACTTATTGATAAGATAAGGAAAACATGCAAGAAGACTTTCTTCGTAAGTAAACAAATCATGCATGCTAGACAAGTTAGGTTTCTCAAATACCTAAAAAATAAGAAATTGATTAAAATAAATTTACTTTAAATTAATTTAACTCTATAAAGTATTCCCCACCTATTGAGGATGAATGGATAAAAATTCAAGCTTAGTTAAGTACTCATTTAGTGAGCTACACTCTAATTAAAACTTCTAGCTATTTTTTAAGAATTTGAAAACTAATATAGGGAATAAATAAATTAAATAACCTTAATAACTTAATAAAATAATAAATAAACTAAATCTAATATTAATAATCAAGTTCCCACATTGTCATCATACTTAACATTCCCCCCTTTATACAAAGAGGAGAGATGCATGTCATCTCCCTAAGTCTTCCATGAACCTACTTGTGTAATTCCTTGGTGAGAATATCATAAATGATATCCACTTATCAAATAATGAAAAAAAATTTATCATTTAAAAATATTTGACAAATTATGTTTAAGATAAATATAATTGGTTCTAGCATGGAAAACTAGATTCTTAGACAATTATATTGCCCTACTATTATCAAAAAATACGTGTTGGCTCAAGTTGAACCTCTCTAAAATAATATAAGAGTATTCTTAGACATAATCCTTGTGTGAAATATATTTCAATGGATGCATATTTCATTTCAATATAGGATAATTTAACTATAACTTGTTTCTTTAAAAATCAAGAAATTAACCCACTTCCCTATGTGAAGCAATAACCTGAAGTTGAATTCTTATCATCCAAAGATCCTCCTTAATCTGAATCTATATATCTAATTATAAATAATGATTTTTTTGGTCTAAAATTAATACCATAATTATAATTACCTCTTACATATCTTAAAATTATTTACACTTCTTGAAAATTTTTAAGTGATGGTTTTCCCATAAATCTATAAACTAGTAAAACCCCATAACTAATATCAAGTCTTGTCATAATGAGATACATAAAACATGCCACCATGATTCTAAAATTATGTCCATCAACTAAATGACTCCCATACTCTCTCATTATATTTTCTCCACTTATAATTGGAGTGTTTGTGGGCTTTTAATCTTGAAGATTTTACTTCTTTAACATGTCTTGGGCATATTTAGCTTGAAAAATGAATACTTCATCTTTATTTTGATGCACTTCCATGTCATAAAAGTAATTAATAATTATATTATCAATAATATCTAATAATTATTGATAACTTCCTAAAAATTGTGCAACATCTCCATATATTTACCTATAAATATCAATTCGTCTACGTACAAACAAACATATAAAACTTTAGAACCCAATGTTTATATGTAAAGAGTTGGTTCATTTTAATGTATTAAAAATAATTAATAAAATGAATAAATATAAACTCTTTAGTACCAATATATTAGAGCTTGATTCAAATCATAAAGAGACTTCTCTATCTTATATACCCAAAACTCTTTACCCTTTATCTAAAAATCTCATGGTTGCCCCACATATACTTCTTCAATCACTCTATTTAGGAATGCACTTTTGACATATATTTGATATATTGTCCATCCTTTATGATAATATATAGTTATAATTATTTTTATAGAATATTTATGTGCCACATGCATAGTTTTACTCATAGTCAACCCCATATGCTTGTGCAAATCCTTTTGTAACTAGTCTAGCTTTTAGCTTGTCAATAGTTTCATCATTCTTGAATTTGACCTTGTAAACCCACTTGGTTCCAATTAATTATTTATTTAATAGATGTTGAGCTATATTCCATATATCATTCCTCTTAATTTTATTCATATTTAATTTCATAGCATCAACCCATTTTTTATTTTGACTAGCTTCTACATAACTTCTAGGTTCACTATCCATAGATGGCAATGCAAACATAGTATTTTAATCATAAGCATCATCCAAAAAAATACATTCTTGATGTTGAAGCCTTTTAATCCTTTTCTCATAATCTGATATAATATTTTATTAGTTATATGTGGATTCAACAATTGATCATTCTTGTTTGGAGTTGATGAAGATGAATGATTAGTCTCTTGGGAAGAGTTAGTTTTATTTTATGTGAACTAGAAACTTGTGTAGGACTATTTAAGTCATAAAAATAAACTTTAATAGGATTCCCTGATTCACTTATTAACTTTTTAACTTTACTATTATCTACATTATCAAAAACATCATATACCTCATTTTTTAAAAAAATACAATCCCTAGAAATAATTTTGATTTTACTAATAGGATTATAAAACTTGTATGATTTTCTTTCATCACTATATCTTGTGAAATTGTGATCAATAATCTTAAGATCAAGATTTGGAAAGAAATATTTTAGAATAAATAATAATTAAGTGTGATATTTAACCTTAAGGTTATTAAATGGTTAATAAATAAAATAAATGTATTTAATTTATTAACATAAAGTAATCTCATGTAAATACTTTAAATATATTTTACCATTAGTTCTATGGGAAAGGATTGACCCATTGGTTACAACAGTCACATCTCCTCAAATACATTATAAATCAGGTTTTACCCCTATTGTTATTCATTCGAATGAACTTAGGTGAATTTTGAAAACATTAATATTTGTGTGTAGAAATTATTTACAAATTTTTTGTGAAAAAATTTTGTTATAAAGGAGAAGTGAGAAGAGAGGGATTATATTGGGATTTTATGTTTCTCAACTATATGAATATCAACTATTGTAGGGTTTTTTTTACCTTTCAAGTTCCCACCTAAATCTTTGTGTCAACATTAATTTATGCCTTTGCCATTAATTTTTCATCTATACCTATCATATGCATTTCATATTCAATACACATTCAACATATTGTGTATATTTATCATGGTACCAGAGTAAGCAGATGTGTTATGATTAATTGGCAAGGTTGATCACTCTTATTCATGACTATATTTGATGCAATTTTTTGTTAAGCTTTTTCAACTAAAATCTTGTGTTTAAAAGTTTAAAACATCATTATTGACACCTACAATCACTCCGAAAAACCTATAAAAAATTTTTGACAATTATTTTTGAAGAGATATTATACCTAAAGGAGGTTGTATAGCTCTATAGCATTTTTTGGAATCTAAGATATTATGGAAAATTATTTTTGCTCTTTTAATACCTATTTTTGAGTGTTATATCCTTAAATCTCTATTATTTTGACTTGATAATTCCATTGTTGAGTCTATATAAGTCTATGTAATTTACTTGAGCCTCTTAAAGTGTACCTATACAACCTCTATGGTGGAAAATCATAGGCAAATTCAAATTTATTCTTATACAACTTGAAATTTATGTATAAGAGTTGAATATTTTCTTATTTTTCCTACTAAGACTCCTATTAATCCTAATAAATATTTAAAAAAATTATTTTAGAAGATATCATCCATTTGGAGTGTTCATGTATGGTATATATGGGTTGAAAATTGCATAAAAATTGAATTTTGACATCAAATTTTATTTTTAAAAGCTTGATTCTCTTCTCTAGACCTATGGAAGAGTGTTTGAAAAATTTCAAAGCCTATGGTGGCCTCTTCCAATCTATAGCAACACCCCTGATCTCCTCCTTACACCATACTTATACACAACTATGTTGAAAGCTAATTCTATAGTTTTCAAAATATATTTATTAAATATTTATTTTATTAAAACCTCAAATTCTATGCAAGCGATACCAAAGGCCCCACCAACTTTTTTGGAATTTGTTTTTTACCTAAAAAGTAAAAATACAATATAATAATTTTAATATAATTTTTTACATGCACAAATTCGATTGTCTTTTATTAAAAAAATAAAAATTAAAATCAATTACAAAAGGCTTTAAAAATAAACTCTTATATGTATAAATCTTAAGAAAGGTTGTAGATGAGTTGGAGGTTATTATTTTGCTAAAAGCTTGTAGTTTGGGAAGTTGTGTGTTTTAAACCCCCAATATCAAATTTTTATTTTTGAATTTTTTCAAATTTAGTTTAATTTGAATTCCACATGCCAACTTCTCACATGTTCAAAATCCTAGTTGACATATCGACCTTGTTAATATCTATGCATGAGGGAACTTGTCTCTTAAATATTATTAAATTGATTCTTGAATTATTGAATACACCTATGAAAGATGATAAAAATGTTGTTAATTTTCTTTCTAAAATTAAGAATATTAAATCTCAATTAGATGGTTGTAACTGTAATTTAATTTGAAATCAATTTTTTATTTTACTATTCAACTTAGTATTCATGAAAAAATTCATAATTGTATCAATATTCTAAATTCTAAGTATCAAATTGAGCAAGATATTTCTGACCTTACCACTTTGTCTACTCTCCTAATTCAAGAAGAGCAAGTTATGACTAATTTTGATTCTAAAGAGAATGCCACTCAAGAAATTTTCACTATTAACCATATTTTTGAGAATAATAGAAACCAAAAACCTAACCCTATTTTTTCTAAAGGCAAAAACAAGATTAATAAATTTGATAATAAGAACCATAAACATAAGTTTAATGGGAATTGTAATCTATGGGGTATATTTAGTCATAGAAGGGAAATCTATTATAAAATCAAGGATAGAGTTAATAATCGGTCTTATAAAAATAATAAAGAGAATAAATCTAATCAAAATAAGTAGAATAATCAAAACCCTAATCAAAATAATAATCATGATTAGAATGTTATTACTTTATATGTTATTTTATTTGATTCAAATAAAAATGAATAGATTTTAGATAGTGATGAATCACATCATATGACTTGATTATTTAATATTTTGCTTGATTCTAGATATATCTCTAAAAATATTAGGAGATGATTCATTTTTATAGCAAATAAGAAAGGAAAGACAAAATTTTCAAATGTTATTATTAGTTATGTTTTATATATACCCAAGGTTAAAAAAAACTTGTTATCTTGTTTACAACTTACTAATGATAATTTAATTGTAACATTACTTAAATATAGTTTGTCCATTATAAACAAATCTAGGTCTTTGATTGTTAACAGGATTCAAAATAATGGTTTATACATTTTCTCTCCTTCTGTATGTTTTCTTTTATCACATAGTGAAAATGAATCTCAATAATGGGATGAAAGATTAGGCCATGTTAATTTAAGAATTTTACATTGTTTACTCAGAATCTTTTTATTAAAATTATTTTTATACCTTCTCATCATGAAAATTTTGAGGGTTGATTATGTGGTAAGCAACATACTAACCCCTTTCATAAGAATCATGATGTGAATTCCTCACATCCATTAGAACTAATTCATAGTGATGTTGTAGGATCCTTTAGATTTATATCTCTTAATGGTTCTTTTTATACTATCACTTTTATTGATAATTATAGTAAAATTATTTAGTCATATTTCATTAAAAATAATTCCGATGTGTTGTCTAAATTCAAAGAATTTAAAAGCTTTTATTGAAAGTGCATCTAATTTTTATATTAAGAGAATAAGAACTGATAATGGTGGAGAATATATTAGTAACAAGTATGATTATTTTTACATTAGTTGTGGTAATCAAATGTAATTAACAATTCCCTATTCCCCTTAGCAAAATGGTATTACCGAAAGGAAAAATTATACTATTATTGAGATGGCTAAAACAATGTTGCATTCTGTAAATGTTTCTCCTAGTTCTTAAGGGCCAAAGCCATGAATATCGTTGTGCATATTTTGAATATTGTTGTGAATATTTTGAATATAATCCATGCTTAATATTCAAATTTTTATACATAAAAATACATGTATGCGCATGGAATTTTATTTTCTTTGATAAAACTATTTTGTTGTTATTCTAGAGATACTAACTATATTGATAGTGTCTCATCTATATTATATTTGTTAATAAAATAATTTAGTTTGATTCTTGAAAAATACATATTACAATTATATTTTAATAGATATATTTATCTTATATGAGAAATCAATATATATATATATATATATATATATATATATATATATATAATGATTATTTTTAATTCATATGAGTTAGCATTGAAATATATTATATGCATACCATCATGATTAATTTGGTAAGATGATCATGTTTAATTATTACATTTGGTGAGAAGATCATGATCAATAAGTTTGGATTATTTGTGTTTCAATTATTAATATAATTTTATTTTATTACTAGGGAAATTCCATGCTAATATTCTTAGATACTTTATTTTGATTGTTTTATCATTTGATTATTTATGATAACATTATTATAAGCTTTAGTTGGTAACAATATATGTTATGAAATGCAAAGTGTAAATGGAGTTTGTATTATTATCTCTTCATCATTTACTTTACTAAACATTATATTCATACATATCTAAAATTATTTGTGTTAAACTCATGTCTGTTTGATTAGATGATTGTGTATCATGATAAAATTATCCATATTTGATATATGACAAGTTATACCTCAATATTTTGTTGAAACATATTAAAAATTGTAAAGTTTTGATAAGACTCAAATTATAAAATCAGTTATTTCTAATAACATATCTAATGTTTGGCTTAACTTAGTATCATATTATTATTAAATTATATTATGTGCATAACATGTTGGTTGGGGAAGCTCATCTTTTCAATAATGGAGATGTCCAATAATGAATTACATACAATAATTTATGTTTTTTTCATTAAATTTGTGATCAAATTAGTGAACTTGTTTACTTAAAATATGACTTGATTATTTTAAATGGGTTTTACCATAATAAAAATATATGTCATATTTTTATATATTTAGTTATTATGATGCTAACCATTCTATTCTATCATGAATCTATTTTTGGATATGTGTTTAAGTTTTGTGTAGGTGCACAACACCAAAAATTTAAGCATATTGAAGTTCATGTGCATTTTATTTGATAGAAGTCCTCAATGGTGATAATGATCTTAAATTCTATTCTATGGTCAACAAGTGGTATATTAGTGTAGGTTTTTATTTTTCCCTATTTATTAATTAGGAAAATTGTATTTCTTGTGCATACATGGAGTTTTCTTACATTTGTGGGATAGGCTAGCTTATGTGGAGGTCTGTGTCATAAATGTGTCATAGGTGTCATAAGAATGTCATAAGTAACTCTCTTGATGGGAGTTACTTCTCTATTCTTAGCACCTTGTCACCACCTTTCATGGAGGAGTTATAGTCTATTATTGGGGTGCCTTCTCCACCTTTTATGGAGGAGTTACGTACTTTCTTATATGTATTCCTCACTTTGGCCATCTCATGTTAATCAAATTTTGGTTTTCTCCATTTTGTATTGTGAAATTTATATTCTTGTGTTATTTTCAAATTGCTTTAGCATCTATGTGGTGTGCACTTGCTTCATCTAGTGTGATCATGTCTCCATTGCACTCGCATTATCTAGATTCTGGCAATAACTCTGATATGGTATCAGAGCAAGAATAGTAATCATGTGTCTGATTATGCTTTTAGTTCATTTTGAAATCAAGAGGAGTGGAGTTCTCTTTATTTTTTTTATTTTCTAGATCTGATCTAAAATAATATATATATATATATATATATATATATCATTTTTGGTATCATTTTCTTGGGAATACTTGGCCTTTAGGTGTCTTGGTTGTCTTCACTTCAGAGGCTAGTTCAGCAGTTAGCTTGGGCACCATTGTTGAGTACAGGGAGCAGAGGGAGGAGCAACAACTCCAAGCAGCAGTCCTTCTAGCCTGAAATAGCATGCCAAATTTTTGCAACTCCTAGCATCCTTCTACAACCATGCCATCAGTTGCACAACATCCAGCTTGCTATGGCACAAATTTTATGATGGTACATCCTTTCTGCTAGGTCTGCTATTATCCTTCCAGCAAGGTGCCTTCAGCAATGCCAAGCTTCTGAGCCTAGCTTTTGGTCTTCAATTTTGCCATGCCATCAGGCCGTACGGCATCTAACACAGGTCGGCATTTATTTTTTTGTCTTTTCTAAGTTAAATTCTAAACTGTGTTATTTTTGCGCCCCTTCCTTACTTGGCATCCCATGTGGCGCCCCTTAGACACTTGGCAATCCTTTATTCTATCTATGCTTCATTATTTTTAGTTAAAAATTGACTTGTAAAATAAAAATCAGTCAATTTGACTAAATATTTAGTTTTTTAGATAGTTTTGTAATTTGGGGGTTTTCATTTAAAACTTGTATCTTCGCCTGTCGAAGATGAAGGATGAGGCCCGGGTTGGTGAGAGGCCAATTCCCCCTCACACAAACCTCCTTTGGATTCCTCATTTTGTGCCAAATCCAACGAGTGGTTGGAAGGCCACTTTCTCTTTCATAATAGGCATTTTTTTAATATTTTAGTGTTTTTTTGCAAAAACACTAGTTTATGGGAAAATTGAACCTTTAATATCTTGCAAATGGTAGCTCAGATTTGGGTGCCATTTTTTCAAAAAGTTTTTGTAATTAAACTCTCTACAGTTTAGGCTTGTTAGTTGTTAAAAATACACTAGTTTATAAAGTGCCTAAAATTTGGGTCTCTCAGGACGCATTTTCGGCTGAGTTTGACGTCTTATTTGCTTTAGTCTTGCACTGATTACTCTAAGACACATTCTCAGCTAAGTCTAACATCTTTTGAGAATGCACTTGCATATTTTTAAGGGGCTCAATATTTTATGGGGTGTGATTGCTTTTCACAACTTGCATATCTTTGCTTTCATTCTCTTTTCTATATAATTTCACAACTTGCAATCAACACAACTTCACCTAAAATCAGCTAAAAATGGATTATTTTCAACTTAAACCCCTAACACCCTTCAACTATCATGAATGAAAAGTTAAAATGTCAATCATTCTTAGAAGCAAAGGGTTGTATAGGATCACCATGGGTACTGAAGTAGAACCCAACACTGATACTGAAAAGGTCAAGTGGTACAACCCTAGTGATGAAGCCTATGGATTACTGAGTTTGTCTATGTCTCTAGAACTTTTCTTCCATCTAGAATCCTCCCAAACTCCTAATGACATATGGGACACCTTAGAAAACTTATCTGGGAAGCTTGATGAGATGAGAGGTCATGAGCTCAAAAACGAACTCATAAGTCTAAGTCCTAAAAACTTTGACACCCTACAGGACTTCTTCACTAATTTTAAGGCCCTTAGATTGCAATTGAAAAAATGTGGGATAGAGAAGAAAGATGATCAACTCATACTTTCTATTCTCACAAAGTTAGGTCTAAGTTATTCAGTCTTTGTCTCCACTTTCCATGCCACAAAAAGTGCCCTTGGCACTACATGGAAAATGCCTTCTTTAGATTCATTCATTTTTGACCTGACTAGGGAGCAAGATAAGCTAATTCAAATGGGCACAATGAAGTCTACTCAAACCCAAGCTTTGATAGCTGGAAATGGTAAGGATAAGACTTCAACAAAGGAGAAGAAGAAAGAAAATAACAATCCTACCAAAAACAACATTGAGTCTTCCTCCTCCAATGTTAAACCTAAGAAGAAGAAGGTTAAGTGTGCCTATTGTAAAAATACAGGGCATAATGAACACAAATACATGAAGAAAAAAATAGATCACCTAACTCATCTTCTAGAGAAGAACAACATAAGTGTTCCTAAGTCCATCAAGCAGAATTCATCTACCCAAGATTCTACCAAGGCAAAAGGCAAGGGTAAGGAGAAAGAAAAGGGCAAAGCCCTTGTAGCTACATTAGCTTCTACATCTTCATGGGTCATCGACTTGGGTGCTTCTCACCACATGGGCTCTTTACTAGTTGAGTTTTCATCTTTAGAGCCTTGTAGCATGACTTTAATTAGTTTGGGTGATGACACATCAATTTATATTATAGGGAGAGGGTCAATTGAAATGGAAGGAGGAACATTCAATAATGTTCTAAGTGTTCCTTCTCTTTCAACCAATCTCCTATCAGTGTACCAAATCACTCATATTGGTTAGGGCATGAGAGTTGAGTTTTCACCAGATTCAGTGGCTATCAGGGAGTTGCATAGTGATACTATAGTGGCAGTGGGTAGGGCAGATCACCAAGAAAGATTATACACCTTCTCACATTTTGCATCAGATTCTTCTCCAATAGCATTGATGACTCATTTAAATGGAGTTAGCAAATTGTGGCATGAGTGGTTTGGCCACCTTAACTACCACTACCTTAAGAAACTTTGCAAAACATACATGGTCATTAGCTTGCCTCGTGTCTAATTCTAAAAAAAACTTTGCGAGGGGTGTTCACTTGGGAAGCATCTTAAAGCAAAATTTGATAAAGGCAAAGCTTGGAGGGCTTCAGAACCTTTGGAGTTAGTCCACAGTGATGTATCGGGACCCTTTCCCAAACCATCTTTCATAAGGGCCAAGTACATCCTCACTTTCATTGATGATTTCTCTAGGTACACTTGGATATATTTTCTCAAACAAAAGTCTGAAGTGTTTGAAATTTTTCTAGACTTCAAGGCTCTTGTTGAGAAACAGAGTGAGAAATCCATCAAGGTTCTTCAAATTGATAATGGAGGGGAGTATGTCAGCATCAAGTTTGAGCAATTTTGCACCACAGAGGGGATTGATTTGCAGTGCATAGTCACTTATAGTCCTTCACAAAATGGGGTTACAAAACACAAGAATAGGTTCTTGAAAAAGATGGGTAGATGTATGATTCACTCCAAATCCTTAACACTACAGTACTGGGTAGAAGCCATCAATTATGCTTGTTACATTCAAAACAGGGTTCCTCACAAAGCTTTGAAAGGGATAACACCCTTTGAAGCTTGGCATAAAAGGAAATCTGATGTTGAGCACATCAAGGTTTTTAGATCCCCAGCCATGGCCCGTATTCTGAAGAAGAAATGCAAAGCTATGGAACAACAGTCCAAGCCTTACATCTTTGTAAGATATTCAGATAGTATTAAGGGATATCACCTTCTAGATCCAGTCACTCATGAGTTGTTCATCGAGAGAAGTGTCTATTTTTAGGAGAGTCTTAGAGACTCAACACTTGACACTTCTTCTCCCTCATCAGATCTACTTATTCATGATGATTCCTCATCAAATTCAAATCAACCACAACAAGTTCTTGAGCCAGAGACATCTTCTTCTTCTTTGAGTTTAGACAGTGAGGATAGTGATGCAGAGTCATCCACCTCTAGTCAGCCAGAGGATGAGGAGTTAGCACCTGACTCACCCACTTTTGGGCCACTTTAGGCTAGACAGAGACTTGAGAGTGCTGGCACTTGGGCAGGAGATCCCGTAGATGACAAACGTACTAGGGGGATTTTTAGAGAGATCCACATGCCTTCTTTGCTTCAGTTTCAAATCCATAGACTTTTTGAGAGGCATCTGGGGTACCTAAGTGGGATAGTGCTATGGAAGAATAATATTCTTCCTTAATCAAAAATCACACTTGGGATTTGACTTCACTTCCTAAGGGAAGAAATATGGTTCGATGTAGGTGGATATATCAAACCAAGTTTGTAGTAGATGGGTTGATTGATAGGTACAAGTTGTGATTGGTCACCAAGGGTTTCTCACAGGTGGTAGGCATTGACTACTTAGAGACCTTTGCACCTATTGCAAAGATGACTTCCATCTGACTCACCTTGGCTATTACCGCAACACATGGTTGGGATGTGCATCAAATGGATGTGAAGAGTGCCTTTCTTTATGGATACCTAGAGGAGGATATCTACATAAAGCAGCCACCAAGATTTGTTTAGGATTCTTCCTTAGTATGCAGACTTAGGAAATCTATCTATGGCCTCAAACAGGCCCCTAGAGCTTGGTATGCCAAGATGGATTCCTTCCTTTTCATAGTGGGTTTCACTAGGTGCCATTCTGATCCCAATGTCTACTTTTTACGGCAGGATGATTTGCTCTTGATTTTGGTTCTATATGTTGATGACCTTTTGATCACCAAGAGTTCTTCATCGGCTATTGCAGTGGTGAAGGCATCTCTTCAGGATAGATTTGACATGACAGACTTGGGTTTATTGCACTATTTCCTTGGCATCAAGATCTCACAAAAAGATTTAGGGATTTCTCTTGCACAGCCTAAGTATGTTCTTGACTTATTGGCTCAGTTTCACATGGCTGATTGTAAGCCATCTCTGACTCCCTTTCTATCAAGAGTCAAGCTTGAGGCTGATTGTTCTTCACCATTGGTTGATGCCACTCGGTATTGACAACTTGTTGGTAGTCTCATCTACTTGACTCACACCAGGCCCAACATATCATATACAGTGGGACTTGTCTCCAGATTCATGCAAGAACCTCATGAGCTACATTGGAAAGTAGCTAAGAGGATCTTGCATTACATACAAGGTTCACATAGATATGAGATTCATTACAAATTTGGCATAGAGGTTGACTTGGTTAGATATACAAATTCAGACTAGGCTGGCAATTCATAGACTTGCAAGTCCACTTTTGGTTACAGTTTCTCTCTAAGTTTAAGTCTTATTAGTTGGTCTAGTAAGAAGCAGAATGCTATTGCTATGTCATCCACAGAGGCAGAGTATAAGGGAGTTGTTAATGTAGCTACTGAGGCTATTTGGCTTCAAGGGATTCTTTTTGAGTTTAGCATTCTTAGAAGGCAGCCCACCATCATTTATTGTGACAACCAGAGTACCATTCTAATTTTTAGGAATCCAGTTCAGCACCAGTGGACCAAGCACATAGAGATTCACATGCACTTCATTCAGGATCTTATTCATAGTCAGGTCATTGACTTGATATTTTTCCAATCTTTAGATTAGGTTACAGACATCTTCACCAAACCTTTCACTAAGAGAAAATTCATTCATCTACGAGCTCTTCTTGGGGTGTAATCTACATCTGCAGCAACATCATCTTCATGGGGGGCCTTCTAACCTCTTCTTTCTTTTATGTCTCTCTTTTGGGGGGGAGATTTTTCCTACGGGTTTTCTCCTTTTCTCTATCTTATGAGAGATTGCATTTGTACATGGGTACCTCATCAGGCCTAGTTGTTGGGACCCATTTTATAGTTCCACACTGCCCACCTAATCTATGCTTATGGGGGGGTATTAGTGTAGGTTTTTATTTTTCCCTATTTATTAATTAAGAAAATTGTATTTCTTGTGCATACATGGAGTTTTCCTACATTTGCAAGATAGGATAGCTTATGCAAAGGTGTGTGTCATAGATGTGTTATAGGTGTCATAATAATTTCATAAGTAACTCCCTTGATGGGAGTTACTTCTCTATTCTTAACACCTTGTCACCACCTTTCATGGAGGAGTTACAGTTTATTCTTGGGGTGCCTTATCCACCTTTTGTGGAGGGTTTACTTACGTACTCTCCTATATGTATTCCTCACTTTGGCCATCTCATGTTAATCATATTTTGGTTTTCTCCATTTTGTCTTGGGCAATTTATCTTCTTATGTTATTTTCAAATTTATTTAGCATCTATGTGGTGTGCATTTGCTTCATCTCATGTGATCACATCTCCATTGCACTCGCATTATCCATATTTTGGCAACAACTCCAATAGTTTTGTCAATTTATGCAATGCTTGGCCTCTTGAAGTTGCCATTGATGGGGAGTTTGCATGACAATGCCACTTCCTAATGGCCACGTGTTCCTTCTTATTTTCTATACTTCTTCTCATTGTGAATCATTGTAAATGTCATTTGGAAGGTATGTGATTGTAAACTTTGTGTGGAATTTTTAATCTTTTACCTCAAAACATAAAAGCATAATTTGTAATGGATGTCATTATGTTATAAAAGGTTCTAAATATGCTTAGTTGATTATTCATAATAAACTATGATATGTAGTCTCATGATCATGATATCTATTGTCACTTTGATTTTCACCCTTTAAGGAAATTTCTTAGCTCTCCTCATTCAAGTGGCACAATTGAAACACCTATAGGTTATAGGTAACCTAAGAATAAGTTGAATCTCTAGATAGGACTAGCTCCCTTAATGTACCATGTGTATATCACTAATACACCTATAATTATGAGGGAAAAGGGAGAGAAAACTAAAAGTAAACTATTCTAA
Organism: Torreya grandis; assembly: GCA_037957365.1. NCBI lineage: Eukaryota > Viridiplantae > Streptophyta > Pinopsida > Cupressales > Taxaceae > Torreya > Torreya grandis. Next base: position 2,344,451 of record JARHVA010002171.1, on the reverse strand, counting down.
AGGAGGTGATACACCAAATTTATTGATGACTACTAACTAGATGCATGTCACATATGAGACCAAGAAACTAAACATACACTTCTCCAATCTGAATCTTTTCACATCAATGTTTCATTATGAGGTTGTGATGAATGTTTAGGCTAGTAAGACTAGACAAGAGGTCTAAAATGTAATTATTTTAATAGACTAACACACTCAACCTTGACACATCATAAAACACTTTACATGACCTATAAGAAGAAGCTTTCAAGCTACAAATAGGTGAGAGAATGAGACAACAATGCTAAGGAAACAACAATCATCATATTAACAAGATCCATAATTTAAATAAACACACTATGGACAATCATAGAATAGGTAAAAATTAGTAATATTTATTAATCCATCGTACGCAAATGAGCAGGGCTTTGCCATACTCAGGTGGAGCATATTTTCAAAGGCTAAAATGTCTAGTTATTATAGAACTTGAGAGAGAGTGGAGAAGAAATAAGTACAAAGTTCACAAGGACACTTATCAAGATCATAAAATTAGTTACTTTTTTATGATAAAGTAATGTGAAACTGATCATGCAAATTTAGAAAGCACAAGTGTCACCCCAAGTCATGAAACTCTTAAAATGTGGCATAGGAATTCTCATCTTACATAAAGAAATTGCCTTCATCATTCACTTCTATTTGAATATCCCAAAACTGATTAAGGATAGGTATAATGTTTTTACTAATAGGGAAGGGTTTCATACATGCCTCTCCATGCATTGGTTGTAGTCCTAATCATTTGGAAACTTCTAGAAGTGAACTATCATTGCCTGTAGTCTAAGAAAACTCTTCCTTCACACACCTTGTACACTTAGATTCTAAAATGGATTTAGTTTTCCATTAAAATTCATAAAATGGGGTGTATAACACTTTAAAAGACCCTCCATGGCCTTAAAGGCATCAATCACACCTTAAAATAAGTTTATTTGAAGCTTTTCACCCTTCTCATTACCATGTTCACTATGTCAATTTTGATTGGATGAGATGAAGTTTGTTGAGGTACCTAAGATTTGTTAAGAAGCATTAAATTATAATGGAGAGTTATCTTAAGTCTCAATCTTCCCCTACACATGATTGCCATCTTTAGACTCCTTTTAAAACTTGTAAAACACATAAAAAAGTAAAAAAAACCCTATTTTTTACTCCAGCTGTATAATTTTGTATAGTCAAAAATGGTGTGGAATACTATTAAATATTTATCTACAACATCCAATCATCATTATGGTGAACTATGTAATTTATGTGAACTACTTTCTCAATCTTCTCAAACTGGTCATTAGTAAGGGTTTTGATGAGCTTAGGCCTATTTTACCCTCTTAAGCTCCATTCATAAAGATAGGATGTTGGAATTGCAAAAAAAATCTATAATATCAATGCTCAATACCCTTGTTATCATCTCCAAACTTCATAGGTTACCATGCAAATCATTCAAGTAGATATGAGCTTCTAAAGTTGCCTTGTAGAGCTCTTTTCTCCATTTCTTGTAGGTTTGAATTGACTTTAAGAAAAAATTAGTATTTTCATGGCTTCCCCTACATCCCAATATCTTATAAATGTCTATTATGACCCTATGAACATTAAAAAATTTATTATAATGTTCATCTCATGCTATATTTGAAGTTGACCTTTCCTTTGGACTCTAAGCATAACCATGCCTCACAAGCTTGTCTACACCTTTGAGCGTCTAGACCTCCCTATAAGGCTTATCATTTCTATGATATGTTTCCAATGTTTCCATATAAATTTTTCAACTTCACACATTTTTTTTCAAGGTCTAATCAAATTTTCATCTCATCCCCTTATATACTTTCCTCTAAACCTACCAGTTTATGCTCAAGGGGAGTGCCCTCTATCTAAGATAAAATATAGGGTACTTCCCCTTTTCCCTTAGACAAATTGAATAATTTATGGTCTTACTTGATTCATAGAGACACTCTACACAAAATTTTATCCCCTCATAAAGTCATTTTTCCAATTTCAAGGTAGACTTCTTAGAGAAAGGACTGTATCCAGGGTTTTGTTTTGTGGACTATATGATACTTATTGTGAGTCTATCTATATTTTATATCCATTTTTAAAAGCCTATATATATTATAAAGATAATGATATATGTGATCCATTATCCATTTATCTCTCCAACCTCTCACACACTCTTCCATACACCTTGCTTAGATTCACTGTCACCACTCAGTTACAACTAACTATGTTTCTTGCATAATAGGGGTCCACCTATAGATGTTCCTACATGTTTGAGCTTTAAAAACCATTTAATGATATTAATTTAATCCATTATTGTTATTTTATATTGGTTTTGGCCCCTTTTTATTCTTAATCACTACCAATCACTTAGGCATTACTCTTTTATGCTCACAGCCTGTAATAGTCAACAATAGTTGACTTCTTTTGGAGTAAAAGGACCTATAAGTACACATTACTCTTTGAAATTTGCGTCATATTTCCTTTTTTAATCCTCTTAATCATATGGATCCATTTTTCATCCACTAAAATTGGCATCTCCCTACTCAAGTCCACTTCATGAATGGTCTAAGAGTTAAAGCCTATTGTAGATGAGTAATTCTAAAAATAGGCACACCTGTAGGTGTATATAGGGCCTAAAACACAATATACCAACCTCTCCTAATGCTATTTAAGCTCAAAAATGTCCACATCATGCTCCAAGGTGACTATGTTTTAGGTTCACAAGAATGAAACACCTTCTCAAACTTTCACCTTTGGTTGGCTATAGGTGACTATGCCTATGCCATTTGTATGGACTATCTCATCCTTGGTGAATGTAAAATACTCTTTCATACACCTCCTTGATTATTTTCCATGGAAATTACATATTCCTTAGTGAAACTAGACATTCTAATCTATTATTAAGCATTAAATCCACTAGTTAGGCCTAAAACTATTATTAACTCATCTTGTTATAGACAACACTGTGGAATTTTAGTGTTTAAAAGGCAACTTGAGACCTCTTGAAAACCAATCTCTTCAACTCAAAAAACTCTCTTAATTTGAAAATTAATAGATCTATGTGTGAACTTATAAATTAATGTATTTATAGGTTCTATAAACCAATGTAACTCTATATAATGATACCAAAAAAGGGCCTGAACGTCTATTTTGCCAATTTTGGAAAAAGGTCCCTAAATCTATAGTCATCTCTCCTTTTGAAAGATCCTCATAATTTTCCTAAACAATCAGAAATTATCATGGGTCTGTTATGATCTCTTCAATATTTAGGATCCCAAAAGGATTTTCATCACTTTTTCAATGCTTAAAATGACTCTTTATCTCTTTGTTAACACCTATAAGTGGTCATTTTCATGTTCGCGGGCAATATATGTGAAATGGTATGAGTAGTGATATCATGAATTTGACCTTATGATCAAATCCATGCCCCTTATAAGGGATAAAAATATATATTTTGATATCAAGATCTTGAGGCAAGTTTTTATGCCACATTTGAATGTTTGAAAACTTTTGTAGGCACCTGTAGTGGCATGTCAATGGTGACTATGTGTAAATATTTCACATGATTGCAATAGTTCCTTATACCTAGTGTAATTTGTGAAAGATTAGTAACTTTTATATGTCTCAAAGATATTAATCAACATTTTCAAACTCTCTATGACTCCATGGATGTGATTTAGAACCTTGCATAACTCCCCTGGCTGACTGTGTATGATAGTCATAAAGCAGACTGATTGTATGGTGTTTATAACTGCAAACTCATGGGATGTTACTTTGAATAATGAGACTAAAAATTAAGAGGTTAATATGACATTTAAAACATGTTAATTAATTCATATCCACCCTATGAAACAATTATCAAATCATGAAAATCTAAAAATGGTGGAAACATGCCTGTCATTCTCAAATAAGATCAGTCTACAAACCTGAGGTGATTTACCCATCACAACACCTTAAAACATGAAACCAAGTATGGGGAGAATTATAAGGGAGATAAAAAATCATCTGAGATCAATCTCAATAATTGGATTATATGAACTTCTCCAAACCAAAGTAAAACTTATAGGGTGCATATATTAGTAAGAAAATTGGATAGGTCAACTTCCTAGAAATGGTTCATAAAGCACAAGTCACCATTATTATCAAAAAAAAGAATAAAATATAATATTATTGAGTTTATAATACACCCCCAAGATCATTTTTATTGAAACCTCTCTTATTGACCATACCAAGTACAAACTTGAGGACTAATTCTGTGTGCATAAAAGGATGAAGAAGGAACATAATAGTTTTAACTCAATTTTAACACTTCTAAAGTAATTAAAGCATGTAAATAGGTTTTAATGAGATAAAGAGTCATCTAAAAACCTTATCCCATGTGTCACACTTTCTTATGCATTGTACAAGTGCTAAAATCTTCCTTTTTCTAAGAAAATTACTCTTTCTTCTGAAGAACTTACCACTTTTTAGTTCAAAATAGATAATTAAGTCATAATAGGACATATGGCATGTGACATCACCTTTTTAAACCATTAAATTTCCAAAGGAAGACATAAAACTCATTTAATGCTCCATTTTGACCCCCAAAATTACTCAAAAGACAAGGATTAAAATGACTAATGACCAAGGCTAATTATTTCACTAAAATTTATCTATTTTAAGTATAAAGAAAAATAGAGAAGAATGATAGGGATAGGTGATTAGAATGAACCTAGATTGGTTTTCACACCATATCCAGATGTTGTGGGCACTCCTCTTTGACTAGGGAGGACCACTTGCAAGTAAAAAAACACTACCACAAAATGCTTATTAGTAGATAAATGAGTGGGATGCCAAGCTGCGTGCTTATTCTAGGAAGTTTGAAACTTCCTTAGAGATGACAGTCCATTTTTGAGAGACAAAAAAGTAATAAATAACTAAAAGAGAGGTAAAAAGAGAGTGAAAGAGAAATAATGTTACCATTATTCACAACCTGAGTGTGACAGAGAGTGATAGGGTAAAGGTGGTGTATTTTATTTATATTTTAGAAGGTATTTGGGTGGGTTTTGGAAAGATTAGGAAATCCACAGTCATCGACATCAATGGGAAAGTGATCAATATTGGTTATGCTACTAATGTCGATGGGTGAAGGTGAATGATGTTGATTAGGTTGTTGAGGTCAGTAGGGGTAATAATTGCCTAGGAGCTTGCAGAAGGCTTTTCTAGGTCTAGCAAATAGTTTTAATCAGGGTTGGTAGGTTGGGGAGAGTTATTAGAGAGAGAGTATGATTTGGATAGATCTGGTCAGAGGTTTGGTGTGTCAAATCAATGGGAAACAATTAGGGAATCTTTTTAACTCCCTCATGGGGGTTTGGTCAGAAATTTGTAAAGTAATAGACAACAGATATAAAGTGATAACAAAGTAAATTCTTAAAAGACCTACAGAATAATTGATATACTTAGCTATAGTGGTGACTAAATGATAAGCGCCAAATTGATGGCTCCTATCATGTAGTTCAAATTGATGCCCTAAATAGAGAGAATAAGTAGGTGTTGTTGGTCCTCAATAGCTTGGCTTCTGATCATGATTGACTTATGCAAGATAACAATAAGCCAAGATGTCCAAAGTTGAATGTCGAGAGCTTGAATGCAAGTAAGAATGAATTTTCTTGATTTCTATTGACCTAAACATTAGGTTGGTGTTTGGTTTATATCATCGACATTGGTGATCCTATCGATATCAACTGTGGGTTGACCGACATCAATGGCATTAGCATAGGTAAAACTACTATTTTTGGCCAATTTTTTATTGCTCTTCATGCCAAATGTGGCACCCATTACAAAATGGTAAAAATAGGAGGCCAAGAAGGATGTAGTTGATTACGAATTTAGTTTTGAGGTGAGAACAAGTCTTGGGTAGTTAGGATAAGTGGACTAAATCTTGAGGTGACTCATTAGGTGAGAATTAGTCTTAGGATGAGGTGGCTAGGTAAGGTGGCATAAAGAGTTTTTAATTAACTTAATTAATAATTTTAAATTATTTAAATGTGTGAGGGGTAAAAGCATGGGTTAGGGAGGCTAATTGTTATTATTGAAATTAGGCTCAAGGGGGGTTTCAACACAGGTAGTTATTCACATGTATGTGACATAATTCTGGTGTCTACATTTTCCCTTTTTTATCTTGTAATTTGCACTATCAAGTTGCAAGACAAAAATAGGAGTTAAATGCTTCAAGTATTAGATGCAAAAATAAGAGTTAGATGCTTTAAGTATTGGATAAGGTATCCCCCCTCAAAATGGGAAATGATAGAGGAGAAACCAAAATTAGGTACCAGTTTGATAAGAAGTGATTTGGGTAAGTAGATGAGAACATGGTATTGTTACTATTGCATATACTACTATGAGCTATAGTTGACAAAGTCAAGAATAGGTAAGGTTGAGGATGACTCAGAAGAAATAACTAAAGCATAACTAGTAAGTGATAGCTGAGAAGGTCAAAATAATAAAATTTATAGCTCCAATAGTATATGTGTTCCAGGTATCTGAGGTAGGAAGTGCCCTTAGGAAACATAAAAGGGTTGCAGGTGATAGGATGAGCTTGGTTTCCATTGAAAACACCTAATATACATGCATGTGTATAATAACCAACTATAATAGAATAGCATAAGTGGTCAAGACAAAAAATGCAAGGTTGGTGTAAAAGGGTCAATGAGCAAGGAGATATTTGTGATCTATAAGAAAATTCATAGTGGGTGGAGATTTAAGTGATCTCCAAGGGAGGTTGTCATGGTTGGGGAGATATATATGATCTTAAGGTTAGTGGTTGTGGTTAGGGAGATATACATAATCTCTAAATTGCCCTAGAGTATGGGTAAAGTCTAAAAAGTTGTGATTATTAGTGGAAACATTAATGCAATAGTGCTGACATCAGTGATGGCATCGATGTTGATAGTAAATAGTGTCAACATCGATATATTAAGGCAACATTATTGATGTTGATTGGATTAAGTGTTGACGTCGATGGATTAGGGTAAGGATGTCAATGTTGATGATTGACCAAACCTAACAAAAGGGGGTTTGGTGGCTGACCAAACACATTTGAAAATTTTCATTAGAGAAAAAAAGAGTTGTGAGAGCAACTAAGATGGTAGAATAAGAAGGAGACCTAGTGAGACGTGCACCACCATAAGAGCCTGTTATGCCAACCTAGAGGAGATGGAGAGATGAAGTAAGAGTCTCTATGAGTTGTTTTTAAACTTGATTTAGTTATTTTGAGTTTTTAGGCTAATTTAGAGGTGGGGGGATAGAAATTGTTAGTAGAGTGGTAAGAAATGGGGTGGGGTATATTTAGGATAAGTTGGGGGAATTTGGGGTAGTTTTTTAGGTTAAAATTATAGTTTTTTGGATGGGTCATTTGGCCCTATGTCTGAACCATTCACCTACATTAGTGGGGTCCACCAACATCAATCGACATGACATTGAGGTCGATAGGTGTTTACCAATGTCAGTCGACACTTATGCCTACAAAGTACCAATGTCATCATTAAAGTCAATGTTGGTGACTATGAAGAACAAATAAAATATGAGAAAGGGTTAGTTTGGATCCCTAATGGAAGTCGTCAACTATCCTAATGGCCGAGCTAGCCTCAAAAAACCCTATATTGACTGAGTGTTGCCTACATAGCCTGATTTAGGGCCTCAAGCCAATGCAGTTCTTCTAGAGCCTAGGGTAAAGATATAAGGCATGGTTAAAAGTGTGTTTGAGATAGGTCAGAGGACTTAGGGTTTAAAGGATAGGGCATAAGGTTGAGGGGTAGGTATATAAGCCATGATGCCTAGAGTTATGATAGGAAATTTAGCCTAGGGTTAAGAGAGAGAGGCAGTGAAGCCTAGGGTAGAGAGGGGAGAGTAGGGTAGATAATTCATTAAGTGATTCTTACATAGCTTGATTTAGGGCCTCAAACCAATGTAGTTCTCCCAAAGAGAAGGGGAAAAGGTGGTGATAGATTATATTAGAAAGTATGTGACTTGAATATGTGTGTATGGATGAAATTGAGGCTGGAGTTGATGTTTCAAGATCACCTACTGAGGTTATTAATGCAGATGAATAAGGATGTCACCCCAAAGGAATGTGATAATATGGTAGCTATGGGGCTAGGAGGAGTGTGGTGATATTTTAGAGTCACATGAGATGTGAGCCTTATGATAACATTGATCAAGAGGTAGGATCACACTACCAACACCTTCCATCTACTGACTAGAGAGTTAAAAATGACCTAAGAGGATGTATATAGGATATTATGGTTGCCACTCCAAGGTGAGGAGGTCTTCTCATGCTCAAAAGAGGATCATGATATACACATGGCGGCCTTATACAGTGGGCATATTAGTGAGGTGACATATCATTTAGTGAGTTTTGCCTACGAGCCACTATATATGGTTGATGAGGAGTAGTATCGACTAAGCATCCTAATGATGATAAGATCATAGTGTATTAACTATTAGATGCATATGGTGGTATATTTATGATTGCATTGATAGGTGTGCTAACATAAATGAATGAGTAGTAGACTATTTTTGCATAGGGACTAGTGTTTTTGGCTCAGTTATATAGAGAGTTATGGGGTTTGAGACTATGATAGCAATATATTTTATGTGTCAGCCATTTATTGCAATACTAGGTGTATGAGCACATTATGGTTACATGACCATTAGGCCTACCTACCATGATTCTAGCCAGCTTTAGGGTTGGGTTTAGATGGTGGACGGATGGTATGGCACAAACTTGAGTGGATGGTATAGTGCATGGTATTGCTTATTATAGGTGCATGATTTAAGGTTTGATCTCAGTAGATATTTTATGGAGACCCTACTTGATATACCCCATATTCAAAGGATAGGCATAATAGATTATTGGCTTGTAGAGATTAGTATGGGTTAGGGGGAGATGAGTCAGTGAGATAGAGATGGTACCTATGGCCTAGGTTAGGAGGCAGATATAGGATGTTCTTCTTGCCTTCCCTTGATATAGGAGGGATGATATAGAGGCACCCCTACCTTTACCTCAAGAGATAGATGGGATAGATTTTGAGGAGTTACCAATAAGGCCAGGCATAGTTGATCCAGGGTGTATAACAGTATATACAGCTTGGTGGGTAGGTGTACACCTCATGGTTGAGGTCAGGAGGCCACCACTAGATTTTCAAGATGTGGTGAGGGAGAGAGATGCAGCCATAGAGGCATAGGATGTAGTAGTGTAGGATAGAGATATAATGCAAGCATAGGTAGTAACCTTATAAGGATAGGTGGAGACATTACAGGGCCAGGTGAGGGCATTACAGGGCCAAGTTAGGGCACTACAAGGCTAAGTGGGGGCATTATAGGGCCAAGTTTGGGTATTACAGGGCTAGGTTAGGGTGTTACAAGTCTAGGTTACTGCATTGATAGTGAAGAGGGATAGTTTGAGAGCCACAAGTTAGGCTACTCCTCTTCTACCACCATAAGGACCAATATAAGCTAGGTTGTCAGTAGGTGTAATAGGACCACCACAAATTGTATATCTGGCTAGATATACTAATGCCCTAGATGAGATTACCTATTAAGAGAGGGCCATCAAGGAGTTTTCATAGATTTAGTGGTACTTCAAGTTTAGAGAGTAGTAGAGATCTATGTCATGTGCCACAACTTCTAGCTCACATAGATGTAGATGGGCTAAGAGTGGTGATGGCATTGCTTCTTCATGACCACACAGAGAGCCTCGAGGACCCTGAGTCTTAGAGTTTGCCTTTTTTGGTTATATATGTTATATGTACATTAGCCTACGAGTTGAAGATGCAAGACGTATATTTTGAGAAAGAGATGATATTATGATGATGTATTGATGGACATGTTATTGATCCTATATATATGAGATATTTATTTATTTTGATTTTGAGATGCATTTATTATGATTGTGATCATTTTGATGTTGATTATTTAATGTTATGTTACTTTTGATGTTAATGTTGATCATGTTAGTTGAGTTAGATTAGCCTTCCCCATATATGTGATGGTATATGCATAGTTGGTTTGTTAGTTTCATCTCAGCACTTTTCCATATTTTGTGATGGTGTATGATTAAAATGAATAGTTTGGTTATGTTAGTTTATTACATCATTTTTCCATACTTGTGATGGTGTATGCGTAAAATAAATTGAGTAGGCCAGGTAGTTTTAATATGACATTGTTCATCTCAATAGAGGGATTGCCATGTGATTTGAGTGGGAAGACAAAGATACAAAAAGCTCATGTATTGGCAAAAACCATAATCATAACATAAATAGGCTCAATAATATGAGCCTCTTTCATGTTTTGCATTATTGGACCATTTTGTTTGTTAGAGAAGCATTGTGTTCACCTTATGTTAAGTGAGTTCAAAGTCCCTTGAAAGAGCATGAGGGCAAAAGGGTAAAATGAGGGAAAATGTTTGGGTAGTGTAACCTTTGAAGTGGAAATGATATGCTCCTTTTGTGGGTAACTCGAGAGCTACTATAAGCAAGTCCATGACTTAAAGCTTCTTGTGTGTGTGTGTGTGTGTAAGCTAATCAATGTGAGAAGCCTATAATGGGATTGTGCATGTGTAGAGGTCATATAAAGCTGATCAATATGAGAATATTCTCATTTATATTCCTCTTGGAGAACAAATATTGGGTTAGTCATCCTTCAAGGGAGTAGGCTAAAGGTTTATTTTTAATTTTTAAATAGATGTCCTTCAAGGGAGTAGTCTATTGATAGTAGCAAAGAGAAGTTACATAGTTATCCTTCAAGGGAGCAGTCTACATTGAGAATCATGACCTGAGATATTATAACTTGTCTACATATCCCATTTTTTTTTCATGTTTGCTTTTAGTCATGGACATGACTATAGAGGCTTAAGAGTTTTCCACTTTGAGGGCAAAACCATAGCACCTCATAAGTTGACTAAGTGAGTAGCAGTAAGGGTGAAGAGAAAGTGAGATGAATGTAATAGGGATGCTTAAGGGATGATCTCAATTTAAACATGAAGTGAAGTGATGCTTGGTTAACAAAATAATGGTCATAGGTGTAAGGCATTTAAAGGCTTGGGTTCTGGCCTTCCTTCAAGAGAAGATAAGTGATAAGTTCTTGAGCCACACTTATGAGTTGTGATGTAGGGTCTAAGCCAATTAAGAGCAAACTTAATCCATTTGTTTTTCTCCATGTTCATCACATGTTGATTTTATTTTAAGATGAGCTATCCAATATTAAAATCTTGCTCTTTGAGGTTTTTGTTATAAGTGTGTTTGATATGCTCTTGATAGATTTGGAGGTGGTTGATGCTCATAAAGCAATTCAAGTTGAGCCAAACATTCTTAGCAAAATTCATCATTAGTAAGTATGTATTTTAGAGAAATGTGAAGGGAAGGAATATGGACTTTAAGAGGCAAAATAGCCTCCATCCCATATACCAAGGAAAAAGGTGTAGCACATGTAGGGGTTTAAATGCTAGTGTGGTAAGCCCATAAATCAAAAGGAATGTGTGTGTGTGTTAATCCTTGCCTGTATTGTTGACTACTTTCATGAGAATTTTGGTTAATTTTTTGTTAAAAGCTTATACCTATCCATTTGCTTATGGATAGTATGGCAATTAGAATCTTAATTTGATTATGAATGTATCACAAAGACTTTGGACAATCTTGTTTTTGAAAGATTTGTCATTATCTATTATAATTTTATGAGGGACACCAAAATGATAGATGATGTGATGGTTTATAAAGTTGACAATTTTGTCAGCCTTAGTGGAGATGAGAGCAATGGCCTCAACCCACTTGGTGAAGTATTTAGTGGCAATAATGATAAAATGATGATAGAGGGAAGAATGAGGGTTAATCTCCCTAATTAGATCCAAAGCCCCATTGGGAGAAGGGCCAAAATTCTTTGGTGGCTTGTAATGCATAACTTGAAACATGAAGGAGGTTAGAGTGTTGTTGACACTTGATGCAACACTAAACATAATCAACATAGTTTTGATGGAGTGTGGGCCAATAATAGCCAAGTTGAAGGATATGCTTGGCAACTATGTGACCATTGAAATGTCCACCATAAATCTTGTCATGGAATTACTTAATAATTAATGGAGTCTCAATACTAGTGAGGCATCTAAGAAGAAGACCATCAAAACTTCACTTGTAGAGAAGTCCCCCTAGCATAGTGTAATGAGTGGCATGTTTTATAAAGGTACATCTCTCATTATTGGAGAGATCAGAAGGGGTAATAGAGAAGGAAAGATAATCTATGAGTTGCTTGTACCATAATTCATATGGGTTGGAAGTTACATTTATGATAAAGAGGATGTTAGTTGATACATAGGAGGGTAATGTTAAGTAATGCATAATAACATAGATTTTTGAAGAAGAGGATGAAGAGGGTATGTGTGAGGCAAGTGAAGCCATTATGTCAGCGAACTTATTTATGGATTGAGGAACAGTTTGTAAGAGATAAGAGTCAAATGATCCCAAGAGTGTATCTACATGATGTTTATATCATTATAGAATCTTGTTTTTGCATAGGTAGGAACCATTAACTTGGTTAACCACTAGCTGAGAATCACTGAAAATGGTTATGGATTTGATACCCAAGAAGAGAGTTACTTGAAGTCCTAAGATCAAAGCCTCATATTCAGCCATATTGTTAGTGCATTCAAAATCTATTTTAAATGACAAAGGCATAGGCTCTCCATCTAGAGGAATAAGAATGACTCCCACACCCCCACCATATTGACATTTAGACCTATCAAAGAACATCATCATTTGATAAGAGATGTCATTAGGGGAAAGCATTACGATGGATTTGTCAAAGAATTCAAGGTTTGAAGGTTGGTTGTCAGACAAAGGAGTAGTAGCAAATTGGTCAGTGATTGTTTGCCCCTTAATATACTTTTGTTGAATGAATTCTAAGTTGAATTCAGAAAGAACCATGAGCCATTGAGCTACATGTTGGTTGTGATATGGCTTGTAATGCATGTATTCGAGGGGATCAATATGGATGACCACATAAGTTTTGTGATTTAGGAGATAATGGTGAAGCTTAGAGGCAAAAAAGACCAATGCAAGGCAAAGTTTTTTAGTATGGGTATATCAAGTCACATAATCAATAAGTGTGCAGCTTATGTAATAAACCACATGTTCTCAATGTTGGTCATCTCGATGTGTAATCATAGCACCCAGAGAATGGTTTATTGCAAAGATGTAAAGGTAGAAAGGATGATTTTCCTTAGGTGGAATAAGAAATGGTGGGGAAAGGAGGTATTGTTTGAGTGCATCAAAAGCTTCTTGGAAATTTGTATTCCAATGGAAGGAAACATCTTTTTTAAGGAGATGGTGAAAAGGTTGGCAACGATCTGACAATTGAGAGATGAAGCGGTGAATTGACTAAAGTTTGTCTTATAGGGTACAGAGTTGTTTAATATTTATAGGTAGAGGCATCTCTAGGATTGCTCTAACCTTAGCCAGGTCAACCTCAATACCATAAAGAGAAATGATAAAACCTAAAAGCTTACAAAAAAAACACCAAAGACACATTTCTTTGGGTTTAGTAGAATGTTATATTGGAGGAGATGAGTAAATATGGTTTTGAGAATTACTAAGTGATCTTGGTGAATTTTAGACTTTCCAAGTAAGTCATCCATATAATCTTCCATATGTTTTTGTAGGAGATCATGGAAGATGTAAGTCATAGCATGTTGATAGGTGGCACTAGCATTTTTTAGACCAAAAGGCATGACTCGATAACAAAAATTTCCCCATGGGGTAATGAAGGTTGTTTTGTGTTGATCTTCAAGAGCAACCAAAATTTGATTATATATAAATAACCCATCCATAAGTCATATCATCTCATGGCTGGCTGTTAGATCAACAAGTTGGTCGATACTTGGCAATGGGAAGTCATCTTTTGGATAAGCAAGGTTTAAATCATGATAGTCAGTGTAAATGTGGATTCCCTTAGTTACCTTTATGATAGGAATAATATTAGAAATCCATTATGGGTAGTCAATGAGTTAGATAAATAGAAAAGAGGCATTAGATCTCTTCTTTGACAAGGAGAAAAATATGAGGATGCATTTGCAAATCTTTTGCTTAACAGGTTTAGCATCTCAATTGGTGACAATGTTATGGCTAATGATAGAGGGGTCAATACCAGGCATGTCATTATAAGACCAAGTGAAATATTTGATATGGTTATTAAGAAATGTGGCATAATCAAATTTCTCAGAGGAATGCAAATATTAGCTAATCTTGAGGATGTGAGGGTTATCATGAGAGGGCAAATTGATGTCAATGGTTGATTCATTTAACATAGCTTGTGTTTTAGATGGGAGCAATCATTGGATATAGGAATCATCTACACCCATGTATGTGTGAATTACATCATCATATTGACATTGGATAGTGTTAATAGTGGGAGAGTCTTCATCAATTATTTTAGGATGAAAGAGAGGAAGGGACCTTGTTTCCTTACCCTGGTGATTGGTGAGAGGCTCCAAATGGATGGAATTTATTGAAAAAAAAATTAGGAGGTATAGATACCTCTAAATTGCTAGGTGATGGTGGAGAAGAAGGTGGAGAAGGAGAGATTGGTTATTCAATAATTGGTATATGGGAAGTTTTAGTGAGTTTAGTTGGTTTGTCATATCCCACTCTATGCCTATTTTTTGCATTTTAATGGTTTGGATAGTGGGATATTCAATAGGCATATGGACACCTTATTCATAACCACCCAAAAAAAATACTTTCCATGCACACATATAGATATAGGTGTGATAAAATCTAAGGTTTCTCAAGAAAGAGAAATCACAGGTAAGTGGTTGTGGCAAAGAAGATGGATTGCTAACAACAAGAACCTAATCAATTCCCCCATATGTGAAATTAGTTAAAATGTTAGGGGGGGCATAAGGGATGACCATCCTAATGTGGGGATCATAATTTGGGTGCATGTTAAGCTTTACATAATTTTGTGGAGTATAGAACATGTTGAGCATCAATAAATGATATTCACTGAGTGACAAATGTTGAAAATTCTCCTCCATGAGATCCTTGTCAGGAATTTGTGTTACCAGTATCTATGTAACCAGGGGAGTGGATCTTGTGGAAGATTCGAAAGTATCATGTAGGGAAGATGATTTTTTCAATGGAATGAGAACATCATTGGGACTATAATTCATGTTGTATGTTTTAAATAGAGGTGGATCAATGGGTATAACATGCACTTGTCTATCATGCTCAAACTTGACACAGTAGTGCAAAGTTGAGGGTACACATGCCATAGCACATATCCAAGATCATCCAAGAAGTATGTTATATTTTAAATATCCTTATACAACATATAGGAGCTTGATAATTTTATGAAGACCTACATAGATATGTAAGACAACAATGCCCATCATAGTAGTTGTGGTATCATTAAAGGAGTGGAGTACCACATTAGTCTGAGACATGTAATTATCAGGAAGAGATAGTTATTTGTAGGCATGGGTGGAAATAAATTAATAATATCACCCCCAGCAATCATGACTCTCTTGACATATGTTTGATCATTATATGTCATAATAAAAAGGGTAGAATCCTGATCTTTAGGGTGTTGAAGTGGAATTTTTGAATTACTAAAAAAAATTAAGGAGATGGAATTAAGAGAGCTTACCAAAGCTAAAAGGGGTTGGGGATCATCAAGTTGTATTGAAATCACTTTCAAGCCACTAATCAAATCTTGGCAGTATTGGGATGAGTTTTGGATTAACTCATACAAAGACATTTTCACAAGAGTTTGGTGAAGTTGTTTCACCATCGAGCTTTGAATAACATCCAAAGATGGTTGTTTAGGGACACCAAAGATAGAAATATTAGGATTATGAGGAGTGTCTTTAGTGAAGGGATGAGCCCAAGGAGTAGTGACATTTTCCTTACCTTTATCCTTTTGGTTTTATGACTGTGTGGGCACATTAACTGTGTTAATCTAAAATGTAGGTGAAGGAGGTGGCAAAGGGGGTACAACCACATCTTTGGATTTGAATTTAGGTGGAATAGTAGGAGGCATTATGGATGTCAAAGCTGGAATAATAGGAAGGTTAATGGGAGTATCATCAAAGAGAGTGTCAACATTAAAGTGTTATCGAATGACTGCTATGAGGGCTTTAAACTTTTAGTATCGTGTCTAGGTGAATGATGATATAAACACACTTGTGTATCATTAAACCAAGATGGATTCATTTTAATATGACTATAAATATTAATGGGAGGAAGAGTTATTATAGAATATTGTAATAACTAATGTAGGAAAAAGCTCTAAGAGCCTGCAAGTGGGCTCACACCTGTTGTGATAATATGAGTGGACACCTTATTTTGTTTAGGAGTAATGGGAGTAATTTTGTGTGGTAATTTGTTTGGTGGTTGTGGATTTATGTGTTTTTATAACACTTTCTCGGTGTTAGGTATCTTGATGTCAAATGTGAAAGGCCTACCAGGTGGCAAACGTAAAAGTGGAGGTAACTTAACCTTTTATTTTATTTGGGTTTGCAATATTCCAACTAAAGTAGAGGGGTGTGGTCCCAATGGATGGTAAATTTGAGGTTTGAATAGGGGATCGGTGATATCTATGAAGCTTAACATTTTTTTATAATTTAAGGCATAAAACTCCAACTTGTGGTTGAGGAGTTAAATCTAATTTCACCTATGGATGAATTAAATTAGAAATGGGATGTATGCCTAAGGACCTGATCTACTTTAATGTGGTATATGCCTATGAGGGTGAGGGTTTTGACACAGATGGATAAAATTATGGTGATTTTGGTGAAGAAGCTCTGACTTTGTCAAATACCTTGAGGTAAAGGGTAGTGAGAGGGTTGGTGTTAAAGGTTGACACTCATTATGTTGGATAAGGGGTTTTAACCTAGTCCCAAAATGCCACATGATCTATCTTTGTGGAGTCAAGAAATTTTATACTTTTCACAAATTATGAGAAGGGTTTTACATGAAGTTGATGTAGGCCTTATAATTGCATCTTTAGAAGGATGAGGTGTTTGGGAAAGAGGGAAATTGTTGGCCTCTACTACTTCGGGCCAAAGATGAGAAAGAATCGCAACAAGGTCTTCTTAGAAAAATATGGGAGAACAGATATGGTCTTCCATAGGTTGAGGAGAGGTAGGTGAAGAGGGTTTTTCAAGTGGGTAAATCATAGGTATTATTGCTCCCTCAACATGTGGGTGAGGAATAGGTAAAGTATGATCCTCTATAGGTAAAAGAAGGGATAAGAGTGGTAAAATTAGAGTAGGCACAATAGGTCTCTCATCTATTATGGGAGTACATAATATTGACTCCTCTAAGTGCTAAGGTGGAGTGGAGGAGAGGTAGGAGAAGAAGGTTCCTCAAGAGGGTATAACACAAGAATGATGCTCCCTTCAACATGTGGTTGCAGAATGGGTAAGGTGTGGTTTTTTAGTG
Source organism: Torreya grandis (assembly GCA_037957365.1). NCBI lineage: Eukaryota > Viridiplantae > Streptophyta > Pinopsida > Cupressales > Taxaceae > Torreya > Torreya grandis. The sequence goes on along the minus strand of JARHVA010002171.1, from coordinate 2,326,968 downwards.
GTAAAAGGATAGGTAATATTGGTGCAAAGGGAAGTGAAAATATTAGTTCCTCTAGTGGTAAAAAAAGGGGTAAAGGAGGCTCTTCCTCATGTGGGAGTGGAACAAGTGAAATAAGTACTTCTACTTGGGGAGGAAGAATAGGCAAAACAAATGCCATTGACTGTGGGGGATGAGTCAGTAAAATAGGTGATTCCTCTTAAGGGGAAGGTTGAAATAGAGGTAAAGGAAAGACTGTATTAACCATATGGATATTATGAATAGTTGAGTTAGTCATGGTCTGAACACTATTTTGATTGGGTGAATGGTTAGGAAAAGGATGTTTGAACACATCCATACTTTGATTAGGGGGTGCATTAGGATTATCCAAGATGAGATCACCCCTATCAATCATATCTTGAATAATGTTCTTGATTGTCTTACAGTTATTAGAATAGTGGCATTTAACTTGATGGTAGTCACAAAAATCATCTTCTTTGTACCAAGTTGGATTAGGATGGGAAGGGTCAAACTGTGTAGGAGGTTTGATTTGAGGAAGGGTTATGACACCTTGTTGTAATATTTTCTCCAAAATGGATGTATATGACTCCCCAATGGGAGTGTATTGTCTTTGTTCATACCATTATTGGAATTCATTGGTCAGATTTTGGGAAGTCAAGGAATTCAATTATTTTGTGGTTGTGGAAGAAGCTGACTTAATGACCACCGCATTGGTGGAGCCTTTAGCTTTTTGGTTAGAAGGAGAATTTATAGAAGAAGAGGAGTCATTTGATTTGTAATTGGGATTCAAACTATACAACTTGACTTTACCTTCATTTATAACATAAATCTTGAGTTTTCATGCCATTGTAAAGGCCTCATCAAATGTGTATAAATGTTGTACCCAAAGTGTGGATGAGATGTGCTTAGCACGTGCCCTTGAAAATAGCTCAATAATCTTAGTTTGGGGAAAGGATAAGGATATTTGATTAATCAAGCCTCTCCAATGAGTGACAAAATCTACAATAGACTCATCATCAAATTATCTAATAGAATAAAGGTTCGTAATAGAAACCTTTTTAGAGATGCTAATAGATAAATAGTCTAGGAATATTTGTGTGGGTTAGGTAAATGAGAAAAGGGAGTGATGAGGTATAGATCTATACCAATCTAAGGTATGACCCAAAAGAGACATAGAGAAAGTGCGAAGTAGTAATGCATCATTGTGCCCTATTAAATAACAAGCATGTCTAAAAGCTCACAAATGTTATTGTGGGTCCTCTTTACTCTAAAAATGAGTAAATTTAGGGAGTTCCTATTGGATTGGATAAGGGTTAATAGGAAAAAAAGGATGGATGGGTTCATTGCATATTTGATCATAAGATAACACATTCTTTGAACCAGAAATGGATGTCTCTAGATTAGACATCTTGTCTATCAACATCTTAATGAGGTCTAAAGGGGGATTAGTTTGGGGGATACTTCCTAAGTTATAAGGAACTTAATAAGAAGCAGAGGGGGCATATGACATAGCTTGTTGAGGTTGTGTTGGGACAACATAAGGATAATGAATCATAGGTTGAGGGGTAGAAAGAAAAGGGGCTTGTCCCATTGGGTTAGAGACTATGCTTTGATTGGATGTTATTATTATAGGTTAGGTTATTCACATGGTTAAAATAGATGAAGGGTGAGTCATAACTCAAGTAATTATAGGTGCGAGAGTAGATGGAATAGGTGCCACTAAATTTTTAAATGGGGTAAGACTTGACTGAACTAGTTGTGGTTGTGAAAGTAGGGAAGTCACACTAGGGTTTAGGTAGGATTGGGCTATTGGTAATGCTAAAATTTGGAAATTTTTTATGGTTGGGTTACTTGTCAAAGTAGTGGTTTGAGTAACCATGGGGAAAATAGTGGAGGCAATTGAAATTGAAGTTATCTCCATTAGAGAGGTTGGCATACCATAAATTGGGTCACTCAAAGAATTCCAAGTTTGGCTCATAGCAACATAATGTTGAAGGGCTGCCACATTATGATCAAGAAATTTAGCAAAATATTGATCTCCCTTAGGCATAATGGGAATTTGGTTGGGGTTGGGATTATGCTTTGTATCTGAAGTGTGTTCCATGACAGACTCAAAAATAAGAGGAGAAGGTGGAAGTGGTTACTGACTTGCATAATCAACAAGAATTTTAGCTTAAGCTCGCATCAATACCATGAAAGAGGAAGTATAAATAGTCTTATTACTTTATATTAGTGACATAATAAGGAAAAATCAAGTTTGGGTGTAGGTAAGTGTGTTATTCTAGCTTGTTATTTTGAGTAAATAAAAATTACATAGTTACTGATGTCGGTCACTTGATTGATGTCAATAGTAAAAATTTTCTGACATCGATGGGATTAACCGATGTTGATAGATAAAGTTTTCCAATGTCGGTATAGTTAACCAATGTTGATCACTATGATAACCTAGGAGATGGAAAATCCAATGTTTTAGAAACCTAAAAGTTGAAACTAGGTAAAATAGTGGATGCAAGAGGTCTATGTAAGAAGGAAGAACGCTCATAAAACCTAAGATAATAGGTTATATAAATTGATTATTAGAAATAGTGTTGATTTTATGAATCAATAGGAAAACATCCTTACCAAATCAAAAATATAAAAGTAAATAGAAAAGCAAAAAAAGAACATATAGCCAACAACTATTAAGTCCTAGAGATTATTTTAGTCTCATGTTAGCTTATGCCTTAATTAGATAGTGAAAAGAGAATTTGGTTATTGAAGGTACTAGAAATAAATCTAGAGCTAATTTCAGGTTAGTTTTAGTGCTTAAGAGGGAAATTTGGATTAGACCAGTTACGTGGCTTGTTATAGGAGCTTTCTCTCTAGACTTCATAGACCTGAAGCCAAGCTCGGCAACTTAGTGAAAATATACCTTTTGTCTAGAGTTTATACTCTGCCAGAGAATGGAGTGGATTTTCCCCTTGGTGGTGAAATCCAAGTAGGATAGTTGGGTAGGGTAAGGTGATCCACTAGATGATGAAATATCGATGGGCCTTTTCTTAGGTGAGTTTAGATTTTTTTTTTTTGTGAATGTGATTTGGTTGTGTAATATAGGTGCACTAAAATTTATTCATAATGCTTGTAATTAACTAGATGAGCTAATATTCAACAAGCAAATAATGAAATGTAGTAAGTTTTAAACCCCAAATCTAAAAAATTTAGATTTGAATGAAAATAAAGATGAAATACGAGTAGAGAATGAAATTCACTATCCTAATGTGCATGCAAGAAGTAAAGAAGAGATTATTTTTAACTTGTAAGAAAAATGATAAATTGCTTTTAGAAGTAAAGAGAATAGAAAGAAAATTTTAGTTTATTGCTTTTAAATATAAAATAAAATGTTGAATTTTTCATTTTAAGAGAGAAGAGAAGGAGAAAGTGCAAGAAATGAAGTTTTTACTATAATGCACCTATATGAATGCTTAAAATAAGCAATGAACCCAAAGAAAACTCCAATGTCCCACCAGGCATGCCAAAAATGTTTCACTAAAATTTGTTTATTTCAAGTCTAAAGAAAAATAGAGAAGAATGATAGGGATAGGTGATTAGAATGAACCCAGATTGGTTTGTGCATCGTATCTAGATGTTGTGAGCATTCCTCTTTAGTTAGGGAGGACTACTTACAAGTAAGAAAGCACTACCACAAAAAATTTATTAGTAGATAAATGAGTAGGCTACCAAGCTATGTGCTTATTCTAGGAGGTGTGAAACTTCCTTAGAGATGACAATCCACTTTTGAGAGACAAAAGAGTAATAAATAACTAAAAAAGAGGTAAAGAGAGATTGAAAGAGAAATAATGTTACCATTAATCGCAACCTGAGTATAAAAGAGAGTGACAGGGTGTAGGTGGTGTATTTTGTTTCTATTTTAGAAGGTGTTTGGGTGGGTTTTGGAAAGGTTAGGAAATCCATAGTCATCAATGTTAGTGGGGAAGTGATTGATATCAGTTATGTTATTGAGGCCAGTGGGTGAAAGTGACTGATGTTAGTTAGGCTACCAAGGTTGATAGGGATAATAATTACCTAGGAACTTGTAGAAGGCATTTTCAGGTCTAGGAAATGGTTTCCATCAAGTTTGGGAGGTTGGGGAGAGTTATGAGAGAGAGAGAGAGAGTATGATTTAGATACATTTGGTCAGAGGTTTGGTGTGTTAGGTCAATGGGAAACAAGTAGGGAAGCTTTGTAACTCCCTCACAGGGGTTCAGTTAGGAATGTGTAAAGCAATGAACAACATATATAAAGTGATTTTAAAGTAAATACTTAAAAGACATACAAAATAAGTGTACTTAGCTGTAGTGGTGATTGAACAATAAGTTCTAAATTGATGGCTCTTATTAGGTAATCTAAACCAATGCCTTGAATAGAGAGAACAAGTAGGTGTTGTTGGTCCTCAAGAGCTTGGTTCTTGATCATGATTGACTTATGTAAGACAACAGTAAGCCAAGATGTCCAAAGTTGAATGATGATAGCTTAAATGCAAGTAAGAATGAATTTTCTTGATTTCTACTAACCTGAACATCAAGTTGGAGTTTGGCTTATATCACTGATGTCAGTGATCTTGTCGACATCGATCATGGGTTGACTAATGTCGATGGCCTTATAATAGGTAAAACTAATATTTTTGGCTAGTTTTATATTGATCCTCATGCCAAATATGGCACCCATTACAAAATGGTAAAAATAGGAGGCTAAGAAGGATGTAGTTGACTAGGAATTTAGTTTTGAGGTGAGAATAAGTCTTGGGTAGTTAGGATAAGGGGATTAAATCTTGAGGTGCCTCATTAGGTGAGATTTAGTCTTAGGATGAGGTGTCTAGGTAAGGTGGCATAAGGTATTTTTAATTAAATTAATTAATTATTTTAAAATAGTTAAATATATTGAGGGGTAAAAGCATGGGTTAGGGAGGCTAGTTGTTATTATTGAAATGGGGCTCAACGGGGGTTTCAACACAGGTATTTATGCACATGTGTGTGACATAATTTTGGTGTCTACACTAATATATCATTAAATGACATCAAAATACATATAATACAACCTATGACATAATACTAGACCCCTAAAATACCTAAAAATCAAGTTTTTACCTATAGGGGTCCCAATTTGACTTGTAGGATCAAATTTGGTTAACAAATTGGTGACTCATAGGGGTAGCATGCCTATTATGCTAAAAATTAGTAGCCTTATTATTCTATTATGATTAGGGATTCATATGAATTCTGAAACACACAAGAGGACTTTGACCATTGATAATAATATTTGATCAAGACAAGACCAATTGACTACTTCGACCACATAAAACAGAGGACACACACAAAACAAAGAAAAAAAACTAAAAAGACACACACACACACACATGTGATCAAATCACTTAGGAAAAATACAAAAACAATCCACTATGTAAAACTAATAATTAATCATACCTCCCTTTCTAGGATCAAAAATAAAGTTCCTTGCATCTCCTTCTTCATCAGATGAATCATAGTTCCAAGTACGTTGCTCTTTGAATTGGATGCTTGATATATTAGATTTATTTATTGGCACTTAAATGGATATTCTCTCAAGTTTACCATCTTCAAATATGTCTCCAATGTAAATTTATTCCTCTTGGCCTTATACACATACATCATATTGCTGCCCACTCTTCATTTCATGATCAACTTGCATCTTCTTTGTAGGCATGACTTCTAGAGGAGTACTTTCTTGTTCCTTAGAATATTGAGGCCAATATAAGCTTATTTTGACCTCAAAATGATAATTTTAACCTTTCTTTGGCTCATCTATGACATTTTAAAAAATGTCATCTTGTTTACCATCACTTGCCATCAAATCTTAGGAAGTTGTAGACCCCTTGAGAAACTCAAACTCATTGCAAATGTTTTCAAACTGCTACCAAAGTTCATCATATTATCTTTGATTAACATCATGTATGGTAACAACAAGAGAACATCCTTCATCATCTTCTTTATAATCCAAAAGGACTTCATCCAAGATCTCTTCTTTAACACAAGGAAGACATTCCTCATTATCAACACAACAAGAAGACTCAACAAAAGGACTCACCTCTTCCTTAGTATTTAGGACCTCTTAAGGGATTTCAAGTTGTATCATAACATAAATTTTATTCTCAAGGGCTGAAATATATTTAATATCATTCTTATTCTTGGTGATGGCAAGACTATGCATCTTAAAATCAGGTAACTTAGCCCAATGAGGCTACCAAGGAGTTATATTTTATTCAAGTAAGAGTTATGAATTATTATCAACCAAATTCTCCTATTTAGGTTCCATACCATAGGTCCATAAAGTAAAAGTGTGATGGGGTGAGGACAATATGAACTATTTGGTGGAGGTGGAACATAAGACTCAAAATCAGATTGAGAATGAATTGTAAGGGATCTTATTAGAAGCTCTTGAGAAAGGGGAGGTAGACCTTGAGTTAAAATAGCTTGGATATATTCCTTCCAATTTAAAATAACTTCATTAAAATCTGATCCAAATTGAACACTCTCTTTAGGAAGGTTATATGGGGTATTTTTAGGCATAGGATCTTCTTTTGGATCTAAACCTTCCATCACACCTTGACTCAACAATTTCATTCTCAACTCTAACTCTTCAATCTTCTTGGCTAGGTTCTCTTGGAAAAGTCTCTCTTTAATTATTTATAGTCATATTTTTTAGGATAAATAGTACAAGAGGGATGACATGGAACATAAGAGGTCTCTTGAGGAAGGGTAGGAGGGACTTGCATAGGATCAAGCTCTTTCTCAACTTCACATTCCTTATCAAGGAATCTATCATCTTTCTTTCCCCATTATTCCACTACATTATTCCATCTTAATATGTTAGGATTAAGAGGTAGTGATGCAATTTGAGTGGATGAAGTGATCAATAAACTTGGGATCTCCTTAGGCTTAGATTCTCCACCTTGTCTCCAACTTAGGATTTCATATCTATAAGTCTCTTCTTGAGGTAGGGATGTAATGGGAGAGGGTAATGAGGGATTATATTCCACTTAATTTACCTCTAATATGGACTAATTCATATAATTATTTTCCAACTCAATATACATATCAAGGTTTGCTTCAAAAATAATGTTTGTCTTTCTAACTCTCTCTTCCAACTAATTGGGAAAAGGATGACTTTGGTAATCTTGATTGGGTTCATGAGTAGGTGTCAAGTAGGACTAATATCAATATTAAGTAGGTGGATATGAGGTTTGATATACTTAGTGAGGTTTCTCCTCATAAAATCTTAACTTATCTTCCAAGGATGCAATCTAACCACCTATATTTAGCATCTCAGTTATAAGCCTTTGCCAATATTCTCTCTTAATAGGTGCCCACTCTCTTTTAACCATCTCTAATGCATATCTCACCTTATGAATGAAATGACTAGGAATATCTAGACCATGGTACCTTTTTTTGTTAATATATATCATGTACCTCCCATAACCCAAGCAAGTTTGCTTGAAAGTGGAAATGGACTGATTTGAGAAGTGGCTAGGTTGACTAGGAGAAGCAAGATATTGTTAAGAATAGTTATAGGATTAATAAAACTCATGAAAAGGCTAATAAGGGTCATATTAGAGATATTAAATATCATATTGGAGCTATTAAGAATAATGATAAGGCTGATAGGGAATACCATAAGCTTGATAAACCTCACCAGCTTGTGTAAAATAATATTCAACACCAAAGTCAACCATGGAACTTCATTAGGAAGCAAGAACACAAGGGATGATTATCAAAAATATTCAAAATGAATACTTGGGCTGCTTGACAAACTAATATAATCTCAGAGTCACCATTGATTTTTATATAGATGCCTCCAAAGATTGATGTGTTGAAAGATAACACCAAAAATATTTCAACTTATTGCACTAAGAGTCCCACCAAGCATGCCAAAAAATATTGTCACTTAGATTTGTACCCTTTGAGGATATTTCTCAGCTCTCCTCATCCAAGTGATACAATTGAAACACCTCTAGGCTATGGGTAGACTAAGAATGAGTTGAATCTCTAGATACGGATAACTCTCTTGATGTACCACTTGTAGATCTTTACTACACCTATGCTTGTGATGGAAAAGGGAAAGAAAATTGAAAGTAAACTATCCTAAAAGAGGTGATACACCAAATTTATTTATGAGTACCAACCAACTACATGTCACACATGAGACCAAGAAACTAACTAAGCATACACTTCTCTAATCTGAATCTTCTCACATCAATGTTTCATTATGAGGTTTTGATGAATGTTTAGGCTAGGAGGACTAGATAAGAGGCCTATAATATAAATATTTGAATATACTAACTCACTCAACCTTAACACATCATAAAACACTTCACATGACCTAGGAGAATAAGCTTTCAAGTTGTAAATAGGTGGAAGAATGAGATAATAATGCTAAGGAAATAATAGTCATCACATGAGAAGAGCCATCATTCAAGTAAACACACTATGAAAAGTCATGGAAGAGGTAAAAATTAGTATTATTTATTTATCCATGGTATGAAAATGAATAGAGCTTCAGCATACTCAGGTGGAGCATATTTTACAAAGGCCGAAATGGCTAGTTATTATATAACTTGAGAGAGAGAGGACAAAAATAATTCTAAAGGTCACAAGGATACTGTTCAAGATGAAAAAATGAGTTACTTTTTCATGATAAAGGAATTTCAAATTTATCATGCAAAGTTAGGAAGCACAAGTATCACCCCAAGTCATGAAACTCTTGAAATGTGGCATAGGAATTCTCATCTTGTACAAGGAAACTACCTTCATCATTCATCCCTATTTGAATGTTCCAAAACTGATTAGGGATATGTCTAATGATTTGAATGAGAGGTAAGGATTTTATACATTCCTCTCCATAAATTGTATTCAGTCCTAACCATCTAGAAACTTTTGGAAGTGAGCCATCACTACCTACAATCTATGAAAACTCCTCCTTCACACACCTTGAACACTTGGCTTCCAAAATGGATTTAATTTTACATGAAAATTAATACAATAGGGTATATGAAACTTTTAAAGACCCTTCATTTCCTTAGAGGCATCAGGCACACCTTAAAACTAGTTTACTAAAGCTTTTCACCCTTTTCATTATCATGTTCATTATGCCAATTTTGACTAGCTAAGATGAAGCTATTTATTGAGGCACTTATGAGTTTTTATTAATCAATAAATTATCATGGGTGTTTATCTTAATTATCAATCTTCCCCTCCATATTATTGTCATCTTTAGACTCCTTATATAACTTGTAAAACATAAAAAAAGGTCAATAAACCCCTATTTTTTACTCCATCTATACAATTATATATAGTCCAAAAGGGTTTGGAGTATACTTGAAGAGTTATCTACAACATCCAACCATCATTCTAGGCAAAATATGCCATTTGGGTATAGTACTTGTTAAATCATCTCAAACTGGTCATTAGCAAGGGTTTTGATGAGCTTAAGCATGTTTTACCTTCTTAAGATCCATTCATAAAGATAGGACATTTAAATTGCAAAATAATTCCATAATATTAATTCTTAGGACCCTTGTTACCATATCCAAACTTCCTAGGTTCCCATGCAAAGAATTCAAGTAGATATGAGCTTTTAAAGTTGCCTTGTCAAGCTCTTTTCTCCATTTCCTATAGGCTTGAGTTGCCTTTAAGAAAAAATTAGTATTTTCATGACTTACCATACATTCCAATAGCTTATAAATGTCTATTATGACCCTATAAAAATTTCCAAATGTATTATAAAGTTCATATCATGCTAGATTTGAAGTTGACCTTTCCTTTGGACTTTAAGCATAACCATGCCTCATAAGCTTATATGCACCTTTGAGGGTTTAGAAATCCCTATATATATTATCATTTCTATTATATTTTACCCATGTTTAATTTTATTTGTTTCAACTCCACACACTTCTTTTCAAGTTCTAATCAACTTTTGGTCTCATTCCCCTTATATACTTTCCTCTAAACCTGCTAGTTTATACTCAAGGGGAGTACCCTGTATCTGAGACAAAATAGATGGTACTTCCCATTTTCCATTAGACCAAGTGAATATTATATTGGATTATAAAAAAATTATATACCCTCTAAATAAAACTTTATCCCCTATCTAGGTAATTTGACCCTTCAAAATCTTCAAATTTCAAGACAAACTTCTTAGAGAAAGGACTATATGATGCTTGTTGTGAGTCCATCTTTGTTATATATCCAATTTCAAAAGCCTATATATAATATAATTATCATGATATATGTGATCCATTATCCATTTATCTCTCCAACCTCTCACACACTCTTCCATACACCTTGCTTAGGTTCATTGTCACATACTCAGTTACCACTGACTATGTTTCTTGCAGAACAGGGGTCCACCTGTAGATGTTCCTGCCTATTTGAGATTTGCAAAACATTGAATGATATTAATTGAATCCATTATGGTCATTTTATATTATTTTTTTCCCCTTTATTTTATTCTTAAGCACTACTAATCAATTAGGCATTACTCATTTATGCTCACTACTTGTAACAGTCAATAGTAATTGACTTCTTTTAGAGCAAAAGGACCTATAAGTAGACATTACCCTTTGAAATTTATGTCATATTTCCTTTGATAATAATCTTAATCATATGGATCCATATTTCATCCACTAAAATATACATCTCCCTACTCAAGTCTACTTCATGAATGGTGTAAGAGCTAAAGCCTATTGTAGATGAGTAATTCTAAAAATAGGCACACTTGTAGGTGTATATAGGGCCTAAAACATAATATAACAACCTCTCCTGATGTTATTTAAGCTTTAAAAGGTACACATCATGCTCCAAGGTGACTATGATTTAGGTTCACATGAAGGAAACACCTTCTCAAACTTTCACCTTTGGTTGGCTATAGGTGACTATCCCTATGCCATTTGTACAGACTATCTCATCCTTGGTGAATGAAAAATACTCTTTCATACACCTCCTTGATTATTTTCCATGGAAATCATATATTCCTTAGTGACTAGACATTCTAACTTATTCTTAATCATCAAATCCACTTATTAGTCCTAAAACTATTATTAACTCATCTTGTTGTAGTTAACACTGTGGAATTTCAGTGTTCAAAAGGCAACTTAGGACCTCTTGGAAACCAATCTATTCGACTCAAAAAACTCTCTTATTAATAAAATCAATAGAGCTATGTGTGATATTTCAAATCAATGTATTTTTAGGTCCTATAAACCAATGCAAATCTATATAACTATACCCAAAAAAGGGCCTAAACCTTTGTCTTGCCAATTTGAGGAAAAGGTCCCTGAATCTACAGTCATCTCTCCTTTTAAAAGCTCCTCATAATTTTCCTCCAAACTCAAAAATTATCATTGTTATATTATTATCTCTCCAATATTTAGTATCCTAAAAGGAGTTTCACCACTTGTTTCAATGCTTAAAATGACTCTTTAGCTCTCTACTAACACCTGTAGTTGGCCATTTTCATGTTTGCATGCAATATATGTGAAATGGTATGAGCAGTGATATCATTAATTTGACCTTATTATCAACTCCATGCTACTTCAAATGGATAAAAAAATATATGATGATATCAAAAGGTTGAGGCAAGTTTTTACACCATGTTTTAAAATTTGAAAACTTATGTAGGAACCTGTAGTGGCATGCCAATGTGACTATGTGTAAATGTTGCATATGATTACAATAGTTCCTTATTTATAATGAAATTTGGGGAAGTTTAGTCGCTTTTATATGTCTCAAAGATATTCATCAAAAATTTCAAACTCTCTATGACTCCATGTACCTAATTTATAACCTTTCATAGCTCACCTGGGTGACTGTGTATGATAGTCATAGAGCAGACTGGTTATATGGTGTTTATGACTAAAAAGTCATGGGATGTTGCTTTGAAGAATGAGATTGAAAATATAATAATTTAATATTACATTTAATACATGGTAAAAAAAACTCATATCCACCCTCTAAAACCATTATCAAATCATGAAAATCCAAAAATGGTGGAAACATGCCTATCATTCTCAAATAAGACTAGTTTGTAAACCTAAGGTGATGTGCCCATAACAACACCTTAAAACATGAAAAAAATCATGAGTAGTATTATATTGTATATATAAAATTATTTTAGATAAGTCATAGTAATTGGATTGTATAGAATTCTCCAAACCAAAGCAAAACCTATAGGGTACATAGATTAGTAAACAAATTGGATAGGTCAACTTCCTAAGAATGGTTCATAAAGCACAAGTAACCATTATTATAAAACTAAGCATCAAATTTAATATAAATAAGTTTATAATACACCCCCAAGATAATTTTTCTTGAAACCTCTCCTGTTGATCATACCAAGTACAAACTTGAGGACCAATTTTATGTGCATAAAAGGGTGAAGAAGGAGTAAAATGGTTTTAGTCAAATTTTTAAACTTATAGAGTACTTCAAGCATGTAAATTGGTATAATTAATCTAAATATTCATCTCACAACCTTCTCCTATGTGTTACATTCCCTTATGGGCCACACAAGTGCCAAACTCTTACTTTTTCCAAGAAAATTGTTCTTTCTTCTAAAGAACCTACCAATTTTCAGTTATAAATATATTATTAAGGAATAATAGGACACATGTAAAGTGACATCACATTTTTAAACCTTCACATTTCCCAAAGAGGTTGTATAACTCATTTAATACTCTATTTTGACCCCCAAAATGACTCAAAAAGACAAGGATTAAAATGACTAATGACCAAGTTTAATATAGCATTAAATGACATCAAAAGACCTATAATACACCCTATGACATAATAAGAGACCCATAAAACACCTAAAAATCAATTTTTTACCTATAAGCATCCCAATTTGACTTGTAGGGTCAAATTTGGTCAACGTTATCCTAAACTTACTTTCGAGTAGTTTATTGATTATAGTTCCTTTTGTTTAAAAATGTGATTTTTGGCATGATTAAGGTTTTTAAATCCTTCAATTTTTTTTCATGGTGTAATTATTTTATTAAGGTGACTATGGCTTATATCCCCACTTAACATTAAGGAGGAGTGTTATAATAAATAAATATTAATTGAGATATTTACCCTTAACATTATTAAATGGTTAATAAATAAAATAAATGTATTTGATTTATTAGCATGAGGTAATATTTTGTAAATAAATTAAATAGATTTTACCATTAGTTCCATAGAAAATGATGGACCTTATGGTTACAATGGTCACCTCTCCTTCAATATATTATAAATAGGGTTTTACCCCTATTCTTATTCATTTGAAAGAACTTTGGTGAATTATTAAAACATTAATATTTGTGTGTGGAAAATATTTACAAAAGTTCTATAAATAAATTTTTTTATAGAGGAGAAGTGAGAAGAGAAGGATTATATCGAGGTTATATGTTTTTCAACTACATGAATATCAACTATTGTGGGGTTTTTTTTTACCTTTCAAGGTTTTCCCACCTAAATTTGTATCAACATTGATCTATGCCTTTTCCATTAATTTATCATCTAGATCTATCCTATACATTGGATATTCAACATATTGTGTAAATTTATCAAAATAAACATATTTTATTTCACCTTGACCTTTACTTTTGGTTATTTCATGTTGTCCTTTCCTTTAAATTAGATCAAATTTCCATATCTAAATTGAATTTGTATTTTGAAGGAGTCATCTAACTTATTAAAACCATCTTTATGACATGTCATGTGATTTGAACAACACGGATCAATAAACCACACTATATTTGTTTTCTCTATTCCAAATTTACATGTAAGATAATAATATGAGTGTTCTTTATCCTCAATTTTTTTATATTGGAATGACTTATTTTCACCTTCTTGATTATCTTTATTCTTAGTTTCTTGTATCCTATAATATTTAAAGTGTCCTAGATTTTTTTGGAGTAATGATAAGTGATGTATTTCTTTATTTTACCTTTGAATTTAACTTTAGTTTTTCCCTTTGAATTTGATTTATTTTAACTCCCTTAATTTTTATTTTTATTTTTATATTTATTATTTGAAACTGTTGCCTTCGTTTCAAGTGCATGTTCTTGACCACATGCATACATTCCCATCTTATCTTAATGAGACAAGAGAGAGCTCACTAACTCATCAAAATTAATAGTGTTCATGTCCTTACATTCCTCAAGATTGATCACAATTGTAGTCATATTTGAATCAAATATATCAAATTTTTAATTAATATAACATTATATTGTATAGTTTCTACATAAATCCTCATTCTATGGACTAAGTTATTTATCTTTATGCAATATTCTCCAACTCCTTCATTATTTAACATACTTAAATTTTCAAAATTTGTTTTAAGAGTTTTTATTTTTATTATCTTACCTTAATGTATCCTTGATATGAAGTTTCAAATTTATTCCATGCCTCATGGGTATTTTTTCAACCATCGATCCAATATTAAAATTTGACACCTTTGAAAATAGGAATATTTATAAAAGTATAATTCACATAATTCATGATTCTCCTGATAATGGCTTAAAACCCTTTTAAACATTTATTGAGAATGGATCTAGTACCAAATTAATTTTTTTAATGTATGTATGGCGTTTAAATAATCTTTTATTTAATCTAAAATTGAAACTATATATCAACTAATATGTCCTAGAGTTAGTAGTTGTTATTTTAGTAGTGTTGTAAGAAGAATTGTTGATAAAAATTACACTAAATAACTTCAAATTAGAATATATGTTCTTGTTGGTTTTACTTTATGAATACCTAAAATAAAATTAAAACTTAATAAAATGAAAAAAAACTCAAAGAATAACTAGTGTGCCACACTTATGCACAATATTTTATTAATAAATAATGTTAAAAATCCTATTACAAGATAACTTATATGACAAGTTATGTCAAGAAAAGTATAAATTAAAATATAATTAAGACATTTAATTAATCACTAATTAAATAAAAAATATATTCCTAATAATATACTCTAATATAACTTAAATTATATTAAATAAAACAAGGTTAAACTATTGACAAGATAAGGTCAACATGCAAGATCCTTTCTTAATGTAAGTAAGCAACTCATGTACACTAGACAAGATAGGCATCTCAAATCCAAAGAAAATAATAAATTGATTAAAATAAAATTAATTTTAGTTAAATAAACTCTAAAAAGTGTTTTCTACCTATTGGGGATGTATGGATAACAATTTAAGCTTAGTTAAGTACATATAATTGGCACTTCTAGTTATTTTTTAAGAAGTTCCCAGAAAGTGTAAAAAGTTGACCAAAACATTAATATAGTAAATAAATAAATTAAATAACATTAATAATATAATAAATCACTAAATAAAATAAATCTAATATTAATAATCAATTTATCATATTGAAATCATACTCAACACCAAACTCTTTGCAGGCTCAACACAATTGATACCAAAATGGTGCAACCATGGTTATGGGTCCCAATGAAGGGATGCCTTTCACCATGTTATGGAATTATAATCTCACCAATTCCTATTATTTTAACTTGATTACATGGGTATCAAGGAAATAATAACATTTTATATTAATAAAATATCAAAATTACAAAAGGTTTTTCCTCAATAGAAGCAATAGGGTTTGTTGGGTTTTGGGCTTACATATAATGTTAAGGCTATAGTATTTATTCTATTTTTAATTCTCTTACCTAATATATCTATAAAATTATATATTTATCCTCTTATTTTATTCTTAAACCCTCTAAATTTTCTAATTCTCTAAAATAAATCACAAGGACTCCTTGTATGGGCTCACACAGGGGATTACATGTAAAAATATTTGTGTAGACTAACGTTCATAGGTTCATGGATCAAGATCCTTCATGAAATTTTTGAAAACTTAAATTATAGTTTCATGGTTATTTATTTGACTTACCTATCATATAATTATAAACTAATACAATATTGTGTTGTCTAAACCCCAACTACTTGTCGACATAAATCATGCTTTAACTACAACCTCCCACATATCTCAATGACTTTTAATTCATTCTAATTAACTAAATTATGAGTAAGATTCTCCATCATTTTACATGGAATTATTCAAACATATAATATAAAAAAAAATTGTGTCTTTATTCATTTACACACCCTTGGCCTGAGTGTTCCTATGTGCACATAACCACTTTCATTCTCATAACCATTTATGTATTTAAACCATATACTCTCATGTATTTCACCCTTAAAAAAATAATAATTAATTTCCCTTGGTGACAAAATATTTATTTTATGCATAGGATTATATTACATCATGTTAAACTGCATACACATAACAAAAATCCATCCTTTAACCATTCCTGATGTAGACAATAGGGTCTCCATAGAATATTATCTACCTATAGTAGATCAAGTCCCTCATGAAAAATGGTAATCCCATGTTGTGTTTATTGAATTACATGACTTATAATCCATCTCTTTGTATAAGGCTATGCCTCATTCCATGAAGGGTGTGATACAATATGAAAATAATTAAGCACAATCTATTCATACCCCCATACCTTTAAGAGTGCCTGGCAAACAAACCTGGAAAAGATATACTCTAATATAAACCAATAATATTCATGGTCAAAATGAGGCAAGATGCATCTACATCTACCCCAGATATATATTTTTCCATGTTCTTCTATGTCTTGTATGATATGATGAAATTAGTAGATAAGTGAGGAACCACCAATTTGAACTGCAATAAAATTAATTTAGTTAAAAATAAACTCATTATAGTTTCTTTATAAAAAATAACACTCTAAATTCAAATTTTAAAAAGTGACCTATTTGATACAAATAAAATGATAGGGTAAATATTTAAATCACTAAAAAATTATGAATTTTACTATAAAAATCTATAGAAAATTTTACAAATCATTTGAGGAAGGAAATAATATTACAATGTTGCTTAATAAACCATAAAATTTTATAAATATAGCTGAATTTTTCAATCAAGATAATATAATGCTTACTCTCAAGGGTCATTAATACATAATTATTTGAAAATTAAAAAATAATAGCATCCATTTTAATTCATTTCATCAAATTTTTAAAAGAACAAAGAAAATTAAAAAACTCCAAAATCTAAAATTGCATTGTATAGTATAATATTCAAAATTAAATTTAATTTTCAAAATCACAAGATAAATTTTTTCTAATATTTTAAAATTTAAAGCATGGTTCCATACATAATCATATCTTTCTTTTCTAAGGGGACATTATACCCAAACATAATTATTTTGTTTTATATATATACACATTAATTCCTATGTGGGGGCATGGTTTCCATGTGTTATGACAATTAACATATTCTAATTTTTTCTTTAACCATTACTTTAGCCTAGTTTGTTCATGGGGATGTTATACTAGAAGTTGCATCTACACATTATGTTTTTTAAACATGTAATCACTTTAAAATTACATATTACTCACATGTCTTATCATATCTTGGCATTTATACATCATCAATACACTATTCCCTTGATTATATATTTAAATTTAAAAGTACACAAAACATATTACTTATGGGGAGGATGGTACCTATTATGGCATGAGATTTCACCCTTGTATGGGGGTTCTTTAGGCTCCTCCACTCCCAATCACAATATGGGAACAAACCCAAGATTTGGGTAACCTATGATGGGGTTGAACCTCCAAAGAAGGTTGACTTCCTCTTGATGGATCACCTAAACTAATGTTGTCATAGGGAAAAGGGTTAGAAGGAGGAAAAGGATCCTAAGAAATTTAACAAGGTGATGCACCAAATAAAAATAGGAAACTCACATAATATTGAACCCACACTAGATCTAAAAAATACAATGCTAGCTCACATAACCTCATAGACTAGCTAATTAACTTCATAGACTAGCTAATTACATAAGTGTTTCATGGATTAGATTCAGGAAGAACATTAATCCAAACCTGCAATAGATTGAAAACACCCTAAATAAGGTCATAAAGGAGGACATTGGATGAAGAAGATTCTCTTTCACAATGCCATCATGCACAACTCACTCAACATAGATCCAAGGCAAGAGATAGGTAAAAAAAGTCTTTTATTTCATCAAGAGGTAGTTCTTAAAAATTCTTGATAGGGTTTAGCTTAATCAAGATGAGCATTTTTGAAATATCTCAGAGAGTCCCCTGGTCTTCAAGATCAAAGATTCCTTGTGAGAGTCTATAATTTGAGAGAAAGCTTACAAATGGAAATAATGGGTGATATATAGAAAGGGGGAAAAGAAGAGGTAACATGCTAACCAAGATCATTGAAAGAGTTAATGCCTTTTGATGAATGTTTTAGGACTTTTTGATCAAATCATCACTAGTTCTCTATTGACAAGTTAACTTTTAATATGTCCTAATAGCCCCCGAATATCCTCATTAGTCGAGTAACATGCTAGAGGACAAGAGTTTGTCGAAGGTGACAAGTCATTATTTTAATATGGAGGAAAACCCTTAGACACCCTAAAAATCTATAATTGTTCCAATTGATTTATCTAACCACTAAATCTTCATCATGGGATTCTACATCGTCTTCTACTTGCTTTCATTATAAAGACAAAATACTTATATATTTAGTCCTGACAGAGCCATAACCATGTTTATCTTGAGCAGCTATAGGTACCTACTTGTTGAGAATATGGCCATTTTGGGAGATAAGACATTTCTTCATTAATCACATATCTACCCCATATTTCAAACCTGATCATAGGTTTACTATAGATGAAAACCAATCTCATTTATTGGTTTTCATATAGCTATAATATCGATGAAAACCAATATGTTTTATAGTCTTATCTTGAACTATATTAGGTTTAAACAAACCTATTATGCCCTTAAACCTTGTGGAAGCTAAGAACTCATCATATGCATAATTATTCTTTAAATAATAATAAACATAGTTATAGAAAATTACTATAATCTCAAAATAAACATACCTACAAGTTCCAAAAAACCCTTAAACTAGATCCAAACTATGCTTTAATGGCATTGGAAATTTATCATTAACAATCATAACTATATCATTTTATCTTATGCTTAAGGATGCTTGACTAAGCTCTAATGGTGACATATCTCTTTGAATCATTTTTCTCTTGGTTTGACCTAAATTGTATTTGATTCTATTTGAAGTCCTTGGTTTACTTTTAATAATGGCCATCGATCTTGATTTAGGGATTCTCAAATTGTGCCATTTGTTAGCTCCTCAATCATTTCATGGGTCTTATAGTTAGTTATACCTTATTCTTACACTTGCACCATGTGGTGGCCTCACATTCATCCTAAGCTCATTGAATTCTTAACCTTACACACACCATCGATCTCCATTTACATAGCTAGAATGTGTACCATTGATTTACCTAATAGTTGTCATGGTCATGACACTTGGCAACTTATTAATCATTCCCATGATCTAATGACTAGTTGACCTTTCACTTTCCATTGATCTATTTTGGTACAATGGATCACACCATTGATAAACTTGGACCCACTATCTTTTTTAGTCACTGCATGTCATTAGATCTTCTTATGGGCACTTGAGATATTTCCACTTGTCAGTTGTGCATTCATCTTAGGATACGCTAACCTTTTGACTTTGAGATCACCATTTATCTTTGATGCATAATTAAATACATGTCTTTGTATCTTCTAGACCTACTAACACTATCCTCACATGTGTGCCATTAGATTTGATATGAGCTTCCATGATCTTGACACTTGTTGAATCCACATTAAACCTTGGAACATTTGAATTTAAATGGCTACTTTCCATAGTTTTAACTTGATGTCCCCATGCACATCCCACTCTATAAGTTAAAATTTGGAAGTTTATATCTTGAGATAGAGAACTCATAAACATATGAAATTTTTAGGGGACCTTATTGACATGAAAAACATTATGTCCATGTGGTCTTTTGAGCTTGACCAATTTCCCAAGTGCATTTATTAAACATGTAATCAGATTGATTTGTCTATTTATGCATGACATTTAATGATGGCCTAATCCATCTTCTTCACTTTCTCAATTCATTTGACCATTTGGCTAAGAACTCTACTCATCTTCTCTATCCAGGCAGAAGCTTAGTATGTGGGCCAAAATTGGCTAACAATACTCATACATGTTTTTTATATAAATTTGGCACTATATATTCTAAACTTTAGAATCTACAATTTTAACATTAATCTTGGCATATGATGGCTATCATCCTTTTATATGAAGTTATTTGAGTATTTTTACATATTATGGAGGTAAGAATTATTACCAAAAATTCATCAATATCCTCAACTATAAATTGACATTCTATTTGGCCTTATCATATGCCATGATATCTCAATTTTACATTACACTTTGGGACATATATTATGTAATATATTTATATTATTGCATATATAACGGTACCCAATAGTATTTATGTAATTTATATTATTATGATCATAATTCTTAATTACCACATGATTCGTGTATAACCCATCAAGGGGTATAAAATTTAAAAAATTTAAAAACTTTGGTAGAATTTCAAAAATTCATAAAAAATGGAAAATTTTAAAAAACTCAAAAATCTTTAGAAAATTTTCAAAAATTCAATAATATTGATTTATACATGTTAAATATTATAGATTTTTTAATTATCCATGTCTTATGCTTGTGTTTTTTCACTATATTTTTTTGAGTGAGTAATATGCAAGTTCAAATGTTACATAGTTTCATATGGTGCACTTGCATCTAGGATGGATAACTTACACAGTGTTCTATCTAAAATCGGATTAAAGCAACACTAACCATTTAATTATATAGAAATAATAGAATACATATTTTCATGTAAATTTATTGAAATAAGTAATAAATATAGTTTCAACAAGCATAATTTGAGATAAGTTAGACAAGCACAATGACAAATGCAAAGGGATCAATAGAAACTTATCTTGTTTGGTATACTTCCATAATATTTATAAGTTAATATATTGATTTAAGGCTATGTGTGATTATTATTATTTTTTCATTCTAAAATATGAATACTATTTTGAGCTCATGACAGGATCAATAGACTTGGATAGGTATGGTAATTGATCTTGTTCATGTTGGTCAATTTTATCCTTTGATAGTGAAGTCCTAAAACTTGTCTGAGAGGTGAAGATATTTTAGTAATTTTTGTTTTCACTTTTACTATTTTTATTTCATGTGTTTATGCACCTAAAATATAAAAATCCTAATTCCTACACACAAACCAAATATACATCAAATACAAAAGGGGGGAATTGAGTAAGGGGAATAGAATCACTATCCTCAGAAAACCTCATGTGATATACATTCTACCTACATAGCCATAAGGCCTCAAGCTTATTTTATTCCCCCACCTTCTTATGTGTGTTAAATGGTGATATGTAGATCTATATTATTATTCTCATATCTTACCCTTAGCACAATCATGCAAATGCAATACTACTTTGTAATATATCTCTTTAAGTTTAGTATAAGCATATATGTAAATTTGAATATCGCTTGAAAAATGTAAGAATGCTTGTGAATAATGCCTTATAATAGCTTTGTTTATAAATTTATTCTTAGAATTTAAATTAAAAACTTATTAGTGCACACAAGGGACCTAAAATAACGTAAAGGGGACTCAAAATACATAAGAGGGGACTCAAAATAATTAAAAATAAACTTAAATACTTAAGAGGGGACTCAAAAGAATTAAAAAAGGGTTTATAAAGTCATAAAAGATTATAAATTAAAAGGATAAATATTATAAAATCATGAATTAAAAGGTTTAAAACATAATAAAATTCATAAATTAAAAGGGAAAATATAAGGCACCATTAAGTGTTTAATTATTAGTTAAGACTGATATAAATAAAGTAATTAAAAAAAAATTAAAACAAGTGTTGTGAAAATTTTGGGTTTCTACACATAAACAATGTGTCCTAACTTGGAGGTATTTTCATGTCAAAATATAATTTCATAGTGATATCTATCCTTTATCATATTGAACTATTACAATGGTTTCTACATGTATTTTTTGTGAACTAGGAATTTGACCAAGAAGAGGATATTAGTATTGTGCTAGTGAATGAAATCAAATTAAAAACACACTAAACTAACATTTCTATGCCTAGTTACTAGGGTGAGCTTAGTGAAGAAATAAAAATTAACAAAGCACAACTAAAATGTAAGAAAAAGTAGATTTCTTACCTTCCTTGATGCTCCAAGAGTATTCTTCGATTGGCTTGCTCAGTTTGTGCTCATGAAGTCCTCATCAAAGGAAGCTTGGCTACCTTCATCTCTCATTGGCACCTTTGGAGTTGGCTTGGCTTGGCTTGGAATCAATTTGGAATGGTAACACTAGTTTTAATGAAGCTTTTGTAACCAATCCTGCATTATAACTTTGCACAAATTAAGCTTAAAAATGATATTCATGGCCTCTCTATTTATAGATTTTTTAAGATTAATCAGAATCAACCTTAACCATCCATCATGAGATGAAGATGTGTGGTTGAGGATTAATTTAATTTTTTGTAATTAATTTTATAATTATCCTCATCATGACATTGGAAAAAGGGGAAATTAAGAGGCATGGAGGGTATTGATGAGGCATGGAGGGCATGAATCTTGATATTTGTGGCATTTATGGCCTAGGGATGTCTTCTCAAGAAATGAGGTCACCTAATGATGTAGATATTTAATATTCATTTCCAAAACAAATTATTCAACAAGTTTCCATAGAATTCTTGATTAGGCTCTAATTTGGTTTAATTAGCTCTTAAGCATGTTTAATCACTTTGTGCACAAATTACTCAAATTGATCATAATGCCTTATTATTGATCCAAAATTTGACTAGATTAGAATTAGAATGTGATTTTAGATGTGTTGGATCCATTATCCCATTTAGAATGTTATAAACACAAAATAATAAAGGCACATGTCTTGTGCAATAAATTTGATAGGAAATAGAAATCCAAAACACCTAGGTGCAAAATTAGTATTTTGACTCGAAATGAACTGATCAAAGTTACTTGGCCCATAAATTTTAATGCCCCATTTAATGATACTATAGCCAAAATCAGCACTTGAATATGTTAGTTTAAAATATTTTAGCATGTTTTAGTATTTTTAGGCCAAATTGTGTGCTTTAGGTGGAAATTGGTCAAAAGCTTGATTGGAGGTTATTAGTGGACAGATTTAGGTGTCTACAATTTTCCCCTATTTGGGAAGGAATTACAAGCTATAAGCACATTAACATCTTCTCAAAGAATGAAAAGGTCCCATATGCCTACAACTACAATGATGATAAACTAACTATATGATTCCCCCTCGAGGGAATAGTTGAAACAAGCAGGTCAGTAAATGGTCCCTTGATAATGATCAAAATGAGGGTACCAAAGAAAAGAAAGATGATGGGGTGAAAACACAATGATATTGAAAAAATAGTCAAAATCACTGAGAATGTAAGTGGGATAGTGTAAAATGGTTTGTCCAAAGGTAGTTATAAGCATTATACCTTGATAGTGTCAACATGGTATGATAACACAATGATTTACCCAAATGTGGTTATAATCATTGAGAAGATGGAGTTGCCCCTGTTAGGATAGATAAACAATATAACAATGTGCCCTTGTATGGGTATAAAAAGTGAAATGGTGAGAACACAATGATTTGCCCAAAGGTGATTATAATCATTGGGAAATGCAGGTGGGATGATGTGTAATGATTTTCCCATAGGTGATTATAATCATTAGACCTCGATTATGGCAACTAGGATAAACTTGGTCAATGATGAAGATAACTTAACATAGAGGGTAATGATGAATTAGACCAACCTACTAGTAGGGAGATGTTTGTTTGAACCAATAAAGGTTGAATTTATTTCATGGTTCATTACTTTATTTGGGATATGATTAGGAGTGAATCAGGATGTCGATGTCAAAGAGATGACACCATTGTTGAATAAACTTCTTGAAGCTGAGGTTTGTTGTAACACATGTTGATAGGCATCATTGTATAACATCATGAGGACTTGGCCAAAATATACATAAGGACCGACTCTCATAATCCAATACTCAATAAAAAACAATGCACCAATGATAGAAACCATGATGACAATGTAAGCATATGAATATGGATAGATACAAGTGTAAGTGTGGGTAAGGAATCACCCATTGAAAACACATAAACTAAATCAAGGCAACAATGTTGAAAGCAAACAAATAGGAACACAAATAAAATAATAAAGAAACACTCAATAGAAACCATATGAACATTTCCCCTATAAAATAGGGGTAACTTAACAAACAAACAAAATGGGCGAATATAAGAAAAAGAAGGAGGTGGTCAAGCTGTCTCCATATGCACTAGGCAAGTGGATTCTACCTACATAGTTCTATGGATGTAATATCTAATAAAAAACTTTAGGCCAAATGTAGTTCTCCTAGGGAATGGGAAGAATGTGATAACTAATGAAAACAAATAGAATGGATGTGATAGAAGAAGAGGAATGGTCTTGCAAAATGATAAGTGCATGAGAGAAAAGGCCAAAAAGGATGGGGAAACTAAGTGAGAAGTGGTTTGCTTAAAACTTAGTAAGGGTTCCCAAAATCCTTAAGGCAAAGAAGTGGTCAAATGTTTTTGGTTTTTTCTAACAATTTTACAAATATTTTTGGAATTTTTTGAAGTATCTTAACTTGATCAATAATGATGAGACAATAAATGGTTCAAGTTCACAAAACAGTGAGAACGTTCAAACTCAGGTTGCTCACAATATGGTGAGAGCATTCAAACTTAGGTTTCTCATAAAAAATCAAGAGCATTCAAACATAGGTTGCTCATAAAATGGCAAGAGCGTTTAAACTTAGGTTGCTCACAAAATGATGAGAGCATGGCAATTGGGTTACTGAGCTAAACTCAACAAGTATCAAGTGCTACCTACATAGTCCCAGAGTATGACCTCAAGTCATTATAGTTATACCCTACAATAGAGGAATTTGATTAGTGTATCAATCAATTCAAACAAAATAAGCACAGTTGGTAAAAAGGCACAGTGTGGCATAGGAGTGGCAAATTGGTACATCGAGGCTTAATAAATAAATGTTTCCCTTAGTTTGCCCATAGGTGGTTATAACTAGGACACAACATCATAGATAAATGGTACTAATTTATGCAAAGGTGGTTATAATTAGTAGAACGATTGGTGATAATAAAGGAATAACAAATGAAGGATGAAACTATCAAAAATTCTATCACACTACTCCAAAATATGATTTTTATTTGAAGTACTTGAACTAACTGATGAAACCGATCAAATTTCTCAATGTTAAAAATGTGTAATGAATGGCAAAAACTAAGGTCAAATGAGATAGGCTTTAGAACACACTGGGTTGATGGGTTGGAAATGTAAAGTGGATATAGCTAAGAGGACATATCAGAATGATATTTATACAAAGAAGAATAGTGATAAAATGCCATAACTAAAATGGTCCTCACAGATAATACACCTTAGCACTCAAGCATAGTACCACTTAAGGTGAATAATATTCATTAGCTTAGGAATTTTATCTCCATCTAGTGTGGGAAGCCTGTATGCCCCTGATCCATAATCTAAAATAATGATGAAAGGCCCTATCTAATTTGGTTTGAATTTACCTTTATGCTTCTTCTCAGCCATGGTATTATTTTGGTTTTATTTAAGAATAAGATCACCAAGTTCAAATGTTCTATACTTGACACATCGATTGTAGTGGCCTTTGAGTCAGTTCTAATATGCCTAAAGATTATTGAGCACAACTGTGTATTTCTCATCAAATAGTTCTATCTCTTGTATATGAGCTACTCAATAGTGATGATCATCCAAGACATGTTTGAAAGAGATGCATAGTGAAGGCAATTTGACCTCAATGGGAAGGATGGCTTTAGTACCATAAACAACTGAGTATGGAGTGGCTCATGTGGGGGTACGATGATTGGTATGGTATGCCCAAAGGGTAGGGAATATCTACAGGTGCCAATCATTATCAGAATCATTAATAATATTTTTGTCAATATTGATAATGGTTTTATTCAATGCTTTATCCTAGCCATTACCTTGAGGGTAATATGCTATAGAAAATTATTGTGTGATGTTATATTGGTACATAGCTGGTCTACATCCTTTTTCTTGAAATATATTCCATTATTAGATATAATGTTGGAGGGGATACCATAGCAGCAAATGAGATGGTTGAAGATGAATTTGGAAATTTGATTTCCAGTCATGTAAGTGAGGGGTATAGCTTTAACTCACTGAGTGAAATACTTGGTGGTGTTAAGGCTATGTTTATGGCTATCAGATGAAGTGGGGTTGATCTTCTTGAGTTCAAGTCCCCATGTATAAAATGGCCATAATGTCAACAACAATTTTAGAGTTTGGGTTGGAGCATGAATCAAATTATTATGCCATTGACATTTGTCACACTTCTTTACATATATAATTGCATCTACATCCATCATGGGCTAATAATAACTAGTATGCAAGAGATTTTTAGATAGGACTGCTCTACTAGAATGAGCTCCGCATACTCTTTTGTGAACTTCTCTTAATGCTAGTGTAGACTTTACCAAGTTAAACAATGAAGCAAAGTTCCATCAAAACTATGGCAATAAAGGGTGGATCCAAGTAGAGTATAATGAGTGGAATGATGAATAAAGGCTTTGGTTTATTTTTGAGATAGGTTAGGTGGTAGAAGTTGGTCATGAAGGTAGTTGTAAAAGTATGAGTACTAGATAGAATTAGGACCAATAATACCATAAATCATTGCAATAGTTGAAGGTTCATAAGCTGGTGCTGACAAATTTTTGATGAGAAATTGATACTATCTAGCTTTATCCATTTGTCGAATCAGAGAGCCAATATTAGCCATGGCATCTACAGTTCTATTACTAGCCCTTGGTATGTGCTCAAACTAAATGTTGGAAATTTGTTGCTTAAGAGTACTGACCATGGATTTATATGGAACTAGATTGTCATCTTTAGTTTTAAAATGATATGTGACCTGATTGATGGTTAACTGAGAATCACCATAAACTTGGAGATGAGATATGTTTCAATGCACTTCATGTCAAATTCCTACAACAAGTGCTTCATACTTAGCCATGTTATTTGTACAAGGAAAGTTGATTTTGAATGATTTAGGGATTAGATCCCCTTATGGTGTAATAAATAAGAGGCTTTCCCCCAATCCATGTGTAGTTAATGAACCATCAAAATATAGCTTCCAGTATTGCTCCTCAAGAGGTGTGTTAATGATAGTCATTATGGATTCATCAGGGAAATGAAATTTTAATGGCTTTGTGTTTACCAAAGGTACTTTAGCAAGTTGGTCTACAAGAACTTGTCCCTTGATTGCCTTTTGATTGACATACTCTATGTCAAACTCACTAAGAAGCATGATCCATTTAGCCATTCTACCTTGTAAATCTATTTTAGATAGTAGATAATTGAGTGGATATACTTTTGAAATGACCATGGTCTTATTATTCAACATGTAATGGCATAGTTTCTAAGTTACAAAGACCATGGCTAGATAATCTTTTTTAATAGGTGCATAGTTATGTTCATATGCGACCAAGGTACATCTTAGGTATTATATTGCATGTTATTTTCCATTGTTATCATGTTGAGATAAAATTTCCCCCAAGGCATTGTCAACAAATGATAGATATAACAAGAATGGCCTTTTTGGCATAGGAGGTAACAAAACTAGTGGATTAACTAGATAGTCCTTGAGTTATTGAAAATCTATTTGGCAATGATCATCCTAGTGAAATGAAACTCCCTTCTTCAAAATATGTGTAAATGGATGACACTTGTCTACTAATTAAGAGATGAAGCATCAGATTGATTGGATCCCACCCTATAAACTATAGAGTTGCTTTAAATTGGTTGGTGGTAGCATCTCAGTTATAGCATAGACTTTAGCCAGATCGACTTTAATACCTCTATGAGACATGATGAAGCCAAGTAATTTTCTTGAGGTTAAACAAAACACACATTTATTTGGGTTGAGTCTAGATTTTTACTCTCATAATATTTTAAATATCTTATGTAGCACTATTGGATAGTCAACCCTGGTTTTGAATTTTCCTAATATATCATCGACATAGTCTTCAACAATATCATGCATCATATCATGGAATATGATAGTCATGGCCCTTTTATATGTAGCTCCAACATTATTAAGACCAAATGACATTACTTGATAACAAAATTTTCCCCATGGAGTGGTGAATGTTGTTTTATGTTGGTCTTCTAGTGTTATTCTAATCTAATTGTATCCTGAAAAGCCATCCATGAGTGAAAGCATTTTATAACCTATCATGGAGACAACTATCATGTCAATATTAGGCAATATAAATTAATCCTTAGGATAAGATTTATTGATGTATC
Organism: Torreya grandis; assembly: GCA_037957365.1. Taxonomy (NCBI): domain Eukaryota; kingdom Viridiplantae; phylum Streptophyta; class Pinopsida; order Cupressales; family Taxaceae; genus Torreya; species Torreya grandis. Next base: position 2,298,494 of record JARHVA010002171.1, on the reverse strand, counting down.
AAAAATTAGTATATATTATGATTCCTATAGGCTTTTTGCTAATAGGTACAACATTAGATATCCATTCTAAGTATTCAATGGATTGGATACATCTTGTTTCTAAGAGTTTTTCCAACTCTTTATTTACTAAGATAATAATGTGAGGATGCATCTTACATAGATTTTGTTTTATCATATTGTCATCAAGATTGACCATAAGGTGGTGCATAACCAAGGTGAGTCTAAACCTAGCATGTTAGAATAAACCCATGCAAAGATATCTACAAATTCTCTCAACAGAGCTATAAAGACTTCACATTCCTCCTCAGTGAGGGACGTACCTAATTTTATCCATTTTAGGTCTAATGGATTCTTGATGTTTACCTCTATTGTATCTTTGACTAGAAGAGTTGAACCATATTCTAATATAATAGGCAAAGACTTGAACTATTAGACTATATCAGGGTCCTCTACTAAAACTTGCTCTTCAACTTCTCCTAGGCATGATGAATCTGAGTCCCCTAATGGGATATCTGGCCATGTGACAAAAATAATCATAAACTCTTGAATAATTTGATCAAATACTTGTTATTACGTAAAACTAAACTTGGATCAATAGTCAAGTTCATTATTGGTGGTCTTTTGGTCTAAATTTGAATAAGAATGAACATACCCATCTAATGGTGCTTAGAATAGTTTTTCACCACTAGACTAGCCTTTGTCTTTACTTTTTCTCTGGTCAGAAAGCATCTCAAATATGTTTTCACTTTAGGACCTCAATGTTTTATTTATTTGTTTTTGGCTAAGGGTGTTCATCTGCTCTCCAAAATAGGTTTCAGGATCCAATGTAATTGAGAATCCTGACTTATGATCCCCTAATAGAATGTTGTCCCTAAGGCCTAAAAATTCACATAATGCCTCATCATTTTGAAACTCATCAATTAGAAAACTGGATTCTTGTTGGTCCCAATCTATCAATTGGGATAGTATAATGATAATGGGTTATGATGAATGATTAGGGTAAGGGTACAAATGGCATTGTTATCAAATAGGTTAGTCTCAGCTAGGTCATCAAAGGTGAGGCTATGATCAGACTTTACTTTTCTATCAGCATCATCATCACTAGCTACTGGTGATAGAATTTGAATAAGATATGTGGGGTCACCCCCAAGCAGTTTAAATCCAAGTCCATAGGGTCTTTTATACTTAGTCATGGAAATTGGCTTGATGGTTCCTTATTGATTTAGTTTAAGGCCTCTTCCTTCATAATCATGATGCTCCATAATCCTATAAGGAATATGATACTTTGCACTTTTATAGAAATCAGCTTGGTTTTCATTATACAACCATGATTTATCCCTTTTAAGAGGATCTGGTTCTAGGCCAGATGCTGGTACAAATATGATAGGTCCCTTATCTTTTTTTTTTGTTACCAATGCATGTGTGGGGTGACTTTAGGTCACCAAAAGGTCTTTGGATTCTAAGGAATATTGGCAATAAGAAAGGTATCATGGGTCACATACTCTCCTAGTCTATTATCTAAAATGGTGAAATGATTGGAATCTTCAAGAGGTGGTATGTGGGAAAGGGAATCCAAGGTACTAGGATCTATGCAATTATCCTATGGTAGATCAATTAGTGTGACCTTTCCTTTATCTTTCTTGAAACGCAGATTCATTAAATATTGGTAATTATAGATTTGAAACTTGGCCTCAAGATGTTTGATAGTGTTCATATGGGTGTAAATCTCTTAGAATATTCACTTCCATCCCTGTGTGGGAGAACTTGATACATTGGTGCAATGTTGACAAGACTGCATGAATGTCATATAACCAAGGCCTACCTAGAAGCATATTATATGAAAAATCAAGATCAATCACATGGCAAAGTCTATCATGGTTCAAAGGCCCAATGATAACTAGTAAGCTAATGGTGCCTTGTGATTCTCTTTCATAATTATCATAGGCTTTGATAGTGATCATTTTTGGCTAGAGATCTGCTAGTTTGTACCCTAGAAGCTTGATGAGCTTTAAAGACACTATGTTGAGGCTTGATCCATTTTTTATAAAGACACGTTTCACTTTATGCCACTTTATATAAACTTATATGTACAATGGATTATTATGGAGCGGGCCAAGGGAAGACATATCACTTTGGTTGAATTTGACTTATTGGTATGGAGCTAGGTGTTCAACCAAAGCTTGAAATTCATCAAGGGATATTTCACTGGAAATATTAGTTGGGTCAAGAACTCATTCAAGATGTTATTGTGTATTGTTAATGTTCACAATAAATCTAAAATAAAAATTTATGTTGGTGTCTTCTGCAATTATTTTACAATATCAAACTTCTTGTCTTGGCTAATGGTAAATGGTTTATTCTAAGGCTAAATAGTTGGTTGGATAACAGGAAAAGTGGTAGATGGTTGTGGGCCTGAGATAGTAATCTTTGACCTCTGAGTTTTGATTACAAAATCAAGATTATATACTGGACCATAATTACTAATAAATGTTGGGAATGGTGTGGGACCAGATAAGACAAGTCTTGATTGTCGGTGTACTTGTATGTGGTCACATGGCAAGGGTGAGTTGTCAGTGTAAGGTCCAAAATGGGAAGTCCCAATTTGTTGGTTTGCCTATGTGTTATCCTAGGTCAAAGAAGGATTATCCATGTAATGTGGTTGAGTGTTATTATTTAGCAATGGTCTAGATTGATTAACACTCAGTCTAGGATTAATGGAGATGGTATTAATGCTACCCCTATTAATATGACCTACAATCCTACTGTAGTCATGTGCAACTATATGGTAGGTTTATTGGTTGTTACCATTCTAAACTTGGTTTTGTCCATTGTTCTGACATTGTGGGTTTTGTTGTTGATTATTCTATTCTTATTGATTGTTATGTTGAGGAAAGGGGTTTTGATAAATCCCAAGAGTTTGATTGGAACTGGAAGAACCATTATCTAATGTTATCTCCCTATTTTCTAACATATTCTCGATTAAATGCTTGATTTGCACACATCTTCGTAGAGGAGATTAGTATTGTGTTAGTGAATGCATGTCATTATGTGAACTAGGAATTTGACTAAGAAGAGGAGATTAGTATTGTGTTGGTGAATGAAAACAAATCAAAAACACACTAAACTAACATCTTCATGCCTAGTTACTAGGGTGAGCTTAGTGAATAAAGACAAATAAACAAAGCATAACTAAAATGCAATAAAACACAGATTTATTACCTTCCTTGATGCTCTACGAGTATTCTTCAATTGGCTTGCTTAGTTTGTGCTCATGAAGTCCTCATCAATAAAGCTTGGCTACCTCCATCTCTCCTTGGCACCTTTGGCTTGGCTTGGCTTGGAATCAATTTAGCATGGTAACACTAGTTTGCATGAAGCTTTTAGAACCAATCTTGCATTATAACTTTTCACAAATTAATCTTAAAAATGATGTTCATGGCCTCTCTATTTATATATTTTTGAGATTGATTAGAATCAACCTGAACCATCCATCCTGAGATGAAGATGTGTGTTTGAGGATTAATTTAATTTTTTGGAATAAAGTTTATAATTATCCTCATCATGACATTGGAAAAAAGGGGAAATTAAGAGGCATGGAGGGTATTGATGAGGCATGGAGGGCATGAATCCTAATATTTGTGTCATTTATGGCCTAGGGATGTCTTCTTAAGAAATGAGGTCACCTGATGATGCAGATATTATATATTCATTTCCAAAACAAATTATTCAACAAGTTTCCATAGAATTATTGATTAGGCTCTAATTTGATTTAATTATCTCTTAGGCATGTTTAAGCACTCTATGCATAAATTAATCAATTTTATCAAAATGCCTTGTTATTGGTCCAAAATTTGACTAAATTGGAATTAGAATGCAATGTCAGATGTGTTGGATCCATTATCCCATTTAGGATGTTACCAACACCAAATAATAAAGGCACATGTCTCATGAAAGAGATTTGATAGAAAAGAGCAATCCAAAGCACCCAGGTGCAAAATTGGTATTTTTACTCAAAATGAACTGATCAAATTTAGTTGGCCCATAAATTACACTTCCCCATTTAATGATACTCTAGCCAAAATCAACACTTTAATATGTCAGTTTCATATCTTTAAGCATGTTTTAGTGTTTTTAGGCCAAATTGTATGCTTTAGGTGGAAATTGGTCAAAAGCCTAATTGGAGGTTATTGGTGGCCAGATTTAGGTGTCTACATTTCTAATATCTTATGTAATTATTATCACATGGATATTTTACATAATGATTGTTATGTTATTGCATTGACTATATGTACATGATTTTTTTTCATGTGCATACATTTGTTTGTGTGTGCTCCCTTATATTAGATCATATATTTCCATCATGTTTTTTGAGTCATGTCATGAATTTGTAATTGTATGTATGTTCCAATTCGTAAACTATGTTTGAAAATTATGCATGAATTTATATCATGCATTCTAAAGTTTGTATGAGTTTATACTTTTTCCTATAATGTGAGTGCATATATATGGTATATGCCCCCACAATATATGATAACGACTAAATTTTTAATCATATATATTGCCTTAAAACTGTAAAGTATGCCATATATTGATATTTTGAATCTTTACATCCTTTTGTAACTATGATGTGTAATATTTTAAAAATTGTATTATGTGATTTGTGATTTCAAATATATGTTCATGGAAACATCCCCTAATAGTATACCAATTTATAAACCCCTGAGGTCATATTGTGATATGATAATCAATCTAATATCTATTGTGTAACAATTTATATATTTTACCCCCTATTTGTCCCCCATTTGAGGTGAGCAATGAGAATGGAAAATCGATCAAATAAAAATATATAATTATTTATGTAAGTTTATCTATCAGAATTTTTTTAATATTGCATATGATTTTTTAGATTTTATTGGTATATTAATCTAAATGGAGTATAAGTGATATAATAGTAAATAGTCACATTTGATTAGTAAGTAGAATTGCCAAAGGCAATGACACTCATATTGTTAAGTGCAAAATTCACCCATTTTTTAAGTAGGTATTTGTAACTAATTAAAATTATGATGTGGAATTGGATTTCATGTGTCCTAATGTAATTTATGGTATGTGTTTTTGATGAATATAACTCAAGATATTTCTTGTCAAAGTTTTTTATTAATAGAATTAAACACACACTAGGCATAGTAATTGACATTGATGAAACATTCACCTCAAAAATTGATAATAAGGAGAAAATTAATCTTATAATTTCATTTTCAAATTTATGTTTATTGATATTTGAGCTCTAAGTGTTGTGAGATGCCGATTCAATGACCTACATTACCATTATTATTTGAGTGCTTACAGACTTCTATTTAGATAAAGATGATGGGTGGTCTATTCTATATCTAAATTGTACTATTTTCAGTATCTTTTAGGGTATTTAAGTCAATTTTTTTGAAGTTTTGACTAATTTTGATATTATATATTGAATAATATGGAATATTTTAGTTTTATCTACTTGGGATAGGATTGTCTATCTTTTGGCATTATTGTCCTGAGTTTGATTTTCTTGTACTATTTTGGGCATTATTATATACATGGTTTTCATTTATTTGGAGATGTTTTCCTTGCATATTTCAACTGATTTTTTCTCAAAATTTGCATCTTTATACTGTATTTTTTATGTGTTTGATACTAATTAGACTTTGTGTTTAGTTTTTTATAATGTGACTTATGATCCTTCAAGTTTTAGTATGGTAGACATACGAGTACATTTTTGGAGTTAGATTTGGGTGAAATTGATTGGTAGATAGTAGAGGAGGTTGCACTTGCACATGTTGGCTGATTGGGATTATTTTTTTATAATATGCATTTGATAATGGCATTATCAGAGTGGTGGAATCCTGACACCTGCACTTTTTGGCTACCAATGGGTGAGATGGTCATTACTTTGGAGGATGTGTGGTGTATATTTTGGATTGAGAATCATAGTGATGGATTTGATGGGTTTAGGGTATATTTGTTTAGCACATAGATTCATGATAGGTAGACCTTAGGGTATTGATTGGGGTGGTATTGTATTATGAGAGTAGATTATGTGAGTTGATGTTTCACAATTTCATAAATTTATATGTTACATATTTGCATCACTTGTATCTATAGATGGAAAAAAAATTGTTATATCTTATCAAATATATCATTTAGTTTGATCTATTTAGGAGCTTCATAATAGGTATTAGTGGGGTTGTAGTATTTTAGCCCATTTATATGAATAGTTGTATAAATTTACCTTAGAGGTGTATGAAAGTGTCATTGACACTAATAATTTGATATAATTATGAACCTGTGAGCATATTATTGATGTTCATCATTTTGGTGGCATTATTAAGGATTTGGCTCATCTATATATATTTTTAGTTTGATGGGTACTACCATAATAGATGGTACTGAGTATTATGGAGTATATAGTACATTTAGATAGGTTTACACCCAATATAATTTAGTGTTAACCTTATATGGGATATTGGACATGGCCTAAGGATGGTTAGGAGTTGTGATGCATATGTGTTAGAATGTGGATATAGGATCAATTTTCTAATATATATGAGAGTTTTCAATAAGAATAAGTGACTTGCTAATTAGGGTTGAATTAAGATGTGCCTCCAAATTCTTATCCTTGGATGCGAAGTTTTATATCAACTATTAGAGTTGGTTCAATACCAAGACCTACATGTGTGTATTTATATCTTTGTATAGTTACTAAGTGTGATCTTATTATTCCATTATTAAATGCTGGAGATGCAGGGTGCACAATAACCTATTCATAGTGGTGGAATAATGCATGATGGGGTTTATTATTTTATATTGTATAAAATGATCCTATTGTTTTTCCCCCACATAGGGTGGAGGGGGAAAATATGGATTAGATGTGCCACCTAAACCACATCTTTTATAATAACCTATTGGTGTGGATGTGTAATTTATTATAATCATAGTTGAGCATGAGTATTTTATGAATTGTTTACTTTTTGTATCTTTTTTATAGTCATTTATAATTATTTCTAATTTATTCAAATAATGTGATATTACTAGTGATGTGTATTGGTCCATGATGGTAGATGCATCCATATGTAATTTGACATAGAATGTGTTATATGATGTAGAAGGTAGAAGTTTGGTATAACTAGTCGATTAGATAATTGGCGAGCATGCTTATTTTTTTATCCTTGTGTGTGATCATAGGAATAATATACAGTGGTTTCTAGTGAGATATTGACTTAAAAAAATATTGATAGGGCATGTATTAGGTCAAGATTTGGATTTGTCTAGAGATTTTCTTAGTTAATTTTGTGAGTTTTAGTTTGATCATACCCATGCCATGGTTTGGATTGAGGTATATGAATGATAGGGTATATAATATAGGTCATGATCAAGATCACATGGAGTGATAAGTTGAGATGAGGTTTTTACTTCACAGGCTGTATAGATAGCCAACGGTGATAGTTCAAATGAGGGGGATGCCCCCATCATTGATTAACATGTATATTGTAAACAAGATTTTTTATACATATATGAGATCTTTTTGTATTGGATATACATGTGTTATATTTGATTTTTTTTATGTTTATGAGTTTCATGATTTGATTATTGTTAGTATTATATGTTGAACATATGGATGTATTGTGTGTTGATAGTAAGCATTTAATGTTAGTATTTGTTAGTATTTAGTATCATATATGTGATATTATCACTCAGAACTTGTTTCAAAAAAATTCTAGAAAGGGAAATAAGTTACTATAATATGGTTGAAAAGATTATTTTTAAACAATTCTAAATGGTTTCACTTCTTACTATTGCACTAATTCATTGGCTTGTACCTTAGGCTATTCCATAGATATTTGATTCTCTATTTGTTTCCATATTGGCTTTGAATAAGATATAGATGTACTTATAACATATAATTTTGGAGCATTAGTAACTAGACTTATTATAGTATCACCTTTATCGAGACCTCAAATTTTTAATGGTTCATGAATAGGAATATCTTCAGATTATTTCATCATTATATAATATGAAATAGAATAAGGACTTATTCAAGTGGTTTTTTTCTAAAAAGGCCGATAGACCATTCATCATTTGGGAAGAATTTTATGGTATGTCTCAATATTCTTAGAATAGTTACTAGAAGAAGTGGGAGAGGAAGAACTTGTTGTCTTGTTCTCAAATGTAATAACTCCTATATCAGAAAGTTGTGTAAAAAAAAATTTTGAAGCATAACAATTATTATCATGATTCCCATGAATAACATGATAAGTGAAAAATGGTTGACCTTTTTATCTTCTCAAATCTTTGTGTTGGATGACAAGAATTTAGATGAAGATTAATCAACTACTTATCCAATAATGTATGTAAGATAACATGTGGCCTATCTCTAAGATGATCAAACTAAATTGGTTGTCTCTTAGTAGCAGTATATGCTTTTAATGTAGGAGTTATTCTATATGATGGTCTTTTTCCTTTATGTAATACCTTTACCATTTGTTCCTTCCTATGAACTATTGGTTTATAAGAGAGTATTGGAGATGACTTATAAAAAAAATTAATTAATTATTTTCCTTTGTAAGCATCTTTAACAAAAAAATTATTTTAGAAAAGATGAATGTTAATAGTGGTTCCTAGGTTTCACCAAAACATGCTAATTATAGTGATAACCCTATGATCTAAGGGAGAACTTACAGGACTTTATAGACAGATAGGGGTTTTACACATTTAGATTGAAATCATGAATATTTAACTATTGTGAATACACTTGACCAACAAATAGATGTCATAAAATAATTAACAAAACTTCTCATGAATGAATTAGACATAACATACACTCTTATACACAAAATTTCATAACTTTTAGAATAGCACACAAAGAAATCATATTCAATATTCAATAAGTTTGCTTCATACTTCTTCATAACAATGAAAACATTAATCATACATATAGATGCATATAATCTAAGTGAAAAGATATATTATAATCCCTCTCCTTGAGATAGAAATTCTCAATAGTATACTATCAATTATATATAAATCAAACATGTTCCATTACAATCTGATGAACCCATTCTACTATAAACTGAAGGAACATATATCATGAAGTTTGTTGTCATTACTAACTTATAAATCTAGTTTTAGCACACGTACATGCCAATTCATATTTAGTTTCCTCATAATTGTATCAATACCAAAATATATTAATCATGAAATAATGTAAAACAACTATGCAATATAAGGAAATCATAATTCTATCCTCACGGTAGCTACATTTAATAAAGCAGTTTGGGTCTCATATTCATTCGCTAATAGTTTCCCAGACTTAGACTATTATCTCATCCTAAGATAATATCATAGAGGCATGGATGTATAAAATATAGGTTGGACTCACAAAAAATTTAGATCTCTCAAGGTGCCAAAGACCAATTTTCAACTTGGTGTACACTACTTAATTGCCCTCATAGGTTTTCAACTAAGTAGAAAGCTAACCTACTACCCTTTCTAGTTTTTAATAGATAAATTAAACCAAGAATGCTGCCTTTTTTATTTTTAAATCAACCTAGTAGTATTATTTAATATGAACTAACCTATTACAAAACTACAGAGCAAAATTTCAAAATTATCCCACATGTATTGAACTAACTAGAAGGTGGAGGCATTAGTGGTGTTGTATAACTGGAAGGTGGTTGAGATACTGATGAAGCTTGATGTGAGGAACCTAAAATGGGGTCCTTCTATTATTTAATCTTATAATATAGTTGAATATGAGGAATCAATGGAGAAACATCCACCAATGGCTCTAAATAACTACATAGATTGGCCAAGTCAATCTTATAAGAATTTTAAGAAAGTTGAAAAAACTGTGTACTACATAGCAATTCCCACAAAAGAGCTTAAGAGTAAATTAGTTGGTAAATGTCATTATCTACCATAGTATACAAATTTTCTTGATTAGTATCCATCTTTATAGATATGTCTGCATGTATATGCACAAGTTTCTTAGCATGGCATTAGGCTTGCACCCCGACAAAAGTGTTTCACAACATTTGATTTTGCCAAGTTTGGGACTACTACATAATAGAGTATCAATCCTAAAGGGAAGCATAAAATTAAACATATAGACCTAAAAATTTGTAATATTTATCCTATAAATTATCCCATAAATTATAATCAATAGTAAAATCAAGCTGAGCATTATTCTAGACTATATCTAGTTGTTATTTCCAATCAAGCATATTATGAGCCAACTACATGGCTTGGCCTAATACAATTGTAATATATAATTGACATGCCTAAAGGATTTTGCATATGAATCTAGGTTTTATTTTAATTTCCTAGCCTTATGAGGTAAGTTTGGATAAATTTTGAACATTTTTCCAATCTTAGGTAAGCTATGCAATCAGCAACAGAAGTTTCTTAGGAGGTGAAAGAATGCTATCACTGATAACTTGCTTATATAGATATGGTTATGCATCTTGAATGAGCTCATTGACATATATAATTTGATAATAAATATAATTATTATCATTATGCAATTGTGTAACCCTCTAATCTAAGGAGATCATTGTCTTTGTAATGGCCTTCTAAAATGCAAATGCCCCTTCCACCTGTTTGGCCAAAGAAAGTTGTAAAACATATAGAGATGATTTGGTGGATGGAGGAACCATAGAAAAAGTAGTAATTTATAAAATATCCATAAGACACTAATATCCATAAATTTGTAGATCTAAATGGACAATGTAGGAACATCCAAAGTTTTAAGACTCTAAATTCCTATTGGTGGACCCTACATTTGATATATGTAGCCTTTCCTTGGTCTCCAAAACCTTTATATCTTATGAGGTTATTGTGGTGGGTTTATATGGTGTGGATGATACCATATTTTTTTGGGTTAACATATCCTATACTAATAGATGAATGTTTTTTAAAATGAGTGTCTACATTATAGGTTGGGCTTCAACTGCAAATTTATCTTACATGATTTCCTCCTCATCTTATTTCTATGTCTGGGGGTAGTGGGAGTTGATTCCTATTGACACCTCCTATTTTATACTTAATTTTCCATAGTTTATTCATCTACCATGGCCTCCTCTATGTGATTATCATCCTCCTTTCTATGGCCCACATCTAGAGTTTCTTGTTCTTCATGTTATTGTAGGTGGGCAGTGTTTACTTGTGTTACATGATATTTGGGTATATTGGTAGATTTTTATTGGAATTGATCATGATTAAAAGTCTAATATTCATGGGATTATTTGGATTTTAACTTATCCTCAGCCTTATCATGACATTTCTCCTCCTTCCTATCTCATCAGTGAGTTACTTGTGTTTCTAATTCACATGTAGCTTGTTACTCCTCTAGCATCTACTCATATAAAGCCACCTCTTCCATATCAATAATGGGATCATCAGATGATAAAGTGAATGAATAAATTACATATGCCTACATATTGGTCTTCTTCACATGATATTTATTCTTCTTAGATGAAATAATGACCCACTCAAACCTTTATAATGGTACGATGTGTAGTGGCATAAAAACCTGTGAAACTAGTGTAGGTATTCTTTCCTCTTGCACAAGTATGGTAAGAAGTGTTATGTCATCTATTTTTTTGATTATTTGATAGTAATTCCACAACATATAATTATTTCATGTGAGTTATCTTATAGGAATTTTAGGTAGAGGATCAAATGGTTACAATTGGGAAGAGTCACCAAAGCTGGCTTTAGTGGATAATGCCTCCTAAATTTTCTATAATTTTTCCTCTTCACCAATGGTGTCAATAATGATAGAATGGGTACAAGGGGTAGTTTGACCTACAAATGTTATGGCACTCAATTCTATATTTAAATAGTGTGGACCACTTTATATAAGAACAAATCCTTCTCTTCTTCTTTCTTGTATAATTCTTTAGTTATGTCATCCATCATCATATGATATAATTCTTGTTCATCCATCTAGATATCGGACCAATGACATTATCTAGTTATTTGTGGGACATTAGGGTCATATAGACAAGTCTTTTATATTTTATTCTTTCACTAAGGTGGATATGGTGACCTACGATCTATGAGAGCCTTGTATTTCTCATAATTTTATGGTGTATCTAGTGGTACTTTGGTGGCAACAATGATTGGGATGCTTAGTGGTATTATTTTTAAAGGAGTGGATCTACATGAAGACAACTGATTTTGATGTTCAACCTCATGTTGTATAATATCCATGTCAATGAAAAATAAGAGAGGTTCACCCAAGGCCTTAGGTAATTTATGAATGTAGATGATCGTGCCCTACAAAATTTTGATCACCATCACATGCTACCCCAAATACATCATGACATTTGGAGGGATGTGCAGGTTATTAAAAATTAGTTTGACGAGCTCATACCAATAGGCATTGAATAATCATTGTTAAGGAAAATAAGTTCTATTTAATTTATAAATTAGATTTTGAAATGTGATATTTGGCCAATAATAGACATGCAAATGGGTGATTCCCTTTAGATATTTCTATTGTGTCAAGACCAACAACAAAATCAAGAACTAGTATTGGAATGTTTATTCCTAGAGGATAGAACTTTCTCAATGTTATTTAAGTACTCATACACTATTAACTATGTCCAATTAAATATTCATTGAGGTTGATCATGTGATAAGTGACATTAATGATGCATTTCATTTCTTCCTTGGTGGACTTGGTTATTTGCCAAAACCAATTTGTTATGAATTCTAAAATAATGTGCATTGAATCATATTTAATATCCTCCAATGATATTCTTTGGTGTCCTCTTACATAAACATCATGTATGTTAGGTATAATAGGTAGGCTTTTGGATTTTTAGAGACCCAAAGGTTTTCCTTGGGTTGATAATCTAGTTGTGCATACCATGGCATCTTTATTGACATGGATGGTGATGTCTGAGGAAATATAAATCTTCCCTAAATTATATTTACTGAGTAACAACTCCATAATATCTCCCAATTTCCCAAATGTAAGTAATCAAATTGACTATTTGGCATTCATGTTACAGAGTTGATGGACTAGTGCAACTGCTAACTATTGTGTTCCCTGAAATATTACAAGAGTAAATATTCATTCTTTGGTAAGATTAAAATATGGATATGCATATGGGTCCATAAATTTGGTTTGTTGTATATTAGTTCCAATATTGATGTCTTCTTATTAAGTGACAGTTATTCCTCATCTCAACTAAGAAGTATCATAAGTAACCAACTTGTAAACTATGTAAATCATAAAATACTATGTTCTTAAGTTTACTGCTCATAGATACTAATTCACTAGGTAATTATTCATAGGTACTAATCCAAAAAGGAATTTTTCATAGTTTTAATGTGAAGTGATTTAGGATCGACAAAGTGTAAAATGTTAACATGAATATCCAAACACCCAATTTATATATTTTTGTGTGCCTTTTCAGATCCTAATGTTTAAAATGTGCCATGACATCCTTGATTTTAGTATTAATATCATTTAATTAGAAATATATCCTTTTTCTAAGTTGGCATGTTGTCTACTAAGCTAACATCCCTTATATGACCTTTTGATTGAGTGATGTGACTAGTCGCTTGGCCATTCACCCACCATACATGATTATTATTTTCTTGATCCACCTTTAAGAACCATTAGCCATTATCCAATTATGATCTCACCACTCATATTTTTATCAAACTTAAATTCTAACACATTTGATCTCCTTCAACATGATTTCTCTCTTGTCAACACTGGTCATACGATTAATGGCACTCTTATACTCTGATCTCATATTTGAATTTCTACAGCCACCATACACACTTCTGATCTATCCACACAACCCCAAATAAAAAATCTAGCTCCACACAATATAAATGAAAAAAATAATAATCTATAATGGTATAATTTCATACCTTATTATGCTTGGATGCATAACTTACTAGCCATAGGGTTTGATCCTAATGACATTCACCCTTCTAGTTAAGATGGTGCCCTATAAATCCCATAAAACCATGGTTATTATTTGATTCATCTCATGAATATTATACAAACCTTTTCATCTGATATGGAGCTTACTTGGCAAGGATCTAAATTAATTATCATAGAGTAGGACTAGTTGATCCATATGAAATGCCTTTGTATGCATATTCTTATCATGCTAATCTTTCTTACTACACTTATTCAACTCCTATGTCCACTATGATCTATGTCTATATTTGTCCATGTGATTTAGTTCTACGATTTTAATTTTCAAATATTCTTGATCTCCCATATGCATAATGACTATGATTCGTAGACTAGGTAAAATATATTACATGGGCATAATGACTTCTAAACTATAGACCAACTAGAATAGGGTGAAACCCATCACACATTTGTAGTATGTATGATATGCCCAAAACACTATAGGAAGTTGATCCTCCCAATCATAACTTTGAACATCTTATACTTTAGTGAGAATATTACCAAGTACCTTGTTCACAACCTCAACTTGGCCATTTTCTTAGGGATGATAATGGTACTTTTATGGTGCACTATGAGGAATTCATATATGAGATTCTTGATTATTTTATTTAATAAATGCATACCTCAATCAATTATCAATTTGTTGGTGTAACCAAATTAGGTAATGATGTTTTCATATAAGAAATTTGTTATATCTTTTACACCATAATTGGTTGTTATGATAACTTTGACCCATTTAGTAAAGTAGTTTATCATAGTAATTATATACCTTAAATTTGGTGGCTTGATTGGCCTGAAAAAAACAATTCCCCATCATTTTAAAGGCTCTTGTGTGAGAATTGGTTATAAAGGCATTTCATATCTCTAGTTTGGATTACTCATATATTGGCACACATTGCACATCCTAAAATAAGTAAGGCCACCATAACCCACTCTGTAAGACTTTTCTCATAGTGGCATCTCCTACAAAGTGACCTTTAGCTATCCCATAATGTGCCTCTTTTAGTATTTGAGTTTGTTTATGTTCTATTGAAAATCTATGTAGCACCTCATCCTTTCCTAAATAGTAAATAAATCCATTAACAATACTATATTCAAGGATCTAAGTAATTATCTATTTCTTATCATTTTTTATGTAATGCTTGAGAAATGTCCCATGTTCTATAAACTATGTTATTTCCTCAAATTGATATGAAATCACAGACACACAAAATAAGTGTACATCATGAGACTCATCTTGAACTTCTTTTGGATCTTCACCATTTCAAATTCAGCTCAAATGGTTTAGACCCACATTCTCTCATCTTGGTTTGACATTGATCCTAAACTAGACTCTTGAAAGAGCATTAGCTACCATGATATGCATCCTTCTAGTAGAGGTTTATTAACTAGGATTTGTAGTTCTTGGTGAATGATGCATATCTCAAAGGGTTTGGTCAATAGGTAATGGTAAAACTTTTATAAGGCATACACTTAGCCAAGGCCTCTCACTTGATTATATCATAATTGTCTTTAGCAGTAGAAAATTTTCTACTCATGAAATCGATTGGATGATCCAAACTACCTTCACTTGGTTGTGCTAATATGGCTCTAACTATAGTTCTAGATGCATCCACATGTAGATGGAATATATTACTCCAATATGGAAAGATAAAAATTGATGCAGTCACCAATCTCTATTTTAGGTCGATGAATGCTACTTGGCATTCATCTGTCCATAGGAACTATGTTCCTTTCCTCAAAAACTTCTCTAATGGGGAAGATATATTTACATACCCCTTGATTAACTTCCTATAATATCATGTATGACGAATAAAATATCTCACCTCTGTTGAACTTGTAGGTGGTGGCATTCCTACAATTACTACAATCTTAGTTTGATCTACTAGTATAACCATAATGTATACTAAATGACATATCAAAACCCCAAAGGGAGTTAAAAACAAACATTTTTTTTAAATGAGCACTATGTGTAGTGCTCTGAATCTCTCCAACATCAATCATAGTTTAGATATATGATTTATAAACAATGAAAATACTTCTCAATCATCCAGATAGACCTCCAAAAAGTCATGGATAAAATCCTTAAATGTAATGACTACTACTCTATAAAAAAACTATAGGTGTATTATTCAAACCAAATAGTATTAACCTTATATGATAAATGATCCCATTCTATTGTAAAACTATTCATCTATCTTCTTCTATGATCATGATTTGATGATATTCATTGAAGCCATCTATAAAGTAATATACTTCATGGCCTACGACTACTTCTAAAAATTCATTAGTGAATGGGATAGGAAATGGATTTTTCACACATGCCTCATTTAGAATGTGATAACCACCACAAATTCATATTAATCTAATCTTATTTAGTTGTATGAACATGATGATAACCCAATCATATTTCTATATAATAAATATAATACCAACTTTTTGCATGTGATCGAGATCTATGTTAACTTTCAGCTTCATATTTGGATTTAATAGATAGGGTCTTTTCTTAATAGGCATGGTACACTCCTTTAGCTTGATGTGTATTTACCCTAAGTATCCACCCCCATAACCTCTAATAATTTGGTAGGGAACACATCTTGGTAGTATCTTAAGAGTTGAATCATTTCTGAGATATCTTCCTGAGACAAATAGTCTCTGATATATGCTAACTTAGGAATGGCCTCCATTCCTATGTTCCCCATAAATTCCTTTAATGGTTCAAGATAAATATTTCTCTCTTATATGGGGATTGAGACACACAACATCTACTGATATTATAATTTTGGTATATTTAGGTGTCATAAATTTTTTTCTTCTGATTGATTTGTGATAGGTGCTAGAAGTGGTTCTTCTTCACATTCTAGTTCGAATAAATTAGCTAATGTCATATCATCATCATCCACATCGTATATCCATTTATCTTGATATTATATCCTATGACATAGTTGAGCAATGACTTACTCCTCCTTTTTTGCTTTGTATGTCTAAAATACATTGTTCATATCATAGGTTGTGGTTTCGTATGAAGCAAATTCAACTGCATTATCTAAGTCTTCAACCCATCCATGGCATAGAAAATTTTCTCATTTTTTTAATATAATGTGTGTCAAAGGGTTTCCATCCTCAAATATGAATTTATAAATAAAATCATTTCGAACTTGTGCCCAATGTTTTATTTCCCCTACACTCCTAATGTATGTACCAAGCTATTGGGAGAACACCCAAGTATATCTAAAGACATGTACCCAATATTTAGGGGCCAAAGCTTCAACAATCCAAACTTCCATGCATTGATAAATGTGGAGTTCAAGATAGTCTCCCTCATGGAATAGTGGCCATTTTTTTCTAATTATTTTTTATAACTAAAACCTGGATATGCTCATTTTACATGATTCATCCCAACATAAATTATCATTCTAGACGATAGACTACCCATTTGTAGAAATTACCTTAATCACATACTTTAGAGGACCAACTCTTTGATTAATTTATCATACATGTTGTTGGAATTTTAGGATAAACTCACCAACATCCTCAGTGGTGAAGTATTGAGGTAAACTATGCTTTATTGTAAAAACCATCCACACAAGATATACCTCATGATCTCCATATGCGTATCTAAGTCTCCACTAACCTATGAAGCTATAACATATGGTAGAATTCCTTCTAGTATGGACTTTATGTAATCACTATCGGTATGACTTGTTTGATACATGAAGTCTATGTCTAACTAAGTTGGGGATCTTATAGACATAGATTGCACAACTTTCACTTCAGTCTGTAGAATATCGATATGATGTAGACTAAATTTGTGAGATAGCTTTTTTATGCCTAGGGATAATTTTTTTGAACTACTTCCATTATAAATAAAATTTAAATCTTTGGCTTCCAAGGCTAATTTATTTTCCTCCACATTCACTTTCATCTAGTGACCATTCGCACTACTATACCATGAATTTGAATCTTTAGTAATACAATAGGGTTTATGCCCATATTTATTTAACAAAATTATATAATATTTTCTCCTTGGTGGGCTTCTAACTAGTTCATGACTATGTTGATGGTCATCTAACCATCATATACCCAATTTTTACCTATCAACACAAGATAATGAGTCACATTTATCTTCATATTAATGAATTAAAAGTCACCACACAGTTTTAGATCTGTGACCCTAATTTCCACATCCTACAAGTGATCGAGAGGTTAAACTTGTCCATAATCTACAAGGCTTAGTGTGATAAGGCTAAAACTCAGTGTAGGTCACCTAATAATAACCCATGTGGATCTAGGAATCATAATGATGGTGCTACCAAAATTAAATATTGCATTGGGTATCTCATACCCTATGACCTCAATATAAATTCTATAATCAACATCCCAAGGTTTTTTAGTTTTAACATACCAAATAATTTGATTAGTCTATTTTTGACCTTTTTGTGCACATTTGAGGATATTATGTAGTAGGTTGGTGATATTCTATGAAATATCTTCTCTTTGTAGGGTACTAAGTAAAATCATTCAAAGTAGTGACAACAACATATTGTCTCAGAATTTAAACTGTGTGTGTGTGTGTGTGTGTGTGTGTGTGTGTTCATTAGTAGCTAAAATACCATCTCTTGTAGTCTCCTATTATTAAATTGTTTTCAAAATTTGTGCATCTTCTTGTATTAATCCTTTCCCAATAATGGGTTTAGGGTACTTATTTGGTCGAGATTTGTTATCCCCTAATCCTTTGACATCTCTAATGGTGGTAATCCTTATTTTTCATGTTGTTTAAATGTAATAGCTTGTAAGATAACATATTATCTAGGTTGAGTGTTAACCATATTCACATTCTATATGGCCTTCTATGTGCATTGTTTCTCTAAGATTGGATAATCCTCTATGTCATGTTATTCTAAAATCCTATAATAAGTACAAAAATATTATCATAGGGGGTTCATAGGATAATTTATTTGTATATGGTTAAATTTTCCACATAAATAACATTGTATTAGACCCCTCTGAGGATTAATTCTCCTTCCTCCTTACACAATGTCTTGATATCCTCCTCTACCTCCTCTAAATCCACCTTAATTGTTTTGGAATCCCCAACCACTTGATTGTTGAGGCCAAAAGTTTTTAGAAGCCTATGGTGCATTTCACCCTTGTGTTTTTTGGAAGCCATCATACCCACCATATTATTACAATGGAAGAGATGGGTCCAAACTTGCCTATTATGCCTAGGGAATCATAAGATTCTAAGAGGTAAAAGATTGATATTGTGTGATTGGAGGTGTTTGTATCTAAGAAGGTGTTGTCTAGTTTGCCATATATTACAGCTAATAATGTGGTGCCTTTAATATCTAATACATACCTAGATGTGCTTCTCTTGGCATGGTAATTTTTGGCCTAATAACTATCGAGGTTGTAGTATTTTTCTTCTACATGATGACTGTAGAAACATTCTTTGTAATATCTTTTTTGAGCCCCTATAGAGATATATTAAAAAAATCATTATGATTGTGATATTTTCAGAAGCTACAATAAAAATAATATGGATATTAGACATACTATTAGAGGATATGATAATAAGAGGTTACATGTATTACTACTCTACAAACTTCATAGAATTTTATTTTGATTCTAGGATACGTATTCCTATGATGTCTTTCTTGGCTGCACTCTATACACCACATGCTTGATTTATGCTTTTATCCTTTTCTTTTATATTGATCCATATTTTTTAATAGAATTTGAAAAGTATTTTCTATTAAGTAGGTTAAAGTCTTATCATCAACATATTCTTTGATCTGTTCAACCCTTATCACAGTTGCTCATGTATCTACCTTAGTGCCAATTAGGTCTGTGTAATGGCAAATCATATTCTCACCCTCAATCTTTCTACAAACTATGTTAATTTGTCCTTATCTTGTAAGACAAACTCTATTTTATTGATAACATTAGAAAATCTATGTTCATAGTCATTGATAGACTCTTTTGATCCTTGTCAAATTTATTTCAAATCTTGAATAGTTTGGCTATACCATTTCTTAATCTTAAACTCTATGATTAACATGTTATTTACTTCTTGTAGCATTTTTTCATTGGTATCCTTACATAATATGAATTCCAATGCATGACCACTTAAATCTTTAATCAAATCACACTTTATAACCATTTCATCAGTAATTTTTGTAGCATACCACTTCATCACATAGGTAAGTGGGTATTATTTTTGGATCTACAGACCCATCATACTAAGCTAGATGAATCAAATCCCCCAACTGAGTAGCCATATTGGGGTTTTTCATACGTATTATAGGTAGTTTTTGTGTAACTAGTGTCTATAACTTTTTTTGTCTTGGTGGTGATTTATATGGTAGCATCACCTGTTGTGTTTTAATTGGTGTTTTTGATGATGAAGTAGTTTTAGATGTTCTTACTCATCCTCCTCTTATTCTTCTAATATTTTAATTTGGTTGATAAAATCTTTAGCTTGCACAAAAATTAGGGGATTTATCTTTGTCAATAAATGATTTTTTTTATGTTCTTCTATTTCTAAGAAAAAATATGAGCAACTTCATGATGTGTTTTCTCCTATATTTTACTAGTTTTCTTATGAATTTATTCTATGATGAGGCCTTCAAAATATGTCTTCCAAGTCGGGATAATAAATTTTATGGGTTTGAAAAAGTTTAGGCTTGAGGGATGTGTGTTCCCATGGTGAATGATTGCTACCTCCAAATATGAATTTATCAAAACATGAACCTTTGTTATGTCTATGACTATATGATAATATTTCTTCTCTTTTAGGGAATATTCCTCTATAATTATATGAGCTTCTAGCTACCTGATCTACTTCTACACTAATTTACCCCTCCTCTATTCTCACTCATTCTTCATCACTTTCTCTTTATCTCTCCTTGCTCTACCTAGGCTCCTTGACCCTTGTCTCTCCTATTTCTTCACCTTATCCTTTACTCTCACTTTGATATTTTATGCTACTACTACTCCTACTCAAAACTTATTGGATATCCCTCTATATATTACATATTTTCTATTGTTATAGCTCTATTTCTTATTTTAGAGTCTTCTTCAGATTCTTTTCCTCTTGGTTTTCCATTTTGAATGTAGGTTCAAGTTCTACCTTCTCATCTCTTCACCATTCACCCTTAAGTCACACACGTCCCCATGGCACCTGAAGTGAATACTCCATGTTAAAATTAATAATAACCATGGCCTTTTCTACAAATAACATCTTAATCAACAAAGGAAGTCATTCTAAAAATTTACATTTGATCCCTATAATAAATAGATAATTTATCATCTCAAAAGTTATATACCCTTATATTGCAACCTCCTTAGAGTATCCATCAATGGTATAAGTCACTCAATGATTGTTCATATATGTCTTGTTGGATGAATATTTTGTCACTAGCTAACTGATGGCAAAATAGATGCATCAACCACAACATAAGGAGATTTATATAGTGACATTGTGTAGGTCTACCACATCATAAGGAGATAAATCTCTCCTCTCATCAAGGGGAGGTTCCCTATAAACTACTATAATATACTATATATATGCTAAAAATACACACATGGATGAAATCATACCATACATCTCTCTTTTTTCAGAGATGATGTTCATAAAATAGAGGAGAATTCTGATGCAATTACTAAAAAGGACACTTCTCTTCTTTCAGAAGTGATATTCAGCAAACAACAAGGCTCTCCTAGGGTAGAAACAACAACCACAAGAAACAAACTAAAACATAAAGTTTTAGTTATTTCTCATACTGATTGGGATAAAGGAACATAACAGGATTAAATGCAGCTCAAAGTCTACACCTAAAATTGCAATATGGTAAAGGATTACGAAGGATAAAGAGAGCACAAAGTCTCCCAATATCCTTTACATAAAAATACAGGTTGAAAGCAATTATGGCAGCACAAAGTCTCCCACATTTAGTTTCAAGACATCTTCCAACATATTTCCACTAATTCTGCTTATTTGATTAAATGGACAACACTGTATTTAGGAAACAGACATAAGAACAATTTCCTAAAAGACACAAGCTTATTCCAACACAAAGTCTAGAAAATCACTTACTTTCTCATTCATTTAACAAAATATGATTAACAGTATGAGCTCAAAGTCTCAGGATTGCCTTTCAATTTGGGTAGAGCTTTGCTTCTAATAACCAAGAGATCTCCCTTATACCAAATAGGAGTTTACAATATATAGCATTCCAAGAAAGACTTTGGGCACTTCTTTTCATGAAATTGGCCCATGTTGAATTGAATGCCTTAAATATCTATCAAAGAGCCATGCTAGAACAAGGCATCAGCCTTGACTTTCGCATTCTAAATTTTCTCAAATGTCTCTTCCTTAGCATGGTTTGTCTAATATTCTTAATGATGTTTACATGGTTGTCCATTCGCCTTTACTCAATGAAGATAAATAGGCTGCATCCTTGAATGTTTATGTTCCCTGGCGTCCACCTGGTGGACTATTCCACCTACTAGAAATAACTCCCCTAAAGATATTTATAAATTTCCTATAGTAATTTTCCCCTTCCTTGCCATGTTTTGTATCTTTTTATCAATTTGAGCTCTCGAGACTATCTTCTCACTTTCAGTTGGCTCTTTCGACTCCTTTCTGGGTTGGTCACTGAGCTTGTTCTCAAGTCTTTTGAAAATCAATGGCTATTCCATTACCCTAAATTTGGCATCTATGGGGATGTCACTGGTCCTCTAAACCTCTTTGAACCTTGAACCTTGAAATCTTTTGGTTCAAAGGTTCAACAATTTTGTGAAAGGCCACATTCACTCTCCTTTTCTTCTTCAGTTGAACCATCCCTTTGAACTTCTTTTTGGAATATTCCACTTTCTTCATTTGCTCGAAGCTTCCTTTAGAACTTATGAGCTCTTTGAACCTATTGAATCTTTAAACCTTTGAACCATTTTGGTTCAAGGTTCAATGTTTCAACAATTCATTCTCTTTCTTTTAAATCCTTTTATTCTCTTAATTTCACCGAAGTCATTGAACTCATTGAACCTTTGAACCATTTTGGTTCAAATTTCAATGGTTCAATGAATCAATCTTAATTCTTTGATTTCTTTTGAAGCGTTGAACTCTCTGGATTTTCCAAGTTTGTCTAAGTCATTGAACCTTTGAACTCTTTTTGGTTTAAGGTTTAATGGTTCAATAGTCCAATATTCATTCTTTGAAGCCTTCTTTTCTTTAAGTCTTTCAGACTTATTGAACTCATTGAACCTTGAACCTTTGGACCATTTTGGTTCAAGGTTCAACAGTGAAATGATTCAATGTTAACTCTTTAAAGCCTTCTTTTCTTTAAGTTTGCAGAAGTCATTGAACCTTTGAACCCATTAAACCTTTGAACCTTGCGAAGGCGGGGTTCAATAGTTCAACAGTTCAAAGTGGTTCATTTTATTTTTTTAAAGCCTATCGTTAAGTCTTTGGAATGAACCTTTGCGTTGAATCATTCCTAAAACACTAAGAAACAACCTTAAGTGTTTTTAACTTCCTTTTAAGAAGGCCTACCTATTGAACTTGTGGCTTCCTTAGAAGAAAAGGCTTTAATATTTAGAAAACTTAACTGCTCAGAACATTCTTGAGAAAGAAAAGAGAGAGTTTTGGCCTGCAAGACCAAACTAGTCGGTATGTTGTCCACAAAAATAAGTGACAAATTTTGAGAACAATAGCTAGCTCTAGTTGGGGAAATTCCATCTATTGAAAATAGAAACAGTTGAAGGGAGTAGAAACTAGAATCCCAATGCCTTCATCTCTACCATTGGGCTACGGAGTCATGCTCACCCAAAAATAAAGGTGCCAAAAACCAAACGGTGCCAAAAATAAATGAAAAACACAAGACAAAGAAAGACTATAAAAATGTACATATATACTAATGGACTTATTTGATGCTTCAAGGATTGTAGTGCTTCAGATGCTACCCACTGTGAGGTAGAGCAAATGGTGTTCCATCTTGGTATTCCAACAAGAAACTATTTTCACCATTTAAATGATGAATGGTAAATGGGCTTCTCCACAAGGAATTAAATTTTCCATGCATTCCTTTTGGTTCTCTCCTCTTATCCTACAACAAGACTTGATCTCCAATTTGAAAATCACAAATCTTTACCTTCTGGTCGAAGAGTCTCTTCACCAGACTTTGATGCGCAACAATTTGGTCCACCACCATAATTCTTTGCTCATTAAGTTCAATCAGGCACATGATCCTCTTGTCGATGGAACTTTCAAAAGTTAAATCTTCCACTACCTTTTTTAACTTTAATGCTGATAATTCCAGGGTAATTGGTATCTCTGCATTGAGACCATACAAAATTTGGAAAGGGGACATACCAATTGCTCTATTGGGCATAATTCTATCTGCCCATAAAGCGTCAAGTAATGTTTTATGCCAGGTTTTTTGATTTCCATCTACCAACTTACTGATAATGGTCACCAAGTTCTTGTTGCTTGAATCTGCTTGACCATTTCCTTGCAGATAATAGTCAGAATAATGGGAGAAAATAATCCCATAAAAGTAACAAAATTGAGTAATTTCATGAGAAGAGAAATAGGTTGCATTTTCTATTACAATCTTGGTTGGGATTCCAAACCTGAAAATAATGTTTTCCTTGAGGAAATTACACACTACTTATGAAGTAGCATGCTTGTATGGAATGGCTTCCACCCATTTGGTGAAATAGTCTGTGGCTGTAAGGACATAATCATGTCCAACACTGGAAGAAGGATTTACAATGCCAATAAAATCAATTCCCCAATGTTGAAATAGCTCTTCTATCACCACAGGCTTGAGAGGTAATGCAGCCAACTTGGGTTTACCAATGAATTGTTGACACAGCTCACATCTACGCACCAAGGTGTATGAATCTCAAAATAGAGTAGGCCAATAATACCTGGCTTGATAAATCTTGTGGGTAGTCACAGGGGCATAAAAATGTCCTCCACAAGCCAAATTATGGAAGGACTCCAAAAGTTTGTTTTGTTGCACTTTATCCATGCAACGAAGGAATACCCCATCAAGGTTCCTTTTATACAGACCATTGTCCCATAGGACAAAATTAAAAGCTTTCAACTTAACATTCCTCTTTTCTTTACGAGACAGGTGAGCAAGACACTCACCATAGGTAAGGAAATGAGCAATATTTGAATACCACTCATTCGTAGTGGCGACAAAGAGAACTGTTGGCATGTCTTCAACTCCTATTTCTTCATACTCTACTTCTTATGATATGTTATCAGCAATTAATTGACAGAGGCCCCTTCCCCACACAAGCTTTATTGGTTTGATAACAAGATAAAACTCTTAGATTTTGGCAATCCAATTGCCCCTTTTGGTCCCAAACTCCTGTTGAGTTAGTATGGACTTGACTATTGTATCAAAAACCAAAGTAATAGTGTGTGAGTTCAGGATATAAAAATGGAAGTGATTTACTACCTTTACCACAACATAGGCATGCTTCTCTATGATTGAATACTTTATCTCATGAGCTTTGAGAGGACAAATCATAAAGGAGATGGAAGATTCCATACTTTTTTGGTTTTGTTAAACCAAAATAGTTGAAAGCGTATGTTCAGAAGCATAGCTATACATTATGAAGTCTTTACTGTAATCAGGACAAACTAGAATTGGGGCATGGGCGATAGCTTTCTTGATGTCTTGAAATGTTGACTTGTCTTCTTTAGTCCAGCTAAAAGTGGCTTTGCTTTTCATCATATTTACAATGTGGCGAGTCTTCTCTATGAATTTAAGAATGAACCTTCACAAAAAATTCACCTTTCTAAAGAAAGAGTGAACTGTAGTCTTACTGGTAGGAAGAGCAAGCTCATGGATGGATTTGAACCTTTTTGGGTTGATCTTTATGCCTTCTCGAGACACAGTGTGACCAAGGAGTTTACCTTCTGTAACCCCAAAAACTAACTTCTTGGGATTTAAAGAAATACCATTCTGCCTACATCACTCTAGCACTTGTTGTAGATGATGCACATGATCAGGATGATGCTTAGAAAAGACTGTCAATTCATCAAGGTATACCATAATGAACTTACCTATTTCATCTCTAAAATTAAGATCCATTACTCTTTGGAAAGTGGTGCCAGCATTGATCAAGCCAAATGGCATTCTTTGATATGTAAAAATGCCCCAAGGTGTCGTGAAGGTGGTCTTATGTTGTTATGCTTCACTAACTTCTACTTGATTGTATCCTAAAAATCCATCTAGCATTGATAACATCTCAACGCCAGTCACTGTCTGTAGTAGCTAATCCATGATGGGCAGGGGATAGTTGTCCTTTAAAGATGACTAATTCAAATTTTTTAAATCAACACATAGGTAAATTTCTCCATTCTTCTTTATTATAGGGACTATATTTGCAATCCAAGTGGAATGATGGATTGGGAAAATAATCCTTGCATTCAGCATTTTTTGTATTTCAGATAAAATTATGCTTGATATCTTGGGATTGTACTACCTTTGCTTCTACTTATGTGGTAGTGACCTAATATTGAGAAGAATTTCATGCTAGATGTCTTCAGGTCTGAGAGGTTTCAGATCATCATATGAATATGCCAAAACATCAATGTAATGGTGAAATAGAGTGACGAATTTGAGTTTTTCATCAGGGGTACAACAACTCCCGATGTTGACCATTTTTGGATTGTCCTCTGAACTCAAATTTATTTGATCAAAATTCCTGGAAGATTTTGAATCCATTTTTTGTTCCTTGACATACCTATCATGTTTGTGAAATAGTTTCTCAAGAAAAACTAACCCTTTGGGAATTTTATTCCCATTGAGCTGGAAGAACTCTTCATCAGCTATTGAATTTGTCTCAGGAGCTGATTCCTATGGTGGAGATTCACTACCTTCAAATTGAATCTTTTCAAAGCTGTCTCTTTATTCTAGAAAAGAAATGATTTGGTTATCACCATTGAACACCTACCAATGGTCAACATTATCAAGTACACTTGGTCAAAAGACCAACTTGATAGTGTACTTGTCTTCTTTGAAATCTTGGTGAGGGACCAAGAGAGTTGTGGAGACAGCCAATGCATCTGCATGACTATTGAATTCTCTGGGCATGATAGAAATACTGAAAGCATCAAATCTTTTAATGCAGTCTCACACTAGATTATGATAATGTCACAATCTTTCATTCTTAGTTTGGTACAGGTTCTTCACCTGACAAACCACCAACTCAGCGTCTCTTTTGGCATGGAGGATTTTAACACCTTTATCTTGAGTAACCTTTAATCTGAGTACCAGCGATTCATATTCAACAGTGTTATTGGTGTTTCTAAACTACAACTTGTATGCATAGGGGAAGATATGTCCTTGAGGAGATATTAAAACAAATTTAGCTCTAAAACCAGTTGAGGCATTGCTACCATCAAATTCTAGAATCTAAATATCATCAAACTTTGACCTTCTTTCAGATTTTTCTTCTTCAGGAAGAGATCTTTTTTATGTGTACTGCGCTCTACCAATTCTTCTAATGTCTTATCTAAATTTTTTGGATTATCACTTAGTAAGCTTTCATCTGCTGAAATAGAAACATCTTTAATAGTCAAAAAGTAATTACCCATGCCTGAAGACTCAAACAAAATTTGAGCTTCAGGGGCTGAAGTTTGAGTAACAATATATTTTGCCTCTTTCTCAGGGAGTAGCCTTTACATGATGCCTTGATAGGGATTCTTGCGACAGATAGTTCCATGCTTAATTCTCCACCAATGTCTTTGCAAAAATTTCTCCCAAGAAGAATGCCATAGGAGGCTGGGATGTTGGCCACCAGGACTATCATTTTGATTCTCTTATCTAGGAAGGCTGTAAATGCAAATTAAGCATCTTTGATTTGTCCCAGCAAATGTACTTGTTTGTTTTCCATGGAGAAACATCTCCCAAAGTTCTTAGTTAGCATGAGACCAAGAGATTCTACCAACTTGGCAAGCATGACATTGTCAGATGCACCACAATTTAATGCAAAAGATGAAGGAACATTTTAGGTACTTACTATTTTGTTGCTCACTAGATCCTTTGATTGGAAAGGCAGTGAAGTACCTCATTTAGCAATTGAAATTACTAGGCACGGCTCTTCCCCTATTTTTCCTTTATCAACTTATTGAGCTGACTAATTTTGGGACTGGGTAAATACTACATATGATCCATCAAATGCTTCACCTTTGGCTCTGGGTTCATCTTGGTAATTCAAGAATCCAATATTGGAGTCGTCAGCTGATTCATCTGGGCCTTCTACAAAGAGATTAGTGTTATCTTTTTGGTTCAACTCAGGTTGGAATGAAAAATCAAATTTGATTTCAAGATAACCAACTATGGAGTTAGCTGGTACTACTTCAATAGCAAGCTTCCCTGGTAGGGAAGGAAGGCAATTTGGTTGCCCTTAATTCCTAATAGCATTGCCCTGATATGGCTGATTGGGAAATGTTCTCCTTGGTATATCTTGATAAGAAGGAGTAGACATCCCTTGTGCCATTTGCCTTTTGAGAGCTAGAAATTCATTTGTTAGCTTTTGCACCATCATATCAGTGGTGCCTATAGAAGAATATTCAAAACATGAAGAAGATTTACCTCTGTTAGGATCTCTTCTTATCTTTCTTACCAAGATAAGGTCATCTTCAACCTCAGTTGCCAAAATTTGAGCTACAATAAGATCTATTTGGCCAACTCGTCTTAATAGGAAACTTACTTCAGGAAGTTGAGAACTGATGAAGAAGCATTTGAGATTCTCAGGCGTTGGCTGAGCAATTATGGGAATCTTGTTCCTCAATTTGTCAAAATTGGCAATAAAGTCTCTCATGGGTTCATGAGATTCCTTCTTCATTTGTGTAAGCTGAGCTAGCAGGGCATGTCCATCTTCTACAGGCTTAAACCTAGCCTCAAATTTGGCTTTGAGAGTGTTCCAGTTAGTCACTATTTGTGCTTGTAGATGATAAAACTAGTCTGCAGCTGTTCCTTGCAGTATCTCCAAAAATATTCTAACTGCAATGTCTTCGTATTCAATGCCTATTACCCCACATGCTATGCAAAATGCTATAATATGTTCATTGAATGAACCTTCCCATCACCATAGAACTTGGGAAAATTTTTCCTTGAGCTACAGGGTAGCTCATGTAGAGGTGTGGTCAGATTTAGGGGACCAAAAGTATTACCCCAAGGGCCTTGGACTACCATGATATGGTTGTTAAAAGGAGGGATAATAAATCTCTATGGGATATCTATAGATAAGGCTCTGCTATCAGAGGAAAAAGTAGCTTTGTGTGGTATTGGGGACCTGATGTTAGTAGGAGGAAAACTCCTAGTTTATTGAAGGTGAGTTTGTGGAGTAGAAAGATCAAAATTACTCTACCGCACAAGCTCAAATACAGGGTCAACAATACCTTGAGCTCTCTGGCTTCATGTGTATGATGGGTCTTCCAGAGTGTAAAATGGATATGGGAAGGAACTATAATTGCTTCAGTTTGGCGCTTGAGGCTTGAAGCTATTTTTTCTTCCCCAACAAAGTTGCCAAAAATTGTTGGGTGAATATTTTGTTACCAGCTAACTGACGGCAAAATAGATGCATCAACCATAGTAAAAGAGATTTATACAGTGAAATGTGTAGGTCTACCACATTATAAGGAGATAAATCTCTCCTCTCATTAAGGGTAGGTTCCCTATAAACTACTATAATATACTATATATATGCTAAAAATACACACAAGGGTGAAATCATACCATCCATATCTCTTTTTTTAGAGATGATGTTCATAGAACAGAGGAGAATTTTGATGCAATTACTGAAAAGGACACTTCTTTTCTTTCATAAGTGATATTTAGCAAACAACAGTGCTCTCCCAGGGTAGAAACAACAACCACAAAAAACAAACTAAAACATAAAGTTTTAGTTATTTCTCATACTATTTGGGATAAAGTAACATAGCATAATTAAATGCAACTCAAAGTCTACACCTAAAACTACAATATGGTAAAGGATTACGAAGGATAAAGAGAGCACAAAGTCTCCCTAGTATCCTTTACACATAAATACACGTTGAAAGCAATTATGGCAGCACAAAGTCTCCCACAGTCAGTTTTAGGACATCTTCCATCTTATTTCCACTAATTCTACTTATTTGATTAAATGTAAAAGACTGTATTTAGGAAATAGACATAAGAACAACTTCCTAAAAGACACAAGCTTATTCTAACATAAAGTCTGGAAAATCACTTACTTTCTCATTCATTTAACAAAATATGATTAACAGTCTGAGCTCAAAGTCTCAAGAGTGCCTTTCAAATTGGGCAGAGCTTTGCTTTTGATAACTGAGAGATCTCCCTCATACCAAATGGGAGTTTACAATATATAGCATTCCAAGAAAGACTTTGGGCACTTCTTTTCATGAAATTGGCCCATGTTGGATTGAATGCCTTAAATATCTGTCAAAGAGCCATGCTAGAATAAGGCATCAACCTTGACTTTGGCATTCTGAATTATCTCAGATGTGTCTTCCTTAGCATGGTTTGTCTAATCTTATTAATGATGTTTACACGGCTGTCCATTTTCCTTTACTCAATGAAGAAAAATAGGTCGCATCCTTGAATGTTTATGTCCCCTAGCATCGACTTGGTGGATTGTTCCACCTACTAAAAATAACTCCCTTGCAGATATTTATAAATTTCCTGTAGTCATTTTCCCCTTCCTTGCCATGTTTTCTCTCTTCTTAGCAATCTAAGCTCTCGAGGCTATCTTCTCACTTTTAGCTGGCTCTTTCAGCACCTTTCTAGGTTGGTCATTGAGCTTGTTCTTAATAGGACCTAGGCTCACAAAGATCTGATACCAATTGTCAGGATCCCTCCTCACTAAGAGAGCACAATTGATTACCTTTGTACAAGCAACTAAACATGGAATTTAACCAGAAGTAAAATATAACTAGAATTCAAAAACAACATAGAATATGAGAGGCAATACACACTTGTATTAATACTCATCCAGAAAGAAATACAATAAAGAGATCGCACTCTTCCCACAACTCTTGGGTGTACCAGTAATCTTCCCTCAAGAGTTCTCTCTCTCAATTACAAACACAATCAACTCAATAACCGAGTTAGTGTTTCAACTAGTTAGTAACAATACTGCCAGTACCACCAAGTACACACACATGCTCCAAGTCTAAGTACACCACATACTCTAAGTAGATCTCCATGATCTTGCACACCTATAGATCAACCTAGTTTTGCACACCTGCAAACTTGGATCTTACTTACCATGTAGATCTCCCTGATCTTGCTATACTGTAGATCAACTTGGCCTTGCACACTTGCTGACCTAGATCTTACACACCCAGAAGAACCCTTGTCCTTGCCTCACCAAGTCCTTATGATTCTCCCTTGGATAGAACCCTTTTGATTCTACAAATTACAATACATCCCCATGAGTCTATTATATAGATCCCATGCAAAAAATAATTAGACTTCTAATTACAATAATTATAAATGCAGACTCAAGACTAAAATTAGTCTTTTACATGCAAACAAACTATCTATCTAAAATAAGACCAATTCTGGAAGCACATGCAAATGCATGCACACATAGGCTACCGATATCGGTGCCTGTCTGACCAATGTCAGCTGACCCATAACCGATGTTAGTTACTGTGAACACTGAAGATGACCAACGCCAGTTGTGCTACCAACATCAATTTCTCTATAACTCAGAAACCTCCTCCATGTTTGCATCAGTGAAGCTTTTAGTTCCACAACCTAACAATCTCCCACTTGGAGATAAATAGTTGCATCTATACATATACCTGTACATCATCTAATTTATTTCCTAGCTTGTATCCCTCTTCAATTTCAATCTTGAAGACTAACCACCACACACCTATGGTGCTATGCCTGTCATCCAAGTCCCCTGCCACATCCGAATCTATATACCCATGTAGAGAAGTCCCTGACCCTGCATCACATGTATACCTACTATTGGTCCCTCTCAGATACCTGAGAATCCACTGAACTACTTTCCAGTGCTTCTTTCCTAGATTGGCCACAAACTCGCTGACAACACCCACTGCTTGGGCAATATCAGGTCTAGTACACATGTACTTAACCTCATCATGTGAATTGGGACACTGTTTTATGAACTGTCCATCCATAAGTGTGTTAACTGGTTCTACATCCTGCATATTGAACCTTGCCACTACCTTATTCACACATTCATCTTGAGACAACATCAACCTGTGATCTTCCCTATCTCTAGGAATACTCATGCCAAGGATTTTTGCTCCTCTTAAATCCTTCCTGACACACCACTAAACTAATTTTACCCTTAGCTCAGTAAAACCCTACATGTGTGACCCTGCATCAAGCATATACACTACATACAATAACAGGATAATGTCATGACCTTTATCCACCCTGGTAAAATAAACACAATGGTTATAATGACATTGACTAAAGCCATGCTTTGTCATACACCTATCAAACCTGTACCACTATCCTGGAGCTTACACAAGACCATATGACCTGGCCTTCTATCTCACGTGTCTATTCTCTCCTTTCTTTAACCTAGGAATCCATTCATCTTTCAATTCTTTTATCCCAGCTAGAAACTCTACTAAATCTCCCATTTGGTTCTCTTCTAAAGAATTCATGCCATGCTCCCACTGTTTCCTGGATTCTACTTGCATTGCCTCTTCAAAATTTCTTGGTTCTTGACCATCAGTGAGCAACAAGTTTAGGTAGTATAAAGAAGGTGAATAATGAATTTGAGGCTTACTTACACTTTTAGTCCTCCACATGGGCATTTGAGACTCTTTGACAGCTTGTTGTCTACCCAAAATCTATTCTCTAGTCAACCCTAGTCTGCACCAGACCGATGTCGATTCCACCTGATTATCGACGTTGGTTCCCTAACCGATGTCGGTGTCCACCTGATCACCAATGTTAGTTCCCTGATCGACATCGATATCCACCTGCCTGACACCACTGACTTTGATTTGCACATGACTGATGTCAGTACCTTCCTGATCAACATCAGTTCCCCCTGACCAATGTCGGTAATTATGTTTTCCTGTGAGTGATGACTTTTTACTTGTGAGCTTACCTTGGATCATAACCCTATCCAAACTGCCTTACTCAAAATTATTCAACCCCTTGAGCTGATCTCTATCCATCATCTCTTCCATGAAAACCAAGGCTTTCCAGTTCTTAAGTTTGTCAAAGACATCTGACCTCCTCTTAAGAACATGCATCCCCTTCTTACTCATGTGACCAAGCCTACAAAGCCACATCTTTACAACAGAAGGTGAATCAATAATACAAGTAGATAGATAAAGAATACCTAATTTCTTACCACATGTTAATTCAAGTGCATCCACTGTGAGAGTTACTGTGCATCCCTCATCACCCAACTTTCCTAAAGAAATTAGACTCCTCTTCAAGACTGGGACCTGCATGACATTCTTCAACACCCATGTGTTGCCTGTCTATAATTTCAACACACTTTCCCTTTGCCAACAATTTGATAAGGCTCACCAACCCTCAAATAAATATTTCCAAAGTCTTTATGGACATAATCATGGAAAAATACTCTATTTGGGGCTACATGGAAAGAGGCAACAGAATCTATAAACTAAGATTCTACTTTATCCAAGGAACATACAAGAGCATCTTGTGCAACAATACCTGCAACATCTACTTCTTCATTTCCTTCATGTTGATCTTCTACCAACTAACAATCTTTCTTTACCTACTCTTTCTTTCCATAATTCAGTAATTGAGAATTCTTGCTATTGAGTTCCTCCATTCTTAGTGTACTTTCTTCTGCCATTGCTATACTCCCACTCAATCAGAAACCCCTGAGAGTGACTTGTAATCAACAAATACTTAACAAGCTCTGACCACCTGTTAGTGTACCTAACCAAGCTCTGTGAACCTACAACTTGGCTTTGATACCACTTGATAGGACCTAGGCTCACAAATCTCTGATACCAATTGTCAGGATCCCTCCTCACTATGAGAGCACAATTGATTACCTTTGTATAAGCAACTAAACACAGAATTTAACCAGAAGTAAAATATAACTAGAATTCAAAAACAACACAGAATATGAAAGGCCATACACACTTGTATTAATACTCATCCAGAAGGAAATACAATAAAGAGATCACACTCTTCCCACACCTCTTGGGCATACCAGTAATCTTCCCTCAAGAGTTCTCTCTCTCAATTACAAACACAATCAACTCAATAACTGAGTTGGTGTTTCAACTAGTCAATAACAATATTGTCAGTACCATTGAGTACACACACATACTCCAAATCTGAGTACACCATGTACTCCAAGTAGATCTCCCTGATCTTACACACCTCAACCTGGTTTTGTACACCTGCAAATCTAGATTTTACTTACCATGTAGATCTCCCTGATCTTGCTATACCACAGATTAACTTGGCCTTGCACACCTACAGACCTAGATCTTACACACCTGAAATAACCCTTGTCCTTGCCTCACCAAGTCCTTATGATTCTCCCTTGGATAGAACCCTTCTGATTCTACAAATTACAATATAGCCCCATGAGTCTATTATATAAATCCCATGCAAACAATAATTATACTTCTAATTATAATAATTAGAAACGTAGACTCAAGACTAAAATTAGTCTTTTACATGCAAATAAACTATCTGTCTATAATAAGACCAATTTTGGAAGTGCATGCAAATGCATGCACACACAAGTTACCGACGTCAGTGCCTATCTGACCGATGTCGGCTAACCCATAACCGACATCGGTTACTATGAACACTGAAGATGACTAATGTCAGTTGGCTGCTTGTCGACATCAATTTCTCTATAACTCAGCAACCTCCTCCATGTTTGCATCAGTGAAACTTTTAGCTCCACAACCTAACAATTCTCAAGTCTTTTGAAAATCAACAGCTATTCCATTACCCTAAATTTGATGTCCACGGGGACGTCATTGGTCCCTCTGAACCACTTTGAACCTTGAACCTTGAACTCTTTTAGTTTAAAGGTTCAATGGTTCAAAGGTTTAATGGTTCTGTGAAAGGCCACATTTGCTCTCCTTTTCTTCTTCGATTGGACCATCCCTTTGAACTTCTTTCTGGAATCTTATGCTTTCTTCATTCGCTCAAAGCTTCCTTTCAAACTTATGAGCTCTTTTAACTCGTTAAACCTTTAAACCTTTGAACCATTTTGGTTCAAGGTTAAATGGTTCAACAATTCATTCTCTTTCTTTTAAAGCCTTTTATTCTCTTAAGTTCACCGCAGTCATCAAATTCGTTGAACCTTTGAACCATTTTGGTTCAAAGTTCAATAGTTCAATGAATCAATCTTAATTCTTTGATTTCTTTTGAAGCGTTGAACTCTCTGGATTTTCCAAGCCTACTTAAGTCATTGAACCTTTGAACTATTTTTGGTTCAAGGTTCAATAGTTCAATAGTTCAATCTTCATTCTTTGAATCCTTCTTGTCTTTAAGTCTTTTAGACTTATTCAACTCATTAAACCTTAAACCTTTGGACCATTTTAGTTCAAGGTTCAACGGTTAAATGATTCAATGTTAACTCTTCGAAGCCTTCTTTTCTTTAAGTCCACAGAAGTCATTGAACCTTTGAACTCGTTGAACCTTTGAACCTTGCGAAGGCGGGGTTCAATGGTTCAAAGCGGTTCATTCTATTTCTTTAAAGCTTGTTGTTAAGTCTTTTGAATGAACCTTTACATTGAACCATTCCCAAAATACTAAGGAAAATCTTTAAGTGTCTTGAACTTCCTTTGATGAAGGCCTGCCTGTTGAACCTATAGCTTCCTTAGAAGAAAAGACTTGAATATTTAGAAAACTTAACTACTCAGAACATTCTTGAGAAAGAAAAGAGAGAGTTTTGGCCTGCAGGACCAAACTAGTCAGTATGTTGTCCACAAAAATAAGTGATGGATTTTGGGAACAACATGTCCAATTGGTATCTAGGTTTTGCAACCATTTTATCTTCTCTTTATTTTATGCAATAGCATCAGTATCTCTAAATCAAAAATAATAGAATTCTAGTCTAACCAACCATGCGGCTAATAGTCTAGGAAATTCCAACCAAAATATCTCATATATCTCACCATAGATATTTTCTTGTATGATTTATTTCATACTAAACCTTATCCCTTTTTCTTCTTCTTTTGTGAAATTATGAATCTTTTACTCTAACCAACTTTATACCCCTCTTTGACTAGGTAGCTATCTTAGCATCTCCTTGGCTAAGGAGATTCCACACTCACCACACCATTGTTAGCAGTGGTTCTTGGGTTTCACCATAATATTCTAATTACCAGGATAACCATGTGATCTAAGGGAGAAATTATAGTAACTTATAGACATATAGGGGTTTTACACATATAGATTGAAATCATAAATATTTAACTTATGTGAATACACTTGCATATCAAATAGATCTAATCAAATACTTAACAAAGCTTCTAATGAATGAATTAAACATAGCATGCACTCTTGTACATAGAAATTCATAACTCAAAGAATAACACACAATGAAATCATAATAAATATTTTACTAAGTTTGATTTATACTTCTTCATAACAATGAAAATAATAATCATAAATATAAATGCATATAGTCTGAGTAAAGAGATCTAATATAATCCTTCTCCTTGAGATAAAAATACTCAACGG
Organism: Torreya grandis; assembly: GCA_037957365.1. Classification (NCBI taxonomy): domain Eukaryota; kingdom Viridiplantae; phylum Streptophyta; class Pinopsida; order Cupressales; family Taxaceae; genus Torreya; species Torreya grandis. The sequence goes on along the minus strand of JARHVA010002171.1, from coordinate 2,261,780 downwards.
TATATTATCAATTATGCATAAATCAAACCCATTCTAATAGAAATTGAAGGAATATATACCGTGTACATTTTTATCATTCCTAACCTATAAATCTAGTTTTATCACACATATGCGCCAACCCATATTTAGTTTCCTCATAATTATATCAATACCAAAATAAATTAATCATGAAATAATGCAAAACAACTACACAATAGAAATAAACTATAATTATATCCATGTGGTAGCTATATTTGATGAAGTAAATTTAGGTCTCATATTCACCCACTAAAAATTAATTTAATTTTGTGTTTATTTTTTATTAACTCACATGCATATTTATGCACATCCATATATAAGATATTGAAATAAATATAGGGCTCGTGCAATGCTATTTGTTTAAGTGGAGAAAGAAGGCCCATACTTAATAAGAATTATATTTGAAAATGTGATGGTCTATATATTAAAGAGTTTAAATCATTATAAAACATATGGTATAATCTTGGATATAATCTTCATCATGTTTATTTAATCCTTATATATGTTCTAATTTCAATTTGGGCTTTTCATACTTATGAAAATATGATAAAATAGTCTTATAGCTTCTTGAAAATGGTAAGGAACCATTTAGAAGAATATATAACCAATCCCAAACTTATATTGTTAGACTTATATGGAATTATTTTAATAATATGCATCCATATTTAGCTTAATGACCAAAATAATGTACATATTGTATTAAATGATTGGTAGGATCCCCATGACCATCAAATAGACACAACATAGGCATGTCAAATTTGATTGGATAAGGATACTCAAAGACATTTAATGTAATAGGTTGATCTTCAATAATGTTATCCATAATATTAGTATTATATGATAACAATTATAAATTGAGAATTGAAACTTGTTTTTGAAGGTTTCCTAAAGCATTCATCATAAATACGATATGACTAGTAAGAATGGTTCAAGTTTCAAAAGGTACATTCATGGGTTGTAGGTTACCATATATTTGAAACATATGGTTAATATATTTGTCACATCTATCATTACAGTTATAAAATAACATTATTTCATAATTTATAAACTTTTGATGAAGGAACATTGTATAATTTAGAGTCATTACATAAAGGAACATTCATATCACATTATTTTTGTAAATAATAAATTATATTATTTTGAATATCATGAATATATTTATGACTATTTCATGACTTTATATAAATAAAAGAAGTATTTTTCCCCCATGTGTGTCTAATTTTTTTTATCAATAAGAAATTATATTTATTTCTTCTATAAGGGGAATAGAGGAATCACGTTTAACTTTTTCATGATCAAAAGAAAGTAATAAAGAATGAATTTCAGTTTTTATAAAAAAAATTATCAAAATTAGAAGCATGCTAATTTATTTTCACATTTTACTTATCTAAAAATAAATAATGATAATTAAGTTCAACTTCAGTATGTTTGTAATCATCTATAGAGAGAGAAAGTGTATCACTTTCACATTTTGTAGCATTCACATTTTCTAGTAAAAGAGAAGAATTTTCAACTTGGTAACATGTACATCCTATAGTAAAGAAGTAACACATTCAATTTTTATAAAATGTGCATCATATACTGAAAGAGAAAGAGAATTACTATGAACTTTTTTAATATTTATATCATTTAATAAAGAAGTACATTCAAATTTCATAACATTTACATCATCTAGTATAGGAAAAATGCATTCAAATATTAGCCCATTTGCATCATCATGAGAAATATATATGCATGTAAGATTAGGGTCATTTTTATATTGTAATTCATGAAACATAGAATGAATAAGATCATGTAACTTATCATTATTTTCATGTTCTCTAAAAGATGATCAAGAAAATATTGTGAAGAAGATGTAATGGATCTAGGATTTTCCATTTCATAGATAATGTGTTGTTACACTTCCTTGCTATCATATTCATTCCATTCACAATCATTTTTCTCATATACATCATTAACATTGTTAATCATACAATAATCATCATTCATTCATTCTTTAGAATAATCATGTGATATAGAATTACTAAAAAATATAGAGTCTATAGGATGAGGACTATGAGATTTTTAAATACATGTATTATAATAATCATGGGGAATAGTATTAATATAATAAAGAATATCCAAGGGATTGGGAATATTAGTTTATGTTTTCATTTTAAATATACCAAAATCTAGGATAGCAAAAAAGATAAAGATAAAACCTATTCCCAAAACACCCTCCCACATGTGAACACTAGATTGTGCATGATAAATAATTATAAATTAAAATATATCCATTAATTATTTTTTAATATGAAATTTTTTTTAATTAAAATAAGAAAATAAATGAAACTTATAAATTAATTTAAAATTTGGTACACCTTTCATCCCTTTTGCCAAATTTTACTAAAAATAATCAATTAAATTTCTTGAAAACTTCATACAATATTTATGAATACAAAATAGGTTTCTTATTATATTAACATGAATATAAAAATCCTATGATAATTTTGAAAATATATATGTTATGAATCATAAGTTAGTCAAATAAGGTGGAATGAATCACAAGCAAAACCCTAAAATATATACAATAAAGAATCATAAATTTTAATAGATCAACTGAGTGTTATTAAAATCTGATAGAATTTTTAATTAAAATAATAAAATAGAATAAACCTAAACATTAATTATAAAATAAATAAAACTCATTATAACACCAAAAAGGGAAGAATGAGAGACATTAGGGTGAACTACAATAGGAGTGGGTGATGGAGTTTGAATCCTAGCGCAGGGGAGGAGGAAGATGGTGAAGAATATGATGGATATGACAATAAGGTTGAGAGGGTGGATTGTCCAAAACCTATAGTTTGGATAGTTATTTTGAGAAAGAAATGGATACCAGTTTCATGCCCTTGCTCATGGCCCTGACATGCCTGAGTTCTTTCTTTTAGACTTGGTCATGCATGTCATTTAACTGGAATAGTATGATTTTGGGCATCCTACATCCCTTATTTCCTGGGCTTAGATTTGGGTCTACTCAAATGAGTGGTGGAATGAGGATCAATTTTATACATCACATTGGATAAGTATCTTTCTCTAGATTATTGAAATGGATAAAATGTTGAGGGTTTTTCTCTAATTCAAAAAAGGCTATTCTCTGATCGACAACCCCAAGATCTTACAAGTAATGATCAAGGAAGGCACTATGGGTGTTTCTATTAAAGTTATGCACATCCCTTTCTTTGGGATATCCTTATTTATTCAAACTAATTTTGTGGGTGGGGTTTGGTTGGGAAGGATTAGAGGTGCCTTGTTCTTTTCCAAACGTTTTGGAAGATTTATGTTCACCTTCAAAGAAAGCTTTAGAATTTATTCTACCAAGATGAGAATTGCTCTATCTTTCACTAAATAGGGAATGATATTTTTAGCCCCAATGATTGAAATGATTTGAAATTTTGAGGATACTTTGAACCTCCATTTTAAGACTCATTCATATGGATTTGTTAGTATTCTATTGATCCTTTCTTTGGATAATACTTGTTATATATCTCTCCTATATGTCTCTTATTGGGACTACTCAGTTCTATCTAAAGGTAAGGATGAGTCCTTAACTAACTTATGGCTGGGGAATCCATCTTTTCATAAAGCTTATAATTCTAGGGACAACAAGCCTTGGGAGGAAATGATGCATCATATTTTTTAGACCTTCTCTTTGGATAGAAACCATATAGATTATCCTCTTTTGTTGGTCATTATTCAAATATGGGAAAGAACTCTAGCAATGGCTTCCTATTCTCAAATTGGAGTTTAGGAAGAGTTTTTATAATGATTAGAAAGATGTAGACTTAACTCTGATTGTAAGTATCATTTGTTGGCCCTCTCACTAGTCTAGTGAAATGTTTAGTTTTATGCTTTGTTCTTGATCTTAGAAGGAAAGATTATTCAAGGGCTTTAATCTTGACAAAAAAATGTTTTATGTTAATAAATCTTATCCATGGATGTGTTGGCCATTGATCTATTACTTAGAAATGTTCTATTTTACTTTTTAGAATAATTTTCTAAAGATGGGTTTGAACTCTAAATTTAGTTGTGATTGGTTGGTTTTGGGTCCTATTTGGGACCTTGAAGATTTTCTTCCTTTGAATTTGAATACGGAGACTTAGACCTCCATTTATGTCTAGGTTACTCCCTAATCTAGTTAAAATTAGTATTTTAGTCCCCTCAAGACTAATAGGGTTCATTTTGAGACATGGGCCTCATGCTTCACCTACCCAAGTTGGTTTTTAGTCTAGATAAAATTGACTAAGTACCATACCATTAAAATGTGGTTGATGTTGGAATATTGGGTCTCCTAAGGGATTAAAAGTGTTTTTTCAAATATATGGGCCTCATGCTCTTTTAATTAAATAATAGGTATCAGTATATCTAAAACTGGTAGGTGTTTCCTCTAGAGACCTAGACTTCCATCTGTATCCACATTGGTTCCTAATTCTCCAAAATCAATTTTTTTAATCCCTAGGGGACCTTGATTGAGACTTTTGTATGGATACCTAGACCTCTATTTGTGTTTGATTTGGTTCTTGATACAACTAAAATCAATTTGTTGGTCCCCTGGGGAATATGTAAGTTCTTTATGAGACATAGGCCTCTATCTCTGTTTGCCCAGGTTGGTTTTTGGTCTAGTTAAAATTGGTTGGTCATTGCACTAGTCAAATGTGACAAATTTTGAGTTTTGGACCTCTAATTTTTTTCCCAAAAATGGCTCCTATACTAATTATTTATGGGTAATTAGCAATGTTTGTTGTTCCTCCCTTAATGGGGCTCTCCTAGTCCTTCATAGTAGCTACATCTTTTGGTTGGATCTTCTTTATACTCTTGGTCAGTTATTTCTAGCCAAGAGGTGACCTAGTCCCCCTGATGTATTTTTGGTAGGGTCCTTTTTGTAATCCTGACTAGTTATTTTTGGCTAGGGAGAGACTCATACCTCCTAATATGTTTGGGGATAGTACCCACACTATTTATTAGAGGTGGAATTAATCTAATCTAAACATTAATTATGAAATAGGTAAACCTCTCACCTTTTAATCCATATTTACTAAAAATAGTAAATTGAAGATTCTAAAAAATACATAAAATATTTTACAAAAAAATAGGTTTTTGATTATATAAATATGAATAGAAGTATATTTATATGAATAGAACAAATCTTTGATAATTTTTAAAATAGAATTGTTATGAATCAAATATGATTTTTTACAAAGGAGAAGGAATCACAAGAATATGAAGAGAAACCTTAACAATAAGATGAAGGTCAAACTCTAGGGGAAAAAAGAAAAGGAATTTGGATTTTTTTGTAAGGAGGGGAAATTAGAGATCAAATCTAAAACCTTAGAGAAATAATCAGAAATGTGAAAAATAAGGTTGAAATCTTGATGGAAACCTAAGGCTTGACAATGTTCAAATAGAACACAAGTACACCAATATCTTTTTATCTATAATTAGATTAATATTACATTAACCCTTTAATTATATGAAAATAATAGAATACATATTTTGATAGAAATTTATTGAACCAAGTAATAAATATAGTTTCAACAAGCATAATTTCCAAGTTTGACAATAACAATGACAAAGGCAAAAGAATCAATAAATACTTATCTTTTTTGTTATTTTTCCCTTATCTCTGTAAGTTAATAAACTAATTAAAGGCTATGTATGATGGTTTTAATCTATTGATTCTAAAATTTATTTATTTTTAAACTTGGGATAAGATCAAAAAACTTATATAGGTATGGTAATTGATCTTTTCCATGTTGGTCAATTTTTTACCTTGACAATGAAGTCCTAAAACTTACCTAAGAGGTGAAGATGACTTAGTAATGTCTATCTTCACTTTCACATTATTTTTTCATGCATGCATGAACCTAAAATATAAACACCCTAGTTCCTGCAAACAAATCAAATAGACATCAAATTCAAAGGGCATAATCAAGTAAGTGGAATGACATATCTATACTCAAAAAAACCCATGTAATTTGAGTGTTTCTGCATATCCAAAATCCTTTAGGTTGATGTAGTTCTCTTGCATACATGTGTGTGAAATGGTGATATTCAGATATAGATGCTTATTATCCTATCTTAACCTTTACACAAGGATGTAAATTTAATATTACTTCATAAAATAGCTCTATAAATTTAGTATAATTAGATATATATAACTTCTAAGATCTCTCTAAAAAATGTATGAATGCTTGTACATAATGAATTATAATAACTTTGTTTATATATGGATTCGTAGAATTTGAATTATAAAATTAGTGGTGCATATAAATGAACCAAAATAACTTAAAGGGGTCTCAAAATACTTAAGAAGGGATTCAAAAGATTAAAAAATAAACTCAAAGACTTAAGAGGGGACTCAAAATAATTAAAAAGGGGTTTATCAAGTCATACAGGGTCATAAATTAAAAAGGGAAATATAATAAAATCATAAATTAAAAGGTGGAGAATATAATAAAATTCATTAAATATAAATAAAAATTTACTAGTAAGTGTTTAATTATTTGCTATGACCTATATAAATAAAGTAATTAAAAAGACATTTAAAACAAGTGTTGTGCAATATTTGGGTGTCTACACATAGACAATGTGTCCTAGTTTGGAGGCATTTCCATGTTAGAGGATTATTTTATGATAATATATATATTTTATTTTCCTTTATCATATTGAACTAGTTACAATTATTTATACATGTATTTATAGTATCTTATACAATCTTATCACATTTGACATTACAATTGTTACATTGTTGTGTTGACTATGTGTACATGAATGTTTTCTTGCATGTGCATGTGTTTATTTGTGTGTGTATCCTTATCCTATAACATTATTTTTTCAACCTATTTTTTTATTCATGATGTGATTCAAGTTACTAACTTGGGTGTAGTCACTAAAATTGTGTAGTCTTTGTTTAGCTATGTTGCCATGGTGGTTACCATGAATCGATGGGGGTGTGTTGCTTGATTTTATTCTCATTGTTTCATATGGGCCCACATTTAGGGAATGTTTTTTGTATGGATATATTATTTTCTATTATTTAAAAAAATTAATTTTCATGACTTATTTTAGCCTGACTAGATGCTAATTCAAAAATTAAAATTTAAAAAAAAAATCAAATTCCAAATTCAAGATTTACATATATGTAGAAAGTAACATGTTATATTATTTTCTAACATATGAGTTCTATATTTCACGTTAAATAATTTTTGGATAATAACACTAATGACTCAATTATTTTCCTAGTATATGGTGTTTGTAATGTGTTATATTGAGATGAGTGATTTCAAAAACAAGGTCTTCATCCCTCATCTTAAAATGGAGGAATTGTAAAGGCAAATTTTAACATTAAATATGTGTTTGTTATAATCTAATATAAAATAAATTACATACTTCATTGATGAATAAGTGATTGGAGTGTTATTGACCTCCTAAAAAGTGGCTAGGATATGTTTCAAATAGTTTTTGAAAGTTTAAGATGTATGCATTGAGCTTTGTTGACTTCTATGAAAAAGTGTTGGGCTATGTTTTTGACATCTATGGAAATTCTACTGATGAATAAATAATGATGACATTTCATGGAAATAAAAAATATAAGTATTATTTCTTATGATTCCTTTTAATTTCAATTTCAAGAATTGATTTTCCAGTTTCATATTTTCAAATTTTAAATTTCAAAATTTTAAAATAATCACACATATATCATAAGCAAGTTAACTACTTTTATCAATTGACATTTGTTTCAGGTAAATTAGCTAATCAAGTATGGATGTAAACTTAGTAAGAAAAAGGTCAAACCTTTCATTTTATCCTGGGTAAGAAAAGGTGCATGTTTTAAATTATTTACATTTATACTTTGACACATGCATGCATTTTAATCACACACCCATGTCAAAGTGGAAGGATTATGTAGACACCATAATTTGGCACAAAACTTTTTATTCCCATGTTTTGTTCTCAGTTTATCTTATTAGGATAAACTTGTACATTTTAACCAATTTATAGGATGTCCCTAACCCCACACAAGTTTATATTTTTTCTACTAAGCCTTAAAAACTTCCCAATACTTATCCAAAATATATTTGTTAGTATATCTAAACTATTTATCATTTGTTTTCTATTCTTACCTTAAGAATTGAGCCCTAATTGTTTTCTAGACAAGAATGTAGCTATATGTGTCCATCTTATATAATCTCGTACTTATACTTGCCCCTTATTTTTTGTGGGTCTTTTTGCATGTTTTCCCTTAACTTACACCTTAATCTTTCAAATTTGAAATTTCAAAAGTCATCTAATATGCATGAGTCATCATATATCATCCTATGAACACAAGGTATTTCCAATACATTTAGGTAATCAAGAATCTAGATGAGAGTCAATAGAAATATAGAGAGAGCATCTGTCACACCAAGAGTTTCATCTAAATCTAAGCTTCTACATTTAATTTGTGCTTCATAATAATACACACTTACAACACTTATCAATGTTGATCTCTCTACACACTCTCTTATTTAAAAGTATTTTAATAAGTATTCAATAATTGAATTGATCACTTATTTATAATAGGAGATTGAATCCATTTTTTGAGTTATTCCATCTACACAACGCAAAACTACTTGGAGGTCTGACTCCAAGTGTGTGAGATACATAGTTGCAATGTTCCTTTGGCAATTTTCTTGATTTCATTATTATTATTTTCAGTGTTAAATATAAATCAAAGATAAGGCATAGTCATACAACATATTCTACCCTACACATCTACAAAGTGAAGATATAGTTAAAATCAAGAAATTTCAAGTTACAGACACAAGAAAAACTATACTATAAAAACTATTGAGACATACCTGATGACATATAACTAAGATCAACAACACAAATATGAGATTGGTGCATTGAGATTTCTATGTCTAGGCATGTATAAAATGTCCATATACAACTACGAGCATGTCTTAGAGTATAATATAGGTCTAAAAAAATAAGAGTGGGTTAAACATAGCCAACATAGTTAGAATACAGTCTGCACTTACCAAAAAGTTAAGGTGCAAGTGTTTTTTAACATTTTTTATTTTCATTGCATTTATTTAACTTATGTTTGTGAAACTTTTGATTTTTTCCATATTTAACCATCTTAAGTAGGTCTGAATTTTGTATTTTAACTATATATGTTTACATATATTTATTTATTTTCCTATTTTAAATAAAACCTATAATTGTAATAAATAGTATCCTTTTGTACAAATGAATATACAAAAATAATCAATGACTTTTGGAATTATAGAGTACCTTTTATTTCATAATCACTCTATAGAATACTATGAGTTGTTCTTTATAGAATACTATGAGTTGTTCTTTATTACCCCTGTTGATCACATATGTAGTATATTTGGAGTAAAAGAAGCTTCAATTAAAATATGTCATATATATATCTTTGTTTGAAGCTTTGATATTCCTTACATCCTCAGTGTCACATTAGCCAGCCTCTCCATTCAGTGACTAAAAAGTACATGTTGCAAATCCAAATCTATGCCAAGGTGGTCAATAATTTCAAAGAGGCTAAAATGACCCGATCCAAATGTAATATGATCCAAACTCTCTTATAGTGTCTATCCATCATGTACCGTGAGATACATTCTTGTATGTGGAAACCCATTTAAAAACACAAAACGAAAGCAAAAAAAATTATATACATAAGTAATCATGATCAAAACAATCACATGACATATATTATACAAAATCTTTAAAAATAACTTTGTATTTCCATAATCATCTCATAATTTCCACAATCCATATACAAATGTGATAGTCATGGCCATTTTTATAAGACTATGTCCATAATACACAATTCCAACCATTTTAGAATAGAAAGACAAAAGATAGTCAAACAACGCATTTTTTTATTCTAAACATGTTTTTAAAAATATTTAAAATGTTAAAAAAGTGACAAATTTGGTACTTACCATCCATCGGTACTTACACATATGTGCCCTAGTCGTGTCGGAGTCTCATTTCTTTGGGTGGCTTTGATTATTTTATTAGAGATTAAAATTGTCTAACTCATCAATAAAAAATGAAACATTAATTCTTTTTTAAATTTACACGATCCATATATATGTTGCACATTATTCTAAAATTTCATTATTATGTTATTAAACTGATATAATTAATTAATTTTTTTTAACAATTTGGAGGTATTATTTCACCCTCTACAACACACTTACATGCATTTGGTTCTCCCTATTCAAATTAATTGGACATTGGGCTTGGCATTTATTATGGGTACATAATTTATTGTAATTTTATCATTTTTATTTTAAATTGGTCATTATTTAGACTTTTGCGATTATAATTTATGTTATCAAGGACATATTATTATATATTGTTATGTTTACATATAAAATTATGTTGTACATAAGATTTTAAAATTATAAAAGTATATTTTTTTTATATATGTTACATATGGTTTGTCTAATTTTTTTATTTTGAGATTAATGATATGTAGGTTCATTATTCACGTAAAATTTTAAGGATAACATATATTTTTTTATTTTTATTTTTATTACAATATGTCAAGATGTTATAAAATGTCAATAGGTTATAGATATAAATAGGTTATAGAAAGTAGGATTAAATTTTATAATTTTTCCACTTATAGGAGAAATTGAGGCTTAGGACAATTTTAGAGTTCTTGGAGATGGAAACATGGTTCATATACCAATGGTTGTATTTGTTTCTTTTTATTTTTATTTTAAATATTTTAATTAGTTACATTATTATTGATTTATTAAGATATTGATCTACTTGTGTTCATTATTTTTTTCTTGTACTACATTATAGATCTTGATGTTGGAGCTATAGACATCCAATTTCTACCACTTTTATGTCAATATTGCAGGTCAAATTGATTTTTTGTAATAACACATAAACTAGGATAAATACCATTAAAATGATTTAATTCGTCCGCACACATCATGTGCAATTTATGAAACATATTGGTGCATCCCTAATTGGGTTAATGAACTTAACCAACTATCAACTTTATCTAAATTGTAGACACTATTTATGAATTATATAACACTTCAGTGTTGTATACTTGGCAAACTCAAACATTAGTTGTTCCTCTCAGTTATAGACCTTTCCCACTTCTACAAGTCTCGCATATATTCTCTCTTGTGTCCCTTGGCCTATCTCTTAGTGGTACTAGTCTTATTTTGATGACCCGGGCCTTCTGTCTTACCTAGAATGCTTAAAACCTACTTATCTTATGTTTCTATAAGTTATGATCATGTACATATTTTCCTTCTCCTTGGACACTTACATCTCAGAGAGATACCTTGGTCGACATAGGTGTCTTGCATTGAGCAAGTGTATAGTGCCCTAAAATTCATCTAATTTGTAAATGAAATGTATCTTAATGGATGGCTTAAGTGTTATTATGTGAGATATTCTCCAAAGGGATTGGTATAAATATAAGATCAACCCTCATTCGTTCCTCACCTAAAAACTTCTCACCTACTCATCAAGCAACTTACCAAAAGTATTCAATTGAGCAAAGCTTCCCTATTTTCTCATATTTCTACATTAGCCATAGGGAAAAAATGTCTATAAGTTTAAATTACTCAAGGAGTAGCCTAAGATTTATATTTACCAAATTATAAGTTAGGTCATTTTTGTACTTGATTATCACACATTGCATGATTTATACACAAGCCAACACATAAGGGAGAACTACATAAGTTTGAGGCCCACTTCAAAGTATTATCCATATAGGAAACATTCATTGATAGAGGGGTAATTGGGGTAGCTTGACACTGTGTGCCCAATAACCTATTTTTCCCCACAATTACTATGAAGATGAAGAACTAAGTTTTTTAATATTTGATAAGGATTGATAGTCGATGACCCAAATCAAAATGCACCAGAGTGAAGGCAATAATAAACCTAAAAGTATCCAAGTGGTTGTATCATATTTCATCAAATTTTCATATATGGCACCTGCATATAACCTAAACACTAGCATCAATATAACTGTCTGAGGTTGACGTAAGTGTATACAATTACAGAGGTATCCAATCTAGAATTTGGTGATTATTTCAAAATATTCTTCTATACTGATTCCTACCTATTCTAGATCTAGATCTATATTAACATCAGAACTAGCTAAGTATCTTATTTATTTTTTATTTGCATATCTATTATAGTTTTACTTTCCATTTTTACCATATCTCAATATAATAAATTTAGTATATGTTCTATCTAACTTTTGTAATTAATTGGCCTACTATAGATTTATTTATCACTCTTGTCCTTATTTATTTCTATATTCTTAACCATATCTATCCTAATAGGATCTACATCTAATTTAGGGTTAAACATTTGGTGAACCTAAAAAATCCATTTTAAAAAATTTCAAAGGTATTTATTATTCAAGTTAGTATACTAAAAAACCTCTTTTTGTTCACCAAAATTAAGCATAGATTTTTTAATTTTTTTAAATTACTATTTTTAGTAAATATTGGTAACTAAGGAAAATTATATACTTAATTTGTAATTAATTTTTAAGTTTTGTCAAAAATCATATTTTATTCAAAAACCTCTCTCATATATCTACAATAAGTTATTATTTTATAGAAATTATTGATTCTTTATCGAGAATATTCTAGGGTTTTACCTTAAAGCACTCCACATTGTTTGCCCTATTCTTGATTCATCATAGATAAAATTTAAATTTCCTTAGATTTTTCTCATAATTATTTTTATATATTAAAAACCCTCTTTTGGGTTGAAAACATATTTTATGGATTTCATGCATTATGCATTTTATTATTTTTAGTAAATTTAGACCTACATACCATACACTGTAATTTTGTTTCCCTATTTTTATGGATTCATCTCATTTATTATTTTTCTAAAAAATGTCTCTCATATTTTCAAAAAACACATAAAATATTCTTAAATTATTATATACTTATTTTATCATGGTTGATTTTTCCTTAGCATTTGTATGTCTTTCTTATCATATTCTCATATTAATTTTTATAACATTTAAAATGGATACAGAGGAGCCTCTTATTCCTCCTAAACCTAAGAAGGTGATGGTTCTCATCCCTCTAACTAGGTCTAGACCATCACTTATCCAAGGGTAAGGTGGCCAATCTGATAGTTTTAAATGAAGGTAATCAATCTCAAGTACCTAGGGTTTGTGCTTGTGCAGCCATACAAGATAAAATCTTTGAACCTACATACTGTACATTGTAATTTTGTTTTCCTATTTTTAAGGGTTCATCTCATTTACTATTTTTCTAAAAAAATTCTCTCATATTTTCAAAATACACATAAAATATTCTTAAATTATTATATACTTATTTTATCATGGTTGATTAATCCTTAGCATTTGTATATCTTTCTTATCATATTCTCATATCAATTTTTATAACATTTAAACTGAATACAAAGGAAATTTGTGTCCCTCCTAGCCCTAAGGAGGGTGATAGTTCTCATCCCTCTAATTAGGTCTAGACCATCACTTATCCAAGCATAAGGTGGCCAACCCTATAATTTCAAATGAAGGTAATCAATCTCACGTACCTAGGGTTTGTGCTTGTGAAGCCATAAAAGATAAAATCACTAGCATGATAAAATTAATAAAATAGTTACAAAATCATATTACATAAATGCAAAATCCCACATATGCTAGTGTTAATTATGTGTTTGCATATTTCTCTATCAATATTATGTCAAACAAGGTTTCTTATCCAAATTCAAAGTTACAACAAAACACATCTATAACAAGTGATCCAAATATTATACCAATGGTTACCAAGAGACAAAGTGAAATCCTAAGAGAAATGCTTCAAAAAAAATGATCAAATTACCTCCTATACATCCTATACACAGATTTAAATACTATTTTTCATATAATATAATGCATAAGCATTATAAAGATCATTATTTTGCATTGAAGAACCAAATACAAAGTCACATAGTGGTGACCATATCATTGACACATCAATTAAGAAAACCACTCACATTATGAGTACTTCTCCTAAAGCACAAGTACCAAAACAACAAATATGGGTGTTAAAAGATAACTCAAAGTAAGAGAAGGGTGAAAATAACAAAGACCTAAATAAAATACCATTACAAAAGGATCCAGTAATATTTAAACCACCAAAAACTAAATCATGTGAGATCCCTTTATTGACCAATACTAAATAATAAAAGGTCAAAATTCTAAATGATTATGACAATGGTGATACTATTCCCAATACTAATATTGTATATGAACAATTGAGCACACTTCATCTTGATCCACCTGATACCTTACCACATGATCTATTTATATCTATAGGATGTGGTATATATCAATTTAATGCATCTTTATAATGTACAAAAAAAAATACAAATAAAGGCAAGTTAAACCATATAACTTAGGATGTGTGTAAGGTATTCACATCTAAGGTGCACACAAATAAAAATAATTGCATACCGAAAAGGTCACAACCACACTTTGTCATAGTTATTTATTCATATACATGTAATCCACATGGTATATCACATGTTCAAGAATAACCTAAGATGTTACATTTTTCCTATAACAATGATTACATTGATGATGATCCTAATGATAGTATATATTGGTATGATCCTGATGATATTGATTACACAACATATGAATATGATACACATGATACTACCATAGATAGATCAATTATGATGTTAGAACTAAAATCAGAAACCTAATTACCACTTTATCATTATAGTCAAGCTTTAATATTTCTAATGGGTTTCATTTCATACATTGATTACTTCATTACCACTAAATTTCAACTTTCATTAAATTGAAATATTTTATACTACACACCATATTCAAATATCTAGGGAACCTAAATAGTTTTTACATACACATGTGTTTCACACTTCTATTCGAGTTTGATATAAACATACATAGATACATGATATATTCACTTATGGATGTTGGGCCTTCCCTCTTCTCATGTCACTAGGACATTGGGGGCATCCACCTTCTTTGATCACAATGCATCTAGGTTATATCATTCTATGGTCACTTTACATTATCATGGTTGAGCTCATATATGTATTTATACATGCCTTTATATATACTTATATCTTTCATAGTGTACTTGATATGTTATGTAATTGACATTTTTTACTAACACATTGGATTGATAGGCTGCTATGATATGTTTATACTAGTTTATTATGTTTTCATTTATGCACTCTTTTGAATGTCTTATCTTTCTATTTTCTTGTTTGTTGAGCATTTGAATATGCTCCATTATTTGTGGTTGTCATGCCTTTATTTGACTCTTTGACATTTGAATATTTCATTCCTGTTATATGGTCATTTGAATATGTCATGCTTAATTTTATGTACTTTTGAATAAGTCATGTCCATTCAATTGTGCAGTATTTGAACATGTCCTTTGTTTGCATTCTTTTTGGACCATTGATTGTTGATTTACTTGTGAGTAATCTTCTGTGTGTGTTTTATTATTTCTTGATATTTTATTGTAACTATCTAGATATTTCCATGATATTTATCATGCATCCTAGGTCTTAATGTCATCACATTATATGCACTTCAATGATACATTTACCTAAACATGTTCTCATGTATGCTACATGGTTCATTCATATTTATATGGTTATATTATAATTTTGAGGTGAGGTAACTATAAATTTATATATTACCTCACCTTAAAGAGGGGGAATATCAGTGGGGACACATCATAAAGGCATGGCTTCCACACATTCATAGTTTTAGATATATAGTGGGGGTATTTTTAGAAACATATTCTCCACACTTATTCAGTATTCAACTTACCCAGATTATAGTGGGGGAATGTTTTGGAAACAAGTCCTAAACATTGGAACTTCTATCAAATTTTATATTTCTCCATGGATAGTGTGGGCATGTTAGGTAACATGTCACCCACACTTGTTAAAATTTAAAAATTGGCCAAAACACAATTATATGATTTAGATACACATTTGTGGTATAATTATATATTAGTACCATTATTAACATAATTTTAGCATGAGACATACTTAAGGTACATATTATATGTAATGTGTACTCAATATCATAAAATCCAAATCAGTTTGATATTTAAAACACTTTTAGGGACTATCACCACCTACCAAGTTAGACTTTTATGAACTATATTGAGCCAATGTAATGCATTAGTTGGTTCACTTTTTGGTATGGTTGAGGTGATTAAATCACTTAATATTTTCAAGTTTTTAGGTTAGAATTTATTGTATCATCTATCCCCACCAATTTGATAGTGTGAGTTGTTGTGGTTCACTCAAACTCACTGTGTTATAAGTATGATTGGGTTACATGGTTGAGCTAGTCTCAACTTCTATATGGTAATTCATCTTTTTTCAAAGGTTGGGGGCATGGTCCTCTCTCTCTCTCTCTCTCTCTCTCTCTCTCTCTCTCTCTCTCTCTCTCTCTCTCTCTCTCTCTCTCTCTCTCTCTCTCTCTCTCTCTCTCTCTCTCTCTCTCTCTCTCTCTCTCTCTCTCTCTCTCCCCTTATATATATTCACTTTCTAGATTTATATATATTTTTCCTAATATTAGTTTTAGTGATTCACAATGATACATATTTCAAATGAAATTTATAAAAGGTGATATAGTTTCACCAATGCATAGGTTTACTCCTAAACCTTGCTCTCTTTCAATTTTAATCATTTCAATACTTTAAATTTTAAATTATATGCATTGATCATATATTGTAACATGCTCTTGGTTGCAATTTAGTCACCATCAAAGCACTCAAGTTGGACTCAGGCAAAGAAAAGGTATGTTATACACACTAGATACACATTCATTTTCCTTTAAACTAGAAATTTCATTACTAGATTAAATGGGGGGATGTAGACACTATTTATGAATTATATAGCACCTCATCCTTTTTCACTTGGAAAACTCAAACCTTGGTTTTTCCTCTTAGTTATAGACTTGTCCTTCTTGCACAAAACTTCTATATGTTCTCTCTTGTACCCCTTAGCCTATCTCTTAGTCTAAGTTATCATATATTTATGAACTAGGCCTTCTATATTGCACATAATGCTTAAAACCTACTTATCTTATGTCTCTACAAGTTTTGTGCTTGTACCTCTTTTCCTTCTCCCTAGGCACTTACATCCTAGACAAACACCTATGTCCACGTAGATGTCTTGCTCTGATGTAAGTGTTTAGTTCCCTAAAGTTCATGTAATTTTCAAATAAAATGTATCCTAATGGTCATCCTAAGTACTATTATACAATATATTCTACAAATGTATGGTATAAATACAAACTAAACCCTCATTCATTCCTCACCTAGAAACTTCTTACCTACTCACTAGACAACTTACCAAAAACATTCGAGTGAGCAAAGCTTCCCTATTTTTTACTATTTCTAAATAAATCATAGATACAACACATTTATATGTCTTAAGTATTAAAAAAGTATCCCAAGAGATATATTCTCTATGTTATAAGTTAGGTCACTATTGTACGTGCTTGTAACACATGGAATGATTCACACATAAGCCAACACATAGAAGAGCACCACATTAGTCTAAGTCCCTCTTTATAGTATGGATATGTAGGAAAAACTCATTGATAAATGGATTTTGGGGGTAACTCGACATCGTGTTCCGACTAACCCATTTTTTCCCACAACTACAATGAATATGAATAACTAAGGTTTTTTAATTTGAAAAGGAGAAACAGTCTATGACCTAGATATAAATACACTAGAGTGAAGGCAAAAATAAGCCTAGAAGCATTTATTTTGTCAGATCTTATTACAACAAATATGCCATACAAGACACTTACATCTAAGGTAAACACTAATGTCGATGCAATTATCACAGGGTAACTCAAGTGTCCATGGCTATAGAGGCACCCAATCCAAAATTTGATGATTATTTTAGAATATTCTTCTAGTCTGCTTCTTATTGTTCTATATCTAAATCTATATTAGCTTCAGAACTAGCCAAGTATATTATTTATTTGTCATTGCCATATATAACATAGATATAATTTTCATTTTAAACATATCTCAATATAATAAATTTAGTATATGTTCTATCTCAGTTTTGAAATCAATTTGCCTACTATAGATCTATTTATCACCTTTGTGCTTATTCATTTAAATATTATTAACCTTATATATCCCAATAATATCCACATCTAATTTAGGGTTAAACATAAATCAATATGAGTCAAATTATTATTTTTTAAGCAATGTTAAGGGATAACTAACTGGAATGAATGTACAACTTTTTATATCACATTAAACACCCAAAAATTAAGTAGAATTAATTAGCCTAACAAATCAAATCAAATGGCTAAATATAAATTCCATATAAATTGGCTAATATGTAATTATTTAATATTCAATAAATATCTGCATCATAACATCATCCATGACATCATCATGGATTTTGGTAAGCACTAAGAAATAAATAAAAATAAAAATAGAATTAAGGCAAGCCATGCCTCTTTAATGCAAACTCTTTTCAAAATATTTATGGCATTGAATCTCCAAAATTGACTTAATTCTAGGCCACACATCTTGATTTGAATCCAATGGCCATAATCAATTTGTCAAATCTATAAATATAAGGGTCACCATAGACCTTAAATAAGATTTTTTTTGTAAATAAACTCTGCATAAATCCTTTACAAGCTTCACCCCTTTTTCTAAATTGATCCATAAATCATTTAGATAGTGATTGGAGAGATGTTTATGTATTTCATATCATGACATTGATGAAGACTTTGAGCTCTACATCCAAGCATAATTATGTATGTGTGTTGGCTAGCTAATGATGTCCATGAGGAAGGTAATAACTTATAATTTACTTCTATTTGTTTGTCTTGAATAGACCTTGACTAATCTGATGAATCATTATTGAGAAATTATATTTTGAGAATTTGTTTGATTTTGAATACTAAGAAAGAAACTAACCTATCTTATAATCATGTTTTACATTTGGCACATCTAGTGCAAGCTCACACATCATAACCTCTTTAAGACCACCTTAATCTTATAATTATGAAACAAACTCACTCTTTTACCTTAATTTCTTTCCCTTTCCTCTAATTATTCCATTTTCTATCCTCTACACGTCAATAAGATCAAATTATGTATCAGTGAGGTCACTCCCATGAATGGCAAGGTTTACCTATGGATAAGTGTTTTCACCTTACCTATTCATTGTGTTCTCTCTATTTGTTTTGGAAATTAATGAGAAAGACCTATAAATTGGTGACATTGACCTATTGAATAGTTGTTTGCATTATCAACTCCAAGTTTATATATTGAAAATAGTGAGATCACACCATGTCTTAGTCAATTTTCTTATTTAAATTGGTGAGATCATCCTACACATTAGTGGTTTAATGATATCGGCTCTCAGCTTCTTTCTATGTGTTTGAAAAATTAGTGAAAATGACCTAATTATTAGCAAGAATGGCCTATGCATCGGTGATAATGACCTGCTAATAAGCGAGTTCACAAAAGGTAATTGTGTTTTTTATTATGAAGTTATTTTATTAAAAATGATAACATTGTCCTGTAAAATAGTGAGAATATCCTGCTAATCGGTGAAGTCTTTAGACTATGTTTTAATTGACTGTAGAATGGTGAGATTGATATACATATCAATGATATCACCCTATGTGGATTTATTAAGATCTTAACCTATATAATTTTAACTACATTTTACTTACTAAGAATCACCTCTTAAACTAATAACCTATTTATTATATGCATTTTGATCTTAAGGGGTTGTTTCATGTGATTGAAAAAGCAAAATTTCACTCATATTTCCATTTAGTGTTTAGGTAAAGAACCTACACTTCATTTAGTGATATAAAAGACTTGCATTTTTAATTATTTGCTTAAGTATGATTGCATTGCTTTATTATTTATGTAATAATTGTGTCTATGCTCTCCCCTTGCCTTCTTTAAGGAGTTTGGGTGACCAAAAAACATGTAGGTTACTTTTTTTCTTGTTTATCCAAGACAATGTTTGGTGTATTCTCTTATCTTTCCCATTTGTGGAGTCCTAAGAATTAGAAACAAATAATTATTTCCATTTTACTTTCAATTATGAGGGGTGGATTTCATCACCTTCTCATAAGTTTTTAGATCATGATGACTAGGGTTTTATATCCTACCATTCATACCAACCTTGTACATCTGATAGGGGATATAAATTATTGCTAGGCATTGTTAATGCCTAGTGAAATTCCCCATAAAGGGTTTCATGAAAGAAACAGGTTAACTCTCAATGATAATCCATTATACATCACCATTGAGTAATCTAGCATATATTGTATAGGGTATGTATCCCTCTATCAATATCCTAACACCTAGATCTCTTCTTCGACATATTTTATCCCTACATGGACCATTTAGTAAGCCAAGTAGAATTTTAAGTAATTCAAAAATATAGTAATACTTCACTAAAATCCAGTGGATGAAGTAGTCATGAATGGGCTATACCCTCCTAAAAATATCCCTATTCTATATTTCTTCATAAGACCCTCTTTTATTATATAACATTCACTAATTTAGGGGTGCAAAGGTAAAAGCCCCTGAAGACTATCTATCACATACAAAATTTTGAGAGAGGGTGAGAGTACACGCCACCATTACTAAATTTAACTAATTAGATTAATATTTAAACTTTTCCTCTAAAAATAAAGTATATAAAAGGTTCAATAAATGTGATGCAAACTTGTATTGACTATTAAAATAGCCTTGTGATGTTTGTGTGTGGATGCTTGGTTGTTATGTCAAAAACTCATTGTGTGTTTAAAACCAAGTCAAAATAAACCAAACTCCAAACTTTGTTTTCACATAATTAAACACTAATGAGTTACATTATCCACATTCTAAGTCACACTTATCACATAACAAAGCATTGTGCTCTCTAATTAGAACTAGGTTCTATCTATTTACCACCATTATATTGCCCATTTCTATTTAGGTCAATCCAAGTGTCTTATTTTGAGTCAAATTCAAGTGTTAATTCAAACATGTCTAGATACATTCATAATGGGGAATCTTATGGGCCTAATTTATAGGAAGTAAAATTTTATGATCTACCTTGGTATCTTATAAATTCTAAAAATTAGTGAAGATGGGGAGGAACAACTATGTTTGAGGATGTGCCATGTATTTTAGGGTCTAGTCAAAACCATTTCTCAGAGGATAAAGATGAATCCATTTTAAAGTTTCTAAAATATAGAGCTAAGATCCCACCTAATTTTACTATATAACAATTACGTAAAATGTTTTGGATAGAGGAGATACATCAAGATGTAACTACTAGCCAAGATCAACCTCTTACCTAAAATTCAAAACTAGTTATTACATAATCTAGCAAAGGAAAATGTCAATTTGTTGACCCATCCCAACATGGCCAAATCATTACTTCCATGATATAATAGATTATCTAAATTTACATGGATCATCTTATAATTTATTTTATGACTTATCTAACTGAAACTTCATTCAATAATTCCTCATTCACAAACTAAAAATGTTCACTGGAGATACCACAAGAGCCTTTAACCAATCCTACATATAATGTAGATCTATTGTCTACTATTGAGTAGGCACTCGTAATGATTTATTTTCAAAAAATTGCAACTAAAACATAGCATACTTTATTTAATCACTGATAAGTCCTTTCTAATGTGTAACAAATACCTAACAATTTGCAATAACAAGTTATAAATACACCACCATATTAAGTGGTGAGTAATTTGTAACACACATTGCCTAGTTTGCAATAGCATACCTCTTCTAATTTACAAAAACAATGGATTCCTTTGAACTAATAACATATTCCTTCTAATTCATAACAACATATTCCTTAGAATCAACAACATCTCCCATTACTTTCACATCAAGTGCATGTTCATCAGCATCAAACTCATTCAAACCAACAATGCCTTGACATTTCCCTTCAAAATTATAGCCAACAAAATGTCCCTTATCAACCTTATAATTATGGTTATAGGGTTAATATCCCTAATATAACCACATAATGGGGATTCATCCTTATTTATGTCAATCACAACCAAACTAATCAATCCCTGAATGTCTAATAAAAAATATTCCTTCCATCCCAAAGTGCACCCAATCTACAAGAATGGAATGAGATGCAAGAAGTGGTTTCATAGTTTCAAGTAGCTAATCAAGGTAAAAAATATAAATTTGATGACATATGCCCTTACCCTTTTGACATTATTTTCCTTTAAGTACCATTCCCACCCCACTTTGATTTACCTAATTTTGACAAGTATAAAGGGAAAGGTGATCTAAGGGAGCATCTATAGGCATTGTTTGTCACATGCTAAGAGGTAGCTTTCAGTAGTATTTAATTTCTTAACTTGTTTCCCTGTAGTTTGGGTGGATAATCCTTAAATTAGTTCTTTCATTTTCTAAAAGGAAACCACTCATTTTCAAAAATTATTAGTCACCACTTTTGATGAACTCTCACAAAAAATTGTCAGGCATTTCTCATACAACATAGGACATGAGTTAATTGTGGTTGATTTATGTAATGGTAAACAACATGGTGGAGAAAGATTCTCTACATTTTTAAAAAAATGGAGCGCCCTAGCTAGTCATTTCCCACATAATTTACTAGTTAAACTAACCTATAATCTAAAAATACATTTTGTAAACATAGTTTAAGAGATCATAGACAAAGGGTTATAGATTGAAAAATGACTTATTGATAAATGTGTAGTCAAGCATATCCTCAACCTCAAACATAAACCCCAACTCAATAAATCTCTTCTAAAACACATAATACCTTTAATGAAAATAAGAATATGGTTGATAATGGAGTTAAATAAATTAGATGTATGAAAATAGTGAAATCATTGCCCATCGAAGATACTCCATATAATAACTCACTCACATTGTAAAGAAGACCCTCATGCAGGGGGAAATATTAGAATAGAATCTTAAATGGTCTTGATGATCCCATTAAGGTAGTATTTCAAAATACAATTATAGATAATATGATTGTTTAGCCAATCCCAAATTCATTTCCATAAGGCCAACCAAATCATGCATGGTATAGGGAAAATGAGTATTGTGATTACCATCATGTCAAAGGCCATGCAATCTATAGACGCATGTAACTAAGGTATTTCATCCAAGATTTGCTCAAGAATGGAGAAATAAAGATAGAGAAGAGTAATTCCAATACCAATTAGAATATGGGTATCTGCAAAGATCCCTTCCCAAATCACAACTATCAATGGTAGAATAATAATCAATAATAAGATCAAGGCTAAAAAATAATCAACCTACTAGCAATCAATATCATGATTCTTAGACCAATGAAATCAATTATCTTAATGTCACATACAATCATGGAAATATTATCAATCATGTTACTAGTAATTATGTTGTTACCATTAGGGTCACTCCTCATCCATCATCTAACACTCATCAGAATGTTAACCCTTCTATTTCAGTACTTCCACCTTAATCTTCAAGTAATTCCTCACCAAGTTGAAATAACTTAGTTGCATCTTGACCTCTAAAAATTATTATTTTGCATTTTTTGTCTAATTCCTCTACTTCAAGTAAATCCCTCCCAAATTGAAATTATGTTGTCATAACTAGATGTCCACAAATTACTCCCTGAGTCCCTTTACCTTCCTCCAATACCAATCCCATTTAAGGCTCTATTCCTTATGAATCCAAACCATCTCCCCCTCTTGTATAAAAGTAGTATGATATTGGTGAATAGTTAAATAAAACACTTATGCAAATTTCAATCATGGATTTATTGCATATGTCAAAATTTCACTTGAAAATATTAAATGATCTTCTTCAATAGTCCAAGGTTCTTAATGATATTGGTCCTACTCAATTCCAAGATCTTGTGGGTAATTTATCCCCAAAGCACTAATTAACATTCGATCAAAGAAATATGTCATCTCTTGGTCCTTTGTACATTGAAGCCATAATTTCTCAAAAAATAAAGTAGGATCTCATAGATAATGGTTCATGATTGAATATTGCTTCTTTAAAATTATCCAACACTTGAGGTATACAACAAAAGAGATGCTTCCATACACTAACACAATTAGAGCCTATGATAATGGAAAGAGTCATTAGGTACCATTTACATGTTTATAATTGTTGGGCATGTCATCCATGATACCCTTTTCCATGTATTTGATATTGAACTACCTTATAATTTACTTCGTAGTCACCCTTGGATCCATGAAGTACGTGTAATCCATTTCACACTACACTAATGTATCAAATTCCATCATTTTGGACTAGAGGCCATTATTCCTAGTGATTTATTTCCATACCAATGTCATAAAATCCTATAATCCAAGTATGGGAAATATAATTATTGTCCTAGCATTAATTTTTTAGGAAAAAATAAACAAGTAGTTCTTGAGTCTCTTAAATCTAATTACATTGGCCTGAGTGACCTCATATCCACTTCCTCCAATCCACTCCATAAATTTCCTCTTATTTTACCATTAAAGATCAGGGTATTGGTACCTATAGAATAAAATAAGCATTCCACATTACTAGTTGCCAAAATTTCTAAAATCCCATGGTAAACCCAACACTACCAAAACTCCTTGTAAGCCCAACATGATATGGCAAAAGAGGACCAATTCTCATTAAAAAATTCCCTTTGTGTTTGCCAAAGACACCTCACCAATTCAATATCAACCTACCATTTTTTAAGGGTATTGGTTGTATGGTGAGGTTTTTTCCATGTGATTTCAGAGCACCAAGTACCCCATTCCTAAGAGAATCATGGAAAATCAATACTATAATGTAAAATTTCTAGGGGCAAAAGAGCAAGGCATCCTTGAACCTATCCCTATGGCAACACATAAAGTAAATTGAGATCTTGGATACACGTTACCTTGAGGTGACCCCTCAAATTTTGAGAGTGATACCAAATTGACTTATGATAATGATGTTCCTAATAGTGACACACCATTCTCTTAAGCATATATGATGAACTTGTAAATACTAACTTATTTTATATTAATTCCATTCTCACTATCATAGCCCTTGTACCTCTTTCCCTCCAATATATTGAACTAATCAATTGGAACCATCAAGATTATGTCATACCTTGGATGAATTCTAGAATGAAGAAGCATTCTCTAAGTTCATGGGCCTTAGAGACAATCTACCTGTTGGTAATCATAAATAAGGCTTCAACTTTATATTAGACCTTGATGCCTATTTTTGAGAGCTAGTGAAGTTTTATAGTCATAAATAACATAAAACATCAAGAATCACTAAAGAAAACCTCCTTGAGGTACCTTAAAATTAGGTAAAATTAAATAAAAATATAATTCCATTGGGGAAAACTTATTTTAGGTGCCCTTAGATGAGGAAATTCACTTTCCTCCTTAGGAAGCTCAGAGTCATATAGGTTCACATTCCCCATTGGGGTCCAACATTAGTTCAAAGGAGCGAAGGATCATTGAGCACTTAGTTCAAGACTTTCTAGACACCTTTATTAATTAGCCTCTACTAGACATAGTTGGTTCTTATTCTTCTTACATGGGTGAGCCTTGTGGATCACAATCTACTAGAAATTATTAGTTTTATTTATTACCAACTATTTTAGAATATGGTTCCACACTTCATGTGGAGGACACCACTGAAGTAAACATTGGTGCTTATAATGATCCAAAAATAATTATATTGGGCACACCTCTCACTATAAATGTGTGTGATTTTTATTTTTATTTTTAATATTTTATTGACATATTCACATGGTCATATGCATATATGCCAAGTTTGGATACATCGATGGTGGAACACCATATTGTTGTTCACCCAGATGCTAAGATAGTTAAACAAAAACTATGAAAAATGCATATATGAATTGTTATCTTGGTCAAAAAAGAGTTATATCTACTATTTGGAGCATGTTTTATCAGGCCACTTGATTACTCAAAATAGATCTCAAATATTTTTCTAGTACGTAAGAAACCATAAGGGATTTGATTATGTAATAATTTTAGGGATATTAACAAATATTTCCCTAAGGATTGTTTTCCCTTACCAAAAATTGACATGATATTTGATTCAAATTTAGGATATGAGATGTTGTCCCTCATATAAAAAATCTCAATATATAACCAAATAAAAATTAAAACTAAAGACTAGCATAAAATAACATTCACCACTCTGTGGGGAACATTTTGTTATCAATTCATGCCATTTAGCTTGAATAATGGCAGTGTGAATTACCAATGTGAAATGACTATCATATCCCATGACATGATCCTTGATATTATTTAAGACTACAAGGATGAAATTCTTTTAAATTCAAAAACACATGCAAGACATCATAAATTTTTACAAGAATCTTTGAGAGACTTCATGAATACAAGGTTTAACTCAATCTTAAGAAGTGTGTATTTGGTTTCACTTATAGAAAATTAATAAGATTAATTGTATGTTATAGAGGCATTGAATTCAATCCTAAAAAGTTAAAATCCATCATGGATATGTCTCCTCCTTATACCTTGAATCAACTTCACAACTTATAAGGCAAAATCTAGTCCATTCGATGGTTTATCTCACAACTAGTAGATTGGTGCCATAGTTTTACTAACCTTTTAAATAAAGGTGTCACTTTCCAATGGAATATATATCATCAAATATATTTTGAATAATTAAGAACAATTTTGCTAATGCACCAGTGTTGACCCCACTTATGCCAAGGAAGTCATTATTTATTTACATCTCAGCATCTGAACATGCACTGGGGCACTTTTGGCTTAGCATGATGAACATGGAAAAGAGCATGTAGTTTAATATTTTAGAAGGATAATTATATCCTATGAATAAAAATATTCATAAATTGAAAAATATTGCATAGTAATGGTGTCCACTTCCCAAAAGCTGTGACACTACATGTTAAATAATAAAATGATTCTTATAGGCAAGATTGATACCCTTAAGTATCTATTATCCAAGGAAATTTTGATTGGTTGCAAGGCCAAGTGGGTAATGTTGATAAGTAAGTTTAATGTTGAGTATTAGAACCAAAAAGTTATTAAGGGGCAACTCCTTATATATTGACTTGTTTAAGCCCCTCTATTAGACACTAAACCACTCACTTTTGAGTTCCCAGAAGAATTGATCTTTGATTCAGAGGATGTGGCTATTAATTCAAACTAGTGAAATATTTATTTTGATGTTTATTTCACCTCCCATGGATTTGGGGCTATCATTTTTATTATTACTCCATAAGGAGATATCATTCCCAAGGCCTTTCATATTGGTTTTCATTGCACCAACAATATGGAAAATTATGAAACACTTGTTACAAGACTCTATCTCATTTTGAAATGGAACATTAAGCATTTGATGCTATATAGGGATTCTTGATTGATAATTAATCAAGTTTTAGATTGATATCAGACTAGAGATGAGAAACTAGTGCCTTATAGAGGCATGTTGGATAATCTCAAGTAACATTTTGAATATCCTTAGTTTGATTAGTTATAAAAAGTTAATAATAGATTATCAGATGTGATGGAAAGAATTGGTTCCATGTAGAAGTGGCCAAAAATGTCAAAGATTACTAATTTATTGTTGATAACCTTATTCAACTAGTTCATGTATAGTTAGATTTTAAGATGGCATGTGATATTTCTAGTCCCTATTCTATTTGCTACCAGGACCTATACACCTGTATCCAAGACCAAATTATCCCTATTAACCTATCATGAAGCCAACACAAAACCATCATTCATAATGCCATCTGTTACATCTTAATTGGTAGCACACTCTATCATAAAAGATATTATGGAATAGTGATTTGTTTTTAACTTTAGGAGAATATGATTTAACACTTAAAAATGTACATGAAGGGATTTTTGGGATAAAACTAGTGATATGGTCCTAGCCAAGAAACTCCTATGAATAGGATATCACTGACCAACAATAGAATTCAACACTTGTAAGTATGTCAAAAATTACTTACATATCAAAAACATAGTGATTTGATTCACACTTCCTCATAATTGCTCCATCTAATCATAGCTCCTTGGAATTTTTCAACTTGGGAACTCAATCTTATAGGGAATATAAACCCAACTTATTTGGATGGCCATAAACATGTATTAACTTCTATTGAATATTTTACTAAGTGGGTAGAAGCAATCCCTCTCACTTACATAACCAAAAAGTAGATTTCTAAGTTCATTCTGAATCACCTCATTTACCACTATGGCATTCCTTCCACCATTATATATCTAATAATGGTGGGTCATTCAAAAATAAGGATATAAAATCCCTTTGTGCATGTTACCATATTAATCACAAAAGGTCCAAACAATATTTCCCTCATGGTAATGGCCAAGCCGAGGCATCTAATAAAATTATTGTTAATATTTTAAAAAAGATTCTCAGTGACATTAGCTACAATTAGCACTTATAATTATTCCCAACCTTATGGGATTACTTTATTGACACTCACACACCTACATGTGTCATACCATATACCTTTATTTTTGTATCTGAGGATATCATCCCTATAGATATTGAAATGCCTTACCTACAATCTTATTGTAGAATATACTCAATGAGGAGGAATATAGAGTCACCAAACTACATGAACTAGAACTCTTAGATGAGAAATATTTAACTACATTAAACCATTTTAAATCCTATTATAATGAGTTATGTTTTAGTTAAAACCAATGGATTCTTCCTAGAGAGTTTGAAGTTGGTGATTTAGTGCTAAAGGAAAATCAAAAAACACCAACACAAAATGTAAAAAGAGGGCAAGTTTGAGGCCATTTGGTTGGGTTTGTATATTATTACAACAAATTATAGTTTTAGAGAATACATGTTAGCTACACAATATGGGTAAGGTTTAGATGATCCCATTAATATTATACATCGTAAGTGATTCTATGTTTGATTTTGTCAAACATTATATATGAGAACCCCAACTTGGGGGCATCCATTTCACATCCATTCATCTTTTATACACTGGTTAATTTTTGTCCTTGTTCCCATTTCCTATTAATGTCATGATCTTTGTTATGACTAACAGGTGATACATGCATATTCAAAGAGTATTTTAAATTGATTAGTACCTACACCTATTTACAGATGAGTGTAATAGGGTACATCAATATGGTTTTTTTACTTGGTAGTTCCTTGAGATAGCTTTTATTTGCTTATTATAAATTATTTCCCTTATTAAGTACATTTATATTCCTATTTTTTATTATGTGGTATTCCTTTACCTTAGATTTGTTGTTGGTTCAGAGACTTATCCTTGCATCTAGTTCAGACAGTGTTTTAGACCCTACCTAAGATTATTTTTCATTTTCTAGATGGTTGCTTGTACATTTGTTTATATTCCCCTATATAACTTATTCCAAAAATCTCAAAAAAATTTGAAATTTTCTAAAAATCCTAAAAAACAAAAATTCATAAAATGGCTTATAATCTACATGAGAGATATAAACCATAAAATCTTTTATACAACTTATCATCCTATTCATGGAGTCACCCATAGTCTTTCTCTAGGTGGCCTTATTTTCCTAGGTGGGAAATTCTTATCTTGCCACAATCATTCACAGTGGCCATTTATCTATTATCCTCCAATTTCTGGGAGGACTACATCAACCTAATTTGCATGGACTATGTAGGTAGAGATTGGATACATGGGGCATCTCAAGTTAGCTCAACAACTTTTACCATACATTGCTCTCACCATTTTATGAGCTAATAATTTTCATGCTTTCACCATTGTGTGAGTCCATCCCATTTTCTTCTCTCAAATTTCATCTTATTTCTTAAACATTACCATTATTCCTATTTTGTTTTTGAACATAACTATATTGATCCTAAATTCTATTGGACTATGTAGGCAATGTCCACTTGCATGGGGAATTTGGAGATAGCTCAGCCACCCCTCCCTTATTCTTATATTCTCCATTACATATAGGTTTGCATATTATCCTATCAATTGTCCCCTATAGCTTAGGGTTAAAATATTCAAACATAATGCCTTCCTAATCACTCACACACACACACACACACACACACACACATTTATTGCATCATTAATTGCTTATTACTTTTTAAATTGTGTTTTTGTGTTTGGTCTATATGTTTATTTAAATACTTATTCATTTTTATTGTTTATGTTTAGTACACTAGGTTTTACACTTAAGTCTTGATTCTTCATAACTTGACCTTGAGTCATTTATATTTGTATTCAAACTATTTTTGATCTGTCTTTATTTAGTGCATTATGTTTTACACATAGATCTTGATGTTCCATATCATGATCTCTATTTTTAAATATTTTCATCTAAACTAGTCCTTATGTAATTGATAGAAAATATTATCATAATTCACTCATAATTATGATTCATATTGTCTTTTTCTAAGTTAAAAACCAAGTGCTCAAGTATTATACACAATGTTACATTGAGAACATCTCTCCAGACACAATTTATCTTTCACATGCATAATTTATCCATCATCACATCTTCTAAAATCACAATCACATGACAAAGTTTTGAATAAACATGGCTATTTCTATGTTAATTAGGATGTGCATTTGTAAAATAAGCATATACCAACTAGTCATAATACATATCACATCCATGTGAATGAATGATATATCATTATTCCATTCATTCACATTCAATATCTAAAACAAACATAAATGCAATGTCAACTTGAAATAAAAATAACATAATCATGGAAAACCAATAACATCAGCATCCATATTATGCTCAACATCTACATCTAACATCTAATCAAAATAAAATCATCACATATACCAAAATATTATCAATTTACTATTATATTGGAATTATCACCGTTTTTATCAATTTTCCCTTGAAAAAGTGTCCTCATAGTTTGGGTGATTTTTAATTATTTTGGTGATATTATTTAATTGGTCACAGCCTCTCTATTCAATTGGTGATACCATCATTTAAATGAGTGACCTCATCATTTTCATTTTTATAAGAATGATGAGTTTACCAATACGCCCAATTCCAAGGGGGATTAAATAATATTAATGAAAAAACTAATAAATAAGGAAAGTAATTATTGATTCCCCACTCCTTGGTAGTCATCATTATTCTTGCACTCACTCACCTAGATGCATATGGTGTGGAATCCATGTAATTTCCTTCACTTCTCTCATGTGAAAATTTAGAGCTCCAAATTTTAATAGGGGAGGGTGAAATGAATAGTTTTCACCCATTAGGTGTTAATTTTTAGCTATATTTTTAAACCTTTATGCCCCTAAAGTGCTTCATTTTCTTCCTAAGAGGCCTATTTTGGATCTTGTGTCCATTTTTTATTTCATTTTATTATAATTACTCCATTTTTCAGCCTCTTCTGCTTAGACATGTGTCTTTTTATTATTTTAGAGGGTTCATCTATCAAAAATATTTTTTTCTCCATACCCTCAAAGGGGCATCATGGGCTTCCCAAATGAGCTATTTCTTACATAAATTGGGTGAATTAAACAAATCATGAATACATCACTTCCTCTAATTGTGATCATTTTAAGTAATTTTTTCATTTTTTGAAAAACATTTTCTTCATCTAAATGCTTCTCCACACCCTTTCTAATAGGGGTAAAATGTAAAAATCTAATTTATAACACTTTTATGTCCAAGTTACAAGTCAAAATTATTCTAGGTAATAATGCACAAAATAGGTCAAATACCATTAAAATTCTCTAATTCATCTACACACGTCACATAAAATTTATGAAACATATTGGTGCATCCCTAATTGAGGCCCAACTATCAGCTTCATCTAATCACTGTGAGTCAAATTATTATTTTGAAAGCAATATTATAGGAAAATGAACTGGAATGAATATTTGAATTCTAATATTGCATAAAACACCTAGATGTTGATAAGGATTAATTAACCTAACAAATCAAATCAAATGACTAAATGGAAAATCCATATAAACTGGCTAATATCTAATTATGTAATATTAAAATATTTTAAAAATATTTGAATCATGACATCATCATGAAAGTTGGAAATCACTAAGAAATAAATACAAAAAAATATCATAATTAAGGCAATCCATGCCTCTTTAATGCAAACTATTTTCAAAATATTTATGGCATTGAACCTCTAAAATTGACTAAATTCTAGGCCATACATCTCAATTTAAATCTAGTGGCCACAATCAATATGGTAAATGTATAAATAGAAGGGTCACCATAGACCTTTAATAAAAAAAATTATGAAAATAAATTTTATATAAATATTTTAAAATCTTTACCCTTTTTTTCTAAATTGGTCCATTATTCAATTAGATAGTGATTGGAGATATGTTTATGGATTTCATACCACAAAAATGACAAAGAATTTGATCTCTAAATATAGGCAAAATCATGTATGTGTGTTAACTAGCTAATGACATCCATGATGAAGGTAATAAGTTTTGATTTCTTTCTATTTGTTTATCTTAGCTAGG
Organism: Torreya grandis; assembly: GCA_037957365.1. NCBI lineage: Eukaryota > Viridiplantae > Streptophyta > Pinopsida > Cupressales > Taxaceae > Torreya > Torreya grandis. The sequence continues at coordinate 2,229,176 of JARHVA010002171.1, read as the reverse complement.
CCTTGCCCAATCTGAGGAATCATGCTTGATAAGTTATGTTTTGTGAATCTATTTGATTTTGAATAATAATAAAGAAACTAACCTCTACTGTAATCATGGTTTATAGGAGCATTCATTTAGAAAGAAAGGAATCAAGGTTTTTTATTTTGTATGTTGTTGGAGTTGGACTCATATAGAAGGTAATATTTCTCCTCCTTTTTATTTTCATATTATGAACTAACTTGAATCATAACTTACCAAGAGTGAGGCAATATTATCAAACACAATATCCACCTTTATTAGTTATAATTTAATTGGCATATACACATGCACATTAAAGGTGGGCATTATGTAGACACATTTGTTTTTTACAAGACTTGTAATTAAAATGTTATTGGTTTTATTTTGTATACATGTATCATTGGTTCTAATTAGGATCTTATTGGCACTTTATCTTATATTTTCATCTCTTCTTTCCCTTCCATTTGGCCATGTGATTCTCTCTTTATTTTATTTTATCTCTCTTTTGTGTTATTATGTGCTATGTGATCCTTTTTTAATTCATTTTCCATTCTTAGTCTCTAACTATTATTACAATCTTCAAATATCAAAAACATTTTGATAGTTTTTAGTTTGTCTTTAAAACTCATTTAACCTTTGTTTCAATATGTTAGTTTTTGGTTCCCTCTTTTATTATTTCATTTTTTGCACAAATATACCCTAATTTTTGTTGGGATAAGAAATTGAATAGTAAAGTTACACAAGATATTTGTCTATATCCATGTATTATGTACTTAGTTTATTAGATATACGATATTTTGTCCTATCTCCATGACTTGTAATAGGTTAGAATATGAACTGGATCCTCTTTTGGTTCCAATTATGAGAATAATATAAACAATCATAGACTATAAATGACTATATATGTGTGTGTGTGTGTGTGTGTGTGTGTGTGTGTGTGTGTGTGTGTGTGTGTGTGTGTGTGTGTGTGTGTGTGTGTGTGTGTGTGTTTGTATGAAGAAGAGAGTTCCACCTTTGAAGAGATCAATCAAGACTATTTTGGTTATGGTTACATGTTTTGTTTCTTACTTTATTCCTTGTGTATGTTCTATTGTATAATGTTTAGTCTAATTATGTCTAATTTAATCTTAATGCTCTGTAAATGTTAATTAAATGTTGGTTATTCCTAATTCCTATCTAACACACAATAATTCATCTTTTCTTTGCTTCTATTTTCCCACCTTGTGTATGAATTCTTTGCACTATCTTGTACACTAAAGTAAAACTTAGCTATCCTCACCCTTAGCATGTTATGATATTTCAAAAACCTCTACTAATAATGGTGTAGTGAGCATGGAAACACTCCTTCTAAAATAAACTATGCTAAGATGGTTACTGGGGTAAAGAGTCATTGAGACATGGTTAAACCAAAAAGGATGTAATTCGTAGAAGAATAATTCAAATGAACTAGTCTTACCATACAATAAATCATTCAAGAGCATATTTATGGAGATATTTATGTAAAATTTTTGTAAGAGTTATTTAAATTTATATATAATTGGTTAGCATGATTAGAATAATATTTCTTTAAATTTAGAACAAAAGAAATAATAATTTGGATGAAAGAAAAGCTAGATCAATTACAGAAACTAGAAACTAACTAGAAGAGGTTAATAGATTATTAGGTTACTAACACCATAGATAGATACATCATCAAGTTTACATTACAAGGGTACATAACTTTCAAATTTGTGTAAGTCTTATTTGTTTGAGGAATTAGATATAAATTTTTGTAGCAACTACCTCTCCTTATGAAGATGTTGGTTGTGGATAAGGACATAGTACCTACTTTATCTAATATAGAGTAGTTACTTTGGGCATATGGGGATGTGTCTGACATGATAGTGAATGATGAGTAGATGATTAGATAAGACTTGAACCTAAATCTAGAATAGAGACATGAGGGAAGAAGAGTTAGAATAAAATTCTAAATTCAGAATGTGAACTGTGACAACAAAATATATGGAATAAATAGAAGAATACCTAGGTAGCTATAAGTAGAGGTAAGAGTAGTAGTAAACTAGGTGATGAACAAGTAAGAAGATGTGATGAGTGAGATGAAAGAGAATAAGAATTAAGGATGAATAAATAAGATGATTAATGCTGACAAAAAGAAATAAGTGATGAAGAACAAGATGAAGAAGAAGGTGATAATAGCATAGAAATAGAGTAGTTCGATGATAGATGTAGTGTACAGCTACAAAAATGGGTATTAATAAAAGAAAGACATGAAGAATTTAGAAAATAAGTAGAAAACATTCATATATTAATTATAGGTTCAAGCACAGAAGAATAATAAATCATAGGAAAGAATCATTCACCAAAAGAGCACACGTCCCCATAGCCTAATTTCTTATATTCTAGTAGAAGTTTCCAGCTAGGGGGATCAAAATATAATAGTTGGAAAGGTCAATTTTTAGATAAAGTGCATCATTAGGGTACCAAGATATAAACACAATCAATTCAAAAGGATTAGAAGTGCATAAGGCTTATTGAAACCAAGCAAAGAAAATAAGGAAATTTGGAAAAACAAAGTGCACACATTGATTCTCCTAGTGCGTAGAGTATTACACAAGCAAGACTGCCCAAAATGTAACGTCTTATTACAATAACTACATAATAAATAACCTTGACACCAATTTACACAATGGGTCATTTAAGAGGATTTATAAACCTAACAATTTATGATGGGTCTATGAACCCTAAATAGTACCTACTAACCTATGAAATGAGATGGCAAGCTAAGGCCATTACCGATGAAGCTATCCAAAAGTGTGAGTTAGTAGGGGCACTAGATGAAAGATCAATTGAGTTAATATATCATATATATGTTTAGTAAGCAATTATACAATAGGTTAAGGAATGGCTCATCACAAAATTCAAGATAAAAAATATACAAGCTAGACTAGTTAGGAGAATCAATCTATGACTATGACCGTAGATTCTCTGATATGATGAATAAGGTGTAATTTGCCTTAATAAAAAAAGAAAAAGCTACATGATTCATTGAATTATTATGTTCTAGAATTATATTTGCCACTCTGCACACTCAATATACTACTAACATAGATGCTAGAGTTGTTTCCCTGCAAGTAGAGCAAATTGAAGACTAAAAAGAAGCTCTTTCATGAATTCCAAGATTGAAAATACACTATAGGATTTTATGAAGAGAATGGAGCAATACCATGAGGTAGATAAACCTAAATTTAATCTATGGTGTATGGAGTACAAAAAAGGACATCATAAGAATTATTGTACTAAAATCAATATACAATTCTATGAAATCTATCGAGTAGTAAGGCATGCAACAATGCAATACCATATTTTGCAACATTATGTCAAGAATCTACAAGACTTGTATTGTAATTTTTTCAAGTTGAACAATCATGATGAAAAGAATTATAGGGATTTGTAGGAGCTTAAGGAAGGCATCACTAAAAATGTATTCATTATCACTGCACAACAAATGTCCTTGGTGAAGCAAATGATTCCAATCCCAGAGGTTGATAAAGGTTATGTAACTAAATTAGGTCCAGAATGGATTCCTAGTTTCCCATAATATTAGCCTCAAGTTCTAGCTAGTTAGACCCCTCTTTCATCTAGTTGGACACCACCATCTTTGTAATACCAGTATGTAGCACCTTGGAGCTCTGCCATGATGTAGCAGTAACAAATGAGTTGGACTCCACCAGTTATGTAAAAATAGTTTAGAATTAGAGATAATACCTATTAGAATTAGCCTTGGAACACTACACAACAATGAGGGTATAGAGGAGGATATCAATGCAATGAAGGAGGAGCTAAGGGTGGATATAGAGGAGGTTACCAAGGAGGTAGAGGCAATAACTATCAATGAACTCCTTTGTAATGCTATCTGTGTGGAGAGTACAATCATGTACAACAAAATTTCTCATTGAACCCTCAAAGATAGTTTTAATGTGCATGTTGTATAATATATGACCAACATGACACAAAAGATTATCATATCTTGGAGAAGCAAAAAAAGGAGAGGGTCATTTGGAATGTGAATATGGTAAGTGTGTAGCTTAAGGAGGATGCTTTCTTGAATTCTATTATATGACAATAGCACACAAAAAAATGTTTTCCTCCACTTGAAATGCCTCAAGATCTAGGAATCTGAAAGGTAAAACAAGGAAAATACCTAGACCCAGCTATAGAAAAGTGGCTCATGTATGAAGCTAATATATGTTGAAAAAAATACAACATCAAGACACTAATGAAGAAGATGTTACAAAAATATATGCCCAAATATATGGCCAAATCATGCACATTATGTGATAGGATGGAGTTGTCACTTTGTTGATAGATCTTCTAAAACTTTTAAGCACACTACACAATGAAGACATCTTATAAAACATCACAAACTTACTACATAATCTACTGGAGTGTGTGCAACATGGATAATAGAAGATAGAAAAGCTATTTTGGTACTTCAAAACAAAGAAGCCTTGGGATGTAAACACATGAATTTACATTGAGATTATAGGGTATGAAATTCTAAATGTTGTCTTTGATTTTTTTAACAAAATCAACATGATTCCTAGGTCTACATGGGAGGCTATTAGATGATTGGTTGTAAGTTACAACTGATCTTATCTGACTATGGAAGAGTTGAGCCTATTGGTAGACTAGAATATGTTGAGATCAAAGTCACAGAACTGACCCTATGAGGTGACTTTGATGTCATTAACATGAAGATCATAGTAGCACGTTACCCTATGTTGATTGGTAAGAAATAGATATATTTTGGTCAAATGACTATCAACATGATATAGAATCAAATAGAGGTGTACCAAAGATATAAGGTTGTCATCATTCATATGAATAAAGTGCATAAACCATACATCATTATAAGTAAACCAGAGTCTCCATATGTCATGTAATAAATTAATTGGATGAAGGTGAACTCTAAAGAAAATCCAAAATCTCTATGCATAGTCCAGTGAAACTTTTTGTATGAGCATACAAAACCTTAGGTACAATCATTACTCACTCAATAGTTGAAGACATCAAAAAAATAGAGGCCTAAACTAGTAGCTACTCAACCATTGGCAACCCAATTTTTCATAGAATATTATGCATATTTATCTACAAAATCCCCTACTTATTTAGAAGTTGATTTCCTAGATCAAGCAGATGTTGATAAGCAAAATTATATAGAGTCAACTAGAGAAGGAACTTTCCCTTGGTAAATATCTTCATTTTTTAGTGGAGACTCAGACATGAACCTACTCAATTGAGCTCGAATAGATCATGAAATTTGACCTATGAGAATGGTCTTTGCACATGAATGACAACTTCTTGTGTACTATGTAATTGAGGATATCAATCAATTTATTTTGCTCTTATAATTTTATGTACTAACTATCAGCTAGTGGGTCAGTGCTCTAAATTATGCCCTAAATGGAGTTGTAATGACATGGTTGTCAATTCATAGAAATGATTAGCTCGAGTGGGATGATGCATGTGATTTCATGATTAGCAAGTTTTAGCTACCATAGATCATCATAAGTAATTATATTATATTCTAAGAAGGTGATTTTCCTAAAATTCATATTAATAAATGTGTTGAAGTCTAGATTGAGGAATGTGTGGCATCAAAGTACAGGGTTCACATCTTTCATTATACACTTGCACCTCTACCATCAGAATGGTATATGCATAAAGAGTGCAGGAGGGAGACAAAGGATTGGGCACAGGTGCAAAGTGATTTCATATAGATGTTTTTTTTCAAATATGAAAACCCTCTAGTCCATAACACACTATATAAAATCAAATAATTCTTATGCCATGGGTGTACAAAAGACTTAAGCACCATGACAAAATCCACTACATAGAATAATGTAGCTTTTGATCTCAATTCAACATTACAAAGATATAAAGCTTCCAAGAAAGAAGAAAAATCTTATGCAACCATGCCACAAAATACAAGATGAAGAAGAGAAAATTAAGGATTCTGATTTTGATGGTGATCTTGATTTGATTGATTTATTTTAACCTAAATAACCAATAGAACTAGTAAAGGACATAGACATAGAACCTACTAAAGAATATAAGTTACGTAGCATACAAATTATAGAACAGGAAGGGGAAAAAATGGTATAAGAATATATTCATGAAGAAAAGCATAAGATTTACCAACATCTTATTTAAAATCATGCAGCAAACATTGGAACTGAGGAGATTCCCAAATTGGTGAATATAGGTGATCATTAGACAAAAGCTGAAATTTTTGAAGCTATGCAACTTCTACAAGACTATTAAGACATTTTTCCCACTACATTTTTAGAGATCTAAGGAGTTGATCCATCTCTAGGTGAGATGCATATTGAACTTAATTAATTTGCATGACCTACAAATAAATGGTCATACAAGCTAAATCTAAACTTGAAGCTAAAAGTGAAGGTTGAACTTGATAGAATGCAAAATGCAAGAATAATCTATCTTATAGAAAAGGCATATTGGGTTATCCCAATGGTAGTACAACCCAATAAAATAGGGGATATTATAATATGTGGGGATTATCACATTTTGAATGATGCATGTGTAAATGATCCATTCCCAATTCCCTTCATAGATGAAGTTTTGGAATCTATTGTAGGTCATGAAGTCTACTCTTTCATATAATTTCATGCCTTTTGGCCTTAATAACACACCTATATTTCTCTCATGGAGTGGTGACTGCATTCAAGGACTACATGCACAATTTCTTAGAAGTCTATCTTGATGATTGGGAAGTCTTATCCTTATTCAAAGTATATTTTTCTAAGCTATGCCTAATGTTATAATGATGTTGATCTATGTACATTGATTTGAATTTAAGTAAATGTCTCTTCTTTACACCTTTTGGCATCTTGCTAGGCCATGTAGTATGTAGTGAAGGCATTTTGGTAGACCAAGCAAAAATTATAGTTATTCTAAGTATGCTTCCACCAGTCAACTCCACCAAAGTGCAATCCTTTCTAGGCCATATAGGATATTATCACAAATTTATCAAAGGATACCTATCCATTTCATCTTTGTATCCTTCATTGAGCTAAAGTAGATATTGGTTACTACACCCATCCTCATCTTTCTAGACTGGAGCAACGTGCATGTTGATGCTTTAGATATCACATTCAGTGATATTCTTATGTAGTCAGGAGATGGTGAACTCAACCATCCCATTCATTTGGCAAGTTATAAACTATCTAATGTAGATAATAACTATACAACTAAATTAGAATTACTTATTATCATGTTTGCACTACAAAAATTTTGACACTATCTTCTTGTGACACCATTCGAAGTCTTCACTGATCATCAAGCTCTATGATACCTTGTTAACAAGCCAATGTTAAGAGGATGCATCTATAGGTGTTTGATTATATTTTATGAGTTTTATTTTTTCATTAATTTCAAACCAAGCAAAGAAAATATGGAACCATATCATCTCAACCACATTCCTAATGGTAAAGAAGTAGAAGAATTATAGGAAGATTCTCCTGATGCTCATCTCTTTAACATTTTTGTGATTCCAAATTTTTTGAAGTAATTGCAAACTTTCTCAAACAAGGAGTATTCCTTGCACACAATCAAGAAAGGGAAAAGAGGTATTTTATCACTACCATACACCATCATCAACAAGATTTTGTATCATCTAGGAAAGGATGAATTACTATGTAGGGTTTTTCTAAAACATAAACAACCTCAACTTTTGTAGGAAGCACACTAAGGAGCAGTAGGAGGACATTTTGTTGGACAAGCTACTAAGAATAAGTTTTTACAAATTGGGTTATGGTGACCAAATCTCTTTCAAGATGCACACAAAGTAGCACAACACTTTGATGTCTACCAATGCATGGGTAAACCACTACAAATAGATGAAATTCCTTTTCAGATTTTGTTAGCTAAGAAATCATTTGAAAAATAGGGCATTGAGTTTGTTGAACCTATCAACCCATTGAGAAAATGTATAAAATCAAGGTATATTATCATTGTGATCAACTACTTCACCAAATGGGTTGAATTTTCTATGATACCCAACTATGGTGCAAAGGATATAGCAAAGTTTTTTTATGAACACATTATTACAAGGTTCATATGCCCCATCAAGCTCTTCAGTGACTGAGGCATACACTTCCTAAACAACACCATCAAGGCTCTTACTAAGGAATTTATGATTTTTCATCATAAAATCATTACATATCATCTAAAATCAAATGGCCAAGCTAAATCTTCTGATAAAGTATTGGGTAAAATGTTTACAAAAATATGTGATGTCAAGAGGGGTGATTGGTAATATCACTTTATTATGATTATGTAGGTATATCGCATGCACTACAAAAGAGACATAGGTTTTATGCCATTTTAGTTGGTTTATGTACTTGATGTAGTTATGCCAATGGAATAGTTTGTACCCAGCTTATGCATTACCATGGTCATGAGACTAGGGGATCTTGAGTCTCTCACCAACAAACTTTTTGAATTGAATAAGATGGATGAGGATAGATGCAGAGTATCCTGGACATAAGAAGTTAACAAGTAAAGCCAAAAATCATGGAATGATAGGAATTTATGCCATAAGTAATTTCATAAAGATCAAATAGTATTATTATATGATAGTCATTTTAGAGCATTTCTAGGCAAGTTACAAATTCTATGGAAAGGGCCTTATGTGATACATGAAATATCATAGCAAAGAACTGTGGTTTTAAATATCTTTAGGGAATCATTTTTAAAATGTGGGTAAATGGTTGTAGGCTTAATCCCTATTCCCAATAGTCAAATTTATCTCATTTTTATAAGTGAGTGGGTGTTGAGTAGCACCAATTAGATTAGGATTTCTCAATTTTGCATGTTTTTATGTGTTTTTTTTGTTTGTGTGTGTTTGTAGATGATTTATTCAATACTAGTCGAGAACCAACATACCAAGCATAGTGTGTATCATCCATGCACATGAAAATACACATATACCATTATGGATGTTAATAGGAGTGAATAAAATAAATTAAGTCTAGGAAAGGTACAAAAAAGTCACATCAACAAGATCTCCACTATATAACGGTCATCCACCAGAAGTAAATGCTAGCTCTAAGGTTTGATTGACTTAATATTCAATAAATTAGTGGCCCATCAACATCATCTTCTCGTACACCTATATACATAACAAAGAGCATAATAATGTATCTCTACACATGTGCCAATGATTAACTATCTTAATTACTCGATCGAATAAATATTTTCCACATCAACCATTACATTCATGACAAGTGGATAATTAAGCATGACATTTACATAGAATCTAATAGGCACAAAATATATAAAGGGCAAGTTCAAGAACCAAGTTGGCATTTCATCTATTTTCACAACTAGAAAATTCAAAGAGCCAGGCTATTCTATTTATGCAAAGAGCCACTAGAATTTCAAGTTCATCACTTTGGAATCACGGAGACATCATGACTCATCAAGGGTTTAATAGAGGCATAAAAAGAATCAATGGGTGTCGATATGTCTCTCAAGAAGACCAAGCTCAATGATCTATAACCATTCAACTTCCTTTGAGTAGTAGAATAGAAGTTATTCCACCCAGACCCTGTGGATGTTGCACAACCACTTACCCTCATAGCTCCCCACTTCTTTTAGAACATAAATGTTGAATGCATGCTTTGAATTTTTACCTTTGGTGACTTGGGGGAGATTATCCAAGTTATTCTTGGATAATACAATGACATAAATAGATACCTTGGCCCAGACATCACCATTATCATCAACATAAAAGCTATGGCCTAAGCTTTGGGCATCACTGCACAAGGAGACTCCCTATCTCCCTGCAAGATGAGAATGCCCCCTATTCTATAATAATTCCATGATGTGTATGTTTAGGTATTAAGAGGGATCCTAATTGAAGAAATCCAGTATGAGTTAGTGTACATCCTTATCTAATACATAAAAAAACATTCTGGTAGATGACCAAGTCTCTAAAACAAATCCCAAAAGGAGTCATGGACATCACCCACCTTATGATTCATGAGAATGAGAAATTCAACTAGCTAGATTAATTCATCTAGGAGATACTCACCAACATTATAAAGTGTTATAATTCTCTAAAGTAGACATTTTAGTACCAGTTCCTATTATTCTTGCTTTACTTCACACAATGGAAGTCTGTGGAGGGAGAAGTGCATCCCAACATAGATTATTGGTTAGTGTAATAGTTTTCCAATCTCATCTAGACATAGGATCATAGATACCTAAAACATGAGGTAAAAATCAAAGCATGGTATGATGAGAGTTTGAAGCTAATTACAACACATCCCTAGGTACTACCAAACATCATGCAGTATTTGGGCTAGTACGTAGTTATCACTTTGTTATCAAAGGTTTATTCATAAACATTCATGCATTTCTTCAATCTCCCTTCACACTACTCCCATTCTTTGTCACCATGTACATGACATAGGGATAATTCAAAAGCTATAAATCTTTCACAGCTAGTCATGTAACTCCATTATAAGGCATACCACCTAATGCAGCCATCCCTATAGCACAATAGCCTAAAGAAGCCACCATCCTAGTAGCACAATGAAAAGTGTAAGCTTTATATAGAACATCAATCAACATCCCCTCCTTTAAATCATAAGACATGAAGCATAGTAACATGGTTATATAATCTAAAGGTGCCACAGATCGCTAGCTCATGTGACCTTCCATAAATGGGCATAAATGAATATGAAGTCTATCAAGTCATAATTGCAAACATGGTTAGATATTTGTATGATAGAGAGAAGGAGAAGTAATTATTCTTCTGGAAGGTTGTGTGCATGGTTCAAGTATAAAAGCAAGTTACTCTATAACTATGGGTGGACCTTCCATCTTGCCCACCATCTATTATTTTTGATACTATATGGGAAAAAGCAGAGCAGTTGTAGTGGAAGATCAAATTTTTATAGCCACAACTTGCTCCTATTCATAGCTAAATATATATTTACACCTCTTCCATAAATCCCACTAGAATCATTCAAGTGTAAACCCCAAACAAGGAGAGAGTCTAGGGTTTACCCTACACTTGAAGAGAACACATTTGGATGACCAACCACTATGTACGAAGCACAACCTACCCCTACCTCTACATAACCACCACCTAAATGTAGATTGGTCATGCTCAAGTATAATAAGGCATAGGTTTCTAGTTCATAATTCTAAGTAAGTGATTCTCTATCATCACCACATGCATAGAAGGTCTAAGAGATCATACCAAAGCAACTGATAGAAGAATAACAATAACCTTCTAGGGAAGAAGCAACTCATGCAACCAAATAGTAATGAAGGAGGAAAAGAAGATATAAAAATAACAAACTCAGCAACAACAAGCCAATCAACAAGCTGAAGAAGCTGAGGCCACATAAAAGGCCAAAGATGTAGAGGTTGATAGATAAAAATCCATGGATGTGGCAAAGAAGACCTATGAAGCTAATGATGTAACTTAAAAAACACAAGAGGATCGAGCATAGAAGGACAAAGAATTTGAGCTCGTTATTAAGGCTAAGGTAAAAGAAAAAGAAAAATAAAAATAGGATGTAACAGCCCAAGCACATTAGGCCATAGAAGCTACAAAGCATGCATAGAATCAAGTAGTAGAAGCTATAAACAAAAATAAGGTAGAGGAAGATGAAGCCTTGTGCCAATAATAGGCATAGGCATAAGCAAAACAATAAGCATAATCATAAGTGTAGGCCCAGGATGCATAAGAACAAACCAAGGCTAAAACCCTGGTAGAAAAAAAGAAAGAAGAAGAAGAATGTGTAAAGAAGTTGTAGGCCAAGGAAGAACAATCAAAGAAAAATGCTACATAGTAAGAGTTAAACAAGAAAGCATAAGAGGAGGGGGAAGTAAAAATAAAGTAGGTTGAAGACATTGTGTAGTAAATCAAATTGGTAGTAGAGGCTATAGTGGAGCAGCAATAGGCAGAATAGCCACAGGTAAAACTAGAGCATCCATCACAATAAAAATCCCTAGCTACTACTCAAATAGGTCCTTAGCTTTTTTAGTTTCCATTGGGAGGAGTTTGGCTCTGGGATGTCCCAATAGTTGGTACTTGACACACCAATTTTTCACTCCCACTTGCCATAATGCCACATATAGATCCTTCATCACCTTTGAGTATATTGGCCACACTCCATCTCAAGATAGAAGTTTCTTTAGACATTTATAGGCTCCCACTGAAGAAATAACTAGAGGTCACAATCGATTTTCAAGAATCAATTATGTAGAAGGCCTCCTCCTTAGAGATAGAGAAGGGTCAATCCAAGGTGGAGAACATGGAATTGAAGGATAGCCTTCATAAAGCTATGAAGATGATCCAAGACACCTAACCAGAGTTGGTCACTCAAGAAATTGAGGACTAAGTCATGTTCAATCAATACAGACTCAAGACTTTGGTCTCTAAGTTGACAAAGGACTAGTGCATAACTCTAAAAATCTGCATAGTCTATACATTAGGCCATAATTTGAAGACTAATGTACCCACACTTATCACCTTGCTATAAGAATACCAAGGAATACTAGACATTGTTACATTACAAGTATAGCAAGTTGCATGCACTTTGATAGACTGGAAGTAGCAGCTGGACAACTCTTTAACTAGTTTTAGTGTAAACTTCACCATGGCTACAATCACCAAGATAACCATGGGTAGCCACACCACTTCTATAGATGAAAATGATATAGCGCTATAGGAATTGATCAATGCTCAAGACAATGTGCATGACAAACTTCTCAACTGGTAGAGTGAGTTTCTATGTAATTCATTCATAGGTCTCCAAGCCCAATGCCACATAGACAAACTAGATCAACTAAGTGGGGAGATCTAGATGAGGGTCAAGAACACCAAGGCAGCCATGATAATCACAAATGACTCATATATTAAGTATCTCATCAGATATCACACACCCTATGCACCCTATTTTTCATGGTCTAGGAAGTAATGCTCAATTAGCATGCATAGAAGACCGAATTATCTCCATTTTATAGCAAGATTGCCCAGATACTCAACACTCTAATATAAAATCCATCATCTAAAATCCAACAAGTCATCACTTAGTGTAAGACTACATATATTAAGGCTAAGGACTCTTTTGACTAATCCTCATTTACGACCATGCCTCCTCTATCAAGCTAAGTACTGTGTAAGGTGCCAATTTTGAAAATGTTGTAAATAGATTTATATTGGGGATAAATAGTAAGATAAATGGGGCTAGGATGGTTGAAAACCCATAAAGGGTGGCCACCTAGTTATGCCAACCTATTGAAAACTTGAAAGGGTGGTAGGTTGGTATGCTACTTTGTTTAAAACCTAAAAGGGTGATTAAGTATTGTGTAAGAGATAAATATCAAAAATAAAACCTTGAGCGATTACTACGACTCTTAATGGTTTAACCACTTCTTTAGATTCTACCCTTTAATCAATTTTAGAATATCTTACGATGATGTCTCAGGACAAGACAACATTTTAAGTCCTATAAAGTGTTGGGAGAATAAATTAGATAGTAAAATTGCATAGGATATTTGTTTGTATCTATGTGTTATGTACTCAGTTTGTCAGATATATGTATATTTTATCCTATCCCTTCAACTTATACTAGGTTAGAATATGAATATGATCCTCTTTTGGTGCTAGGTATGAGTAGAATAGGAACAATCATAGACTATAAACAACTATATATATGTATGTGTGTATGAAGAAGAGATTTCCACCTTTGAAGAGATCAATTGAGACTATTTTGGTTATGGTTACATGTTGTGTTTCTTACTTTGTTCCTTGTGTGTGTTCTTTTGTATAATGTTTAGCCTATTTATATCTAATTTAATATGAATGCTCTATAGGTGTTAGTGAATGGTTGTTCTTAATTCTTATCTGAAGCATAATAATTCATCTTTGCTATGCTTCTATTTTCCCACCTTGTGTATGAATTCTCTACACTATCTTATGCACTAAATTAAAAGTTAGCTATCCTCATCCTTAGCATGTTTTGATGTTTCAAGAACCTCTCATAACAATTTTAAATCCATATATATATATATATATATATATATATATATATATATATATATAGGGCAAGGTCTAACTAAGACAAACAAATATAAAGAAATCAAGATTGATTACCTTCCTCATGGATATCAGTAGCTAGCCAGCACACGCACACGATTATGCCCATATTTAGAGCTTAAAGTATTCATCATTGTCATGGTATGAAATCCATCAACATCTCTCCAATCATTATCTAAAGGATTTGTGCACCAATGTATAAAAAAAAGGGTAAATATTTTAAAGGACTTCTATAGAATTTATTTGCATAAAAAATCTTATCAAAGGCCTATGGTGACCCTTATATTTATACATTTACCAGATTGATTATGGACATTGGATTCAAATCAATATGTGCAGCCTAGAATTAAGTTCTTACACACACACACACACACACACACACACACACACACACACACACACACACACACACACACACACACACACACACACACACACACACACACACACACACACACACACACACACACACACACACACACACACACACATGTATGTATATACACACACACACATAAAACCCTAAGTAATTTTATAAGAACTTAATTCTAGGCCACACATCTTGTTTTGAATCCAATGTCCATAATCAATCTGGTAAATGTATAAATATAAGGGTCACTATAGGCCTTTGATAAACTTTTTTATGCAAATAAATTCTATATAAGTCCTTTAAAATCTTCACCCTTTTTTTTATAAATTGGTCCACAAATCCTTTAGATAATGATTGGAGAGATGTTGATGGATTTCATACCGTGACAATGATGAATACTTTAAGCTCTAAATATAGGCATAATCATGTGTTTGTGTTGGCTAGCTATTGATATCCATGAGGAAGGTAATAAATCTTGATTTCTTTATATTTTTTTGTCTTAGTTAGACCTTGCCCAATCTAAAGAATCATGATTTATAAGTTATATTTTGTGAATCTATTTGATTTTAAATACTAAAAAGTAAAATAACCTCTCTTGTAATCATGTTTTACAAGAGCATTCATGTAGATAGTGAGGAGTCAAGGTTTTTTATTTTGTAGGTTGTTGGAGTTGGACTCATATAAAAGGTAATATTTTTCCTTTTTATTTTCATATTATGAGCTAGCTTTAAGCATAACTTACTAGGAGCCAGGCAATATTAGCAAACACAATATCCACATTTTTTTTAATTTAATTAGCATGCACACATGCACATTAAATGGGGGCATTGTGTAGACATATTTTTTTCCAAGCCTTTAAATTAAAATGTTTAGTTTTATTTTGTGCACATGTATCATTAGTTCTACTTAGGCTTCTATTGGCACTTTCTCTTATATTTTCATCTCTTCTTTCCCTTCTATTTGGCCATGTGCTTCTCTCTTTCTTTTATTTTATGTCTCCTTTGTGTTCTTATGTGCTTTGTGATCCTTTTTTAAATTAATTTTCCATTCTTGGTCTCTAATTATTATTAGAATCTTCTGATATCAAAACATTTTGATTATTTTTAGTTTGTCTTTAAAAGTGATTTAACCTTTGTTTCAATATGTTTTTTTTGGGGCCTTCTTTTATCATCCTTTCCCTCTTTTATTTTTATTTTTGGTGAAAATAGCCCCTAATTTTAAATCCATATATATATATATATATATATATATATATATATATATATATATATATATATATATATATATATATATATATATATATATATATATATATATATATATATATATATATTGGCATGACCCTATCTATTTGATACATTATAATTGATATATGAGACATTTATATTGGCCTAATGCTTGATCTTAGTTGATTGTTTATTGCAGATGTTGGTTGTTATGGACATTATATTCTAATATCATGTTTATTGGCTATGTGTTGGACCATTATTGTTATAGATGATTATATTTATTTAATTATATCTTACTTATATTATATTTAGTACAAAATTATTTTATTATTTGATATTGATTTTTATTATCCACATGTCAGTGATGTCGTATTCAATGTTTGTAGGGATAGGTTCGTGAGCTAAACTCAGTGGTAGTTTTTGGTAGCTTGAGGAAATAACAAGGAGGTGATAAATAATTTGAAAGACCCCAAAAAGTAGATAAGGCATGTGAAATTCTTAAACCATCATTATTTTACATTTTTTATATTATTGAGTGCCTTCATGATTGCGTAATGTTGTGTATTTTAATTCACCTTTATTCATGTTTTTAGTGTTATGTGAGATTGTTGGTGTTGGCATCTAGTATGCAATAATTTATTTTATCAATCCCCTTACCATTATTTTTTTCTATCCCTCTCAATTATTTTTTTGATCTATCATCATCGAGTATGTTCCATTTGACCCTTATATGAACCTTCGCAAAGCTAGTTGCTAATTATTAATCTTGTGGGTAGGTATGAGGTCGATTATATTTATTGCTATCTTATACATATTAATTTATTTTTGTGATCTTGGAAATTATTTATTAACTTGGAGAATTATTTGGGTCCTTGATAATGTGGTCATGATAATATGAAAACCTAAGTGGGTTGTCTTATTTCATTATGCATAATTATTAAGTTTAGAATCTTGGCTGGGTTATTGACATTAAAATAATTATTCTTATCATAATGGATCCATTTTACCACTCCAATAAGCTTAAATTATCTCCTTGACCCTTGCACAATTTATTGGGATTTTAAGTCTCGACCCACCTTGGTTAGGCTTGGTAGATACTAAAGAACCCAAGAAGAAGAAAACCATGGGCTAGTTGAGCTAGTTTAAAAGGGATTGATGGGGTTTGGTCTCTTCATGGTAAGGAATGGTGCTTAGTGGTTTTAGAGAGAAAGTTAAATATTAGAGGAAGAGACAAGGGGATAGTCTTGGGAGGCCATAGTGGGGATAGAGAAATACCAAGGGGTGAAGGGAGAAAAAAGGGGAGCATTTGAGCCAGTCAACCTCTCTCCTACAGTGGCCTTCCCAGACCTGAGAGGTAAGATGTTTTACTCCCTATTGATTGTTTTCTTAATGTTTTTTGTTGGTGTTATGACATATCATCATAAAGGAACTACAACACTATTTAAAACATTTTTATTCCACTTTTGGATTTATGGGTTTTATGATTTTTTAGTGTTGCTAGTTAATACGAATTTGGGGGATTTGACCACATTGTGTTAGTATTTTTTTCATGATTAAATGAGTAATGATTATGAAAAATAGATATGGCATAGGTTTTACGTGGTATGGATCAATATTGAGGTTTAATTCTATTACAAATAAGGCAAGTTGAATTTTCTTACTAACCCTAATAGGGGTGAATCATGGTTGTAATTACTAATATTCTTTTACAACTTTTTGAATACTTGGTCTAGTTGTGTTATTCCCCCTTTTGACACTAAAACTAAAATTGGTATAATTGTATGCAATAATACTCAGGTACCCTACTAGACATGGTGATTTGGGGCATGGATAGCCTTTTGGGTTGACCTATTGATTAGTTTGTGCTTCTTATTTGGAGACTTTTCTTGGTTGTACTTAGCCATTTCAGCACTTATTAAAGTGTTAGTTACTCAAATTTCTATGGATTGTTCTTTTATAATGCATAAGATATAATATGGGACTGATTTTGTATGGGTATCCTATGAGACTTTGGGGTCTACTATGGAATGTTAGTTTTTGCATGGAAGCTTGTCTAAATTCTCTGTTATTAATTTATATTGATGCTTGATGGGCTAAACCAAATATATATATATATATATATATGAATGGTTTTATTATTTTAGTTCAAATCAAAGATTTGATGGCTCAAAACAATAATTAAATCTACTACATTCCATGATTTTAAAATGGGATTTAAGTTGTTGCTTATTGTATTAAGTTATGTTGTTCACCATTTGTTAATGTTACGTGGATGTTTTTTTTGAATTTATGACCACTGTATATTGCATGCTTGTGATTAATTTATTGAGTATAAGGAATTTACTTTGACTATTTTACCTTGAATAGAAGCTAATTTTAGGCAACATCTATCTATTCTCCAAACGCAACTAACTTGGTTGTATGTTGTTTCCTTGGTTGTATAATATAGGGTCATGCCTCTTCTGCTAAACTCAGTTGTTTGTCTTTAATTCTATATTTGTATTAGAACTTGATGCATTTAAGCTGGTGGAAATTTGAATGAAGACCCTCTTAATTATTTTTTTTGAATGAAATGGTCTTCAAGGAGTTGTAATATGCCTTGAAGTCACTTGGATTTACTTATTTTGTGTTGGCATGATATACTTTTATAGTGTTAGGGAATTTGCCACTTTTAGATGATTATTGATTTCCTTGTTATGGTGAGTTTATGTTTGTCCATTATTGATTATATAATTATTATAATGGCTTAATACCTCCCAGTATTCTCTAAACCTCTCCATCCAAATAATGGATGGGGTGGTTAGGGCCACCATATGGCTAGGCTCATTAGATTGGGTGATTGGTTTGACCCTATTGTACGAGTGTTTTTTCCTCCTATTAGATATATGTGGCATGGTTCATGTTAGTGATGTCTCTTGCATTTACATTTCCTTAATATGATTATTTAAGTTTAGTCCCATCATCCATCAATGTTGTATCTAGATTCTTTTATTGATATTAGGTAATATTGTATCATGTATTAACCTATGTACGAGTTATGTTAAGCTCAACATTGTGTTTGATTTATGAGTATATTGGTTCCCACTCAAATGGAAATGAAAATATGACATTGATGTATCAAGTAACTATTGCATTTACTTTTTGGTTGATAATAGATAATTGGGCGTTATAAGTGGTGATTTAAAGTGGAAATTTCTTGGGTACTCTTATCGATTTGTAAACATTTCCAAAGCATAAAAAATCTTGATGTAGATTAGCAATTGTAAGCATCACTACAGCCAAATTATATGATTAATATATGGTATTTATATGAGGAAGTAGTCAATACAACCATGCAATCAATTGTTTTAAGTTCTTGACCTCATGTGGTATTTGATATAATTACTCTTGTCAATTTTGGTAATTTGGTGATTGATCTACCTTTAGATATTTTGATATATTCCAAGGTGCATTTTGTTGATTAAAATAATTATAAATAGTTAAATGTTTTGCATTAAGTATTAGATGTGTCAAGTTGGCTCATTGCTAGAAATTGCATTTAGTTTGTATTTAAATAAAGACTAAACTTCTTGTTGATGGTTTTTAACTCCTGGAACTGGTAGTAAGACCATTGGTGGTTGAATTTAATATTTTCTTGGTCAACCATGTACATGCATTTAAATACTTGAAATAATTACAAGTAAATGGCTTAATTCATGCATGTTTGGTTACATCAATGGAATTAACATAAGCAGGGCATTAATTAGATTTACTTGTGTTCCTTGTTGGGACTTGTTGACAAAAAATAATAGAAGTTGTATAAGTTATATGGGATGGTTATTAAATGTTATGTCCTCTGGCTATTATCATTAGGTCTTATTTTAGATATAGTTACTTAAAAACTTATGTTATCATGGGTTACCTTATGTAATTAATGTATGATTAAATTGTAAGATCATGTTAATTTTTATAGCTCATCATTCTTAAACAAATCAGCTATGGGTTAGTGTTTTATTTCCTTATTAATAAAAATTTGTTTAGGCCTTGATGGGTTATCTTCCTTGATTAAGCTTTCCATTTTGGGTTCATATGAATATTTTCATACCTAATCCTAACTAAAAGACTAATATGATTGTTAGATTCAAATAAGAATGGGCTCATAACTAGTCTTGTTGATGAAGATTGAGTGATTGTCAATGTTAGGTTTAAGTGATCATCGTTATGTCTTTTAGTTGAACTTGGGTTTGATATGTAAATAAGAAAGTAATGGTGCAAGGATCTAAGCCAAGTTTTTTTTTTATAATCTAGGTAGGTAACACCCACTTAATTGCCTATGGTACCTCTAATACTCATTACAATGTGATAATATTAATTCATATTTATATGTGATCTTTTTACTTTGTTAGATGAATGTTGTTGATGGGTAATCATTATAAATCCTTGATGGTTGGTATTATATTATTTAAATTTAACATTCTTTAGCATTGTGATGATGGGTGATTTTAATTACATACATGTCAAGCTGGGGCTAAATTCCTTGGGCTTATTATTCCATCTTAATCATTATCAAACTAAAGGGATGGTTTACTATATTGATGAACCTATATGGGATATGTTTTATAAATTATCTTGATCCAAATTTGATTGATCAAATACTAGATTATTAATATTTTAACTCAGCTAGATACACATTGATATAATAGGTGGCTATAATTTATAACTAAGCCCATAGCTGGTCATATATCTTGTGGGCTAGTTAGTGACCAAGTAGTGGAGATTTGAGGTAGATGGTTATTTTATTTTGAATTTTCAAAGTTACATAATAATTATTTTAGTATGAAGACAAAGTGGGGTAGGTATCCCTAAGTCAAGGATGGTTATGACTCCTTGACGGGTAGCACCACTTGATTTGTCTACAATGAAACTTGTTTTAAATCATTTCCCATAAGATTATCTCTCTTGGTTAATAGATAACATTAGCCTAGTGGTTTTTATGTCATTCTGTTCATTACAATTTTAATGGTTTTTGCATAGTTAATCATAACTATGCTTGGAAGTGGTTGGTGTGAATTAATCATTCTAATGTATGTATAGCTTTTGTCTTGATTTTTTATGAGCATGACCGTTGGTGGTCGTGAATGATAACATTAATGACTATGATTCTCATATTATTCCTAACAATGGATATATACCAAAATAAATGTACCAATGGATCTTTTATGAATTATGGACTAATGAACTCCCCTTTTTAGCATTATGGGTTTAGTGTGGTTCATTTTGGTGTAGTTTACTCTTGAACTTGACCTACATTATTCCCATCAAAAGGAGACTATTGTCCATTTTACATCTAAACTTGAACTAATAATAATAATGGGGTATTCATCCAAAGATAATGGATTGTTAAATGGTCATATTGGGAGGCAGATGCCCTGTATAAAGTTTAAAGCTCATCAAGATACACTTGGACATTGATATACCCCAAAATACATACTTACATTTGGTAACATATGCCATATAGAATATTTTAAGGGTGGTTTACCCCTAGATAGATATTTTTAGTCGATCTTATATATTCTAGTCTCTTGGGTGCTTATGTATGATCAAGTTGATGAAGTCTTACCTCACTTAGTTAAGGAGAGATTCATACACACCATGTTGTTATACTCTGATTTTGTAATCCCCAAATTTTTTGGGGTTATTTCATTTGGTATCAGATCATGTACTCTATATATTTATAGGATAAAATATTAATCTTTAACTCTTGTAAAGTAAGATAAGCATTGGTTGCTTTACAACTAAACCATGTTGTACTTACCAATTGTTTGTTCCAAATTCTATCTCTAAGAATATTTGCAATAAAAAAATTTGTTAACATGGAACTAATGATTTATTTCATTTGAATGGGGTCATGATATGATTTTTACAAAGTCACTTAGCCTTTTGAGCTGAAAACATAATGCTTTGTTCTGTAATATTGAGGCACTAAATATTCATGTATTTTTTACAATTAATGTATGTGTGTAAATCAAGAATTTTCTACCGTAACACTATGATACCTAACCATAGCCTTGGTTGAGTCAACTCTTCCCAAACTAAGTTACATCAGGGAAAGTGTCACAAATTGATTGTTGAAATTGCTTGACTTGTCAAGTTGATTGTTGAAATTAGTTGATTTACAACTTTTATGACAATAATTTTAATAATCCAATACATGTCATTCCTTACACACACATGGATGTTATTTATTAAATTGGTGAGATATTTGGGTCCTTTCTAATGTGGTCATGATAATATGAAAACATAAGTGAGTTGACTTGTTCCATTATGCATAATTATTATGTTTGGAATCCTGACTAGGGCATTGATATTAAAATAATTATTCTTGCCATTATGGCTCCTTTTTCCCACCCATTGAGCTTCAGTTATCTCTTCGAGCCTTGCACATTTTATTGGGAGTGTAAGGCTTGACCCACCCTAGTCAAGGCTGGTAGATATTAAGGAACCTAATAATAATAAACCCATGGGTTGGTCAAGCTACTCTTAAAAGACTCCATGGGGTTTGGTCTTTCCATGACAAGGGATGATGCTTAGTGGTTTTAGAGGGTAAGCTAGAGTTGAGAGGAATAGGAATGGAGATGGTCTTTGGAGGCCATGGTGGGGGTAGAGAAAGTCCAAGGTGAGATTCCCCTCAAAGGGGTAAAGGGAGAAAAGAGGGGAGAGCATTTGAGTGAGTTAGCCTCTCTCCTACAGTGGCCTTCCCAAACCCACAAGGTAAGAGGGTTTACTCTCTATTGATTATTGTCTTAATTTTTGTTTCTGGTGCTATGCCATGGCATCACGAGGGAATTGTAACACTCTCTAAAACATTTTTATTCCTTTTTTGGATTTGTGGGTTTTGTGTTTTTTAAGTGATGTTGTTTAATATGATTTTGGGGGATTTTACCACATTGCATTAGCTAGTATTCTGGTCATGATTAAATGAATAAATATTATGAAAATAAATATGGCATAGGATTTACATGGAATGTATCAATGTTGTAGTTGAATTCTATTACAAATGAGGTAAGTCAAATTTTATTACTAACCCTAGTAGGGGAGAATCATAGTTGTAATTACTCATATTATTTTATAGCCTATTGAATACTTGGTTCAAATGTGTTATTCCCCCTTTCAGAACTAAAATTATAGCTAGTATAATTATATGGTATAATACCTGCTTATCTTTTTGGGAATGGTGACTTAGGGCATGGATATCCTTTTCGGTTGAGCTATTTATTGGGTTGTGCTTCTTATTTGGAGACTTTTCTTGGTTGTACTTAGCCATTTTAATGCTTATTATACTATCAATTACTCAAATTTCTATGGATTGCTCTTTTATAATGCATAAGCTACCATGTGGGATTGATTTTTTATGGGTATCCTATGAGACTTTGGGGTCTACTATGGGAAGTCAATTTTTTCATGTAATCTTGTCTAAATTATCCATTATTGATTTATATTGATGCTTGATGGGTCGAACTAGCTGTGTGTGTGTGTGTGTGTGTGTGTGTGTGTGTGTGTGTGTGTGTGTGTGTGTGTGTGTGTGTGTGTGTGTGTGTGTGTGTGTGTGTGTGTGTGTGTGTGTGTGTGTGTGTGTGTGTGTGTGTGTGTGTGTGTGTGATTGGTTTTATTATTTTAGCTCAAATTAATGATTGATGGTTCAAATCCATAATTAAATCTATGACATTCCATAGTTTTAAAATGGGTTTTAAGTTGTTATTGTATTAAGTTATGAATTTTACCTTTTGTTAATATTACATCTAGATATTTGTTTGAATTTGGAACCATTGTATATTACATGCTTGTGATTGATTTATTGAGACTGGGGAATTTATTTTGACTATTTTACCATGAATGGAAGCTAATTTTAGGCTACATCTATTTATTCTCCAAATGCAACCAACTTTATTATATGTTATTTCCTTGGTTGGAGAATCTAGGTCATGCCTCTTCTGCTAAACTTAATTATTTGTCTTAAATTATATTTTCGTATTAGAACTTGATGCATTTAAGATGGTTGGATTTTGAATGAAGACCTTATTAAATTTTATTTGAATCAAATGGTCTTTAAGGAGTTGTAATATGCCTTGAAGTTACTTAGAGTTGCTTGTTTTGTGCTAGCATGATATACTTTTATAGTGTTAGGGCATTTGCCCCTTTTGGATGACTATTGATGTCCTTGTTATGGTAAGTTTATGTTTATCCACTATTGATTGTATAATTATTTTGATGGATTAATACCTCCTAGTATGATCTAACCCTATCTCAAGTACCTAGTTACTAAACTCTATCATCCAGCTGATGGATGGGGTGGTTAGGCCACTAGATGGTTGGGTTCATTGGACTAGGTGCTTGGTTTGACCCTATTATATAAGTGTTTTTTTATCCTCTCAAATATTTGTGGCATGGTGTTGGATTATTTATCCAAAGGTGTTTGTTTATGTTTTATTTATTTATTTTAGTGTTCATATTATTTTACCCATTGGTTGGTTTTGTAACCAACTTCCAACTCTCGTAAGCTTTATTTTAAAGCTTACTTGATGTACAAAAATAATATGCTTTTACATTGAATATATATATATATATATATATATATATGTATATATATATATATATATATGTATATATATATGTATATGTATATATATATATATGTGTGTGTATATATATATATATATATATATATGTATATATATATGTATATGTATATATAGATGTATATGTATATATATATGTGTGTGTGTGTATATATATGTATATGTATATATATGTATATATATATATATACATATATATATACATATATATATATATACATATATATATACACATACATATATATATACACATATACATATACATATATATATATATACATATATATATATATATATATACATATATACATATACATATACATGTGTGTGTGTGTGTGTGTGTGTGTGTATTTATACCATTATTTCCAATCAAACAATGGTATTAGAGCACATGTGAATCATGTAGGATTAAATATTAACCAATAAGTGTAAAGAAGATGCTTATTTTTTAGTGACAATAACATACATCCAAGGTTATTTTATAGCATACAAAAGTAATTTAGACCTGCATGGTGTATGAAATGAGGATATAAGAAATTTTATGAGTTTTGATTAAATAAGCACTTCACTATACATTTTCTACATGGAGGTCGTATGGACGCTTTAGAGGTTGCAGGTGAAGCTCGATCCAACAAACATTAATTGGTAATATTTTCTTTGTGTAGGTTCAGACAAAATATATTTGGTTGATTTTTTTAGCATATAGAAGCATGTTGATTCCCATACCAAGTATAAATTCCATGAAAATATCTTCTATTCTAATTTTGTATGATAGCTTAGTTATCTCTCGGCTTTGTACGGTGGTATCATATTACGTGCAGCTATACGGTAGTTTAAAATATTAAAAATTGAATATATATATATATATATATATATATATATATATTATCTGGTATATACAGTGTAGCATGGTTTATAATATCATATTATTGAATTTTTAATATTTTTTCATTTGTGGGCTCCACCAGGGATGCTAGTACTTATGTTTTGACAAGCAAGTAAGAAGGAAACACTTTTTTTACATGCAAGTAAAATCTATTTTTATTGTTTACATCATCAATAGAAGGAGAAATTATATAGAATAATCAGGTCTTAAATTGTTAATATTATTGAAATAAAAATGGATAACATTATTTTTTTAGTCACTTGAAATAAGAATGGTTAAGGGTTCAAAACTTGTCATGCTTGTATATGTTTTGGTCAAAATTTATTTTGACTTGGTGTTGTATAGCCAAATCATTAAAAGAGGTGTAATATGAGGTGTAATGGTGTAAGGTGTAATTTTTTTTTAAGTCTTAGAATCTTTGAAATTTGAATCTATCTGGTAGGTCAAGGCCAAACCTTGATAGCTTTTCTTGTTTTGATAGCACCATGGAAAAAATTGTGAGCATAATCTCTAAAAAATGGATGCTTAACACCAAAAAACTATAAGGAATGGTCAATGAATATGGAAAACATGCTTGTTTTTAATGATTTATGGGAAATTAAAAAAAAATAAACCACACTACTAACTGAAGCTACCAAATTTCTTGAGTTTGAAAGGCGTGATAAATGTGCCCTTACTTTGTTGACATGATTGTGTTTAGATTAGGTAATTATCTATATTAAATACATTAAAGTTAATGCCTAAAAATCTTGGAAAGTGTTAAAATATATATATGATAAACAACCTACCTATAGGAAGATTTATCTCTTAATTCAATTGCATAATAATAATATTAGCATTAATGAAGATGTATTTGAGAATATCTCTCTTGCATGAAAACATTGAAACAAGAATACTACACAACTAGTGGAAAGATAGATGATGACATGTTAATTTCCATCACATTTAATGTCCTTAGTTATACATACACAAGTATTTTTGAAATGTTATAGTTTAGTGATAAGCTTAATGATGCCTCAGTTGACTCTATTTGTCAGTTATTGACTCAGCATGAGAAACAGTTTGTAAATAAGAAAAGTACACCTACTAAAGAGGCTCATTATAAAAATAACTGGTCCCATCACATATATCATCACCATGTATAGAAAAAAAATCATATTTATTCTTTGAAACACTCTTTGAGACACTCTCTGAGACATTCTCCACACCATTCTAGATGGTCTCCATGGTATACTCATGGGCACTCTCCAAGATCTTCAAAATACAAACATCACCATAGTCATTCTTCTCATTAATATGGTTCTTTTAGTCATTCATCTTCTTTTGGATCTCATCAGTATAAGAAAGAGACTATATGTTACAAATATGGTGGTATTGGATATCTTACAGATATATGTCCTTCTCAATGACCCCACTCTCATAAAAATAAAGCTAAGGCAAATTATATGGATCATTCTAGCAGTATATCTTCTAATTACTCTAGTTATTATGGTTTTTCTACCACTTCCTCTAATCAATAGGTATCCTATATGGCCGAAGTCTATGGTCTCGATGGACCTAAAAACTTGTTCTAAGTGATTAGTGATTCACCCATCTTGCGTAAGATACTAGGCTCAAGAATGGGATATATTATAGAAGCATTTTTTTTGGCTTATGTTATTGCTTTTAGTTCTATTTTTGGCTTTCTATACTTGATATTCATGACATAGATTAGACAGTGTTAGTTGATTTTGATTCTCTTGGTGCATAATTTCTTACTTCTCACCTAATAAGGGAGAAAATATAGCATCGATTGGTCTTTGATCAGTCATCAGTGACAGTATGATTTGATAGGGTTTTCTATCACCTTTAGTGTTGAGAAAAGGTCATCATCATTTGTTGGACATTAGGTAGATGTGTTATATGTAGTATGGTTTGGTCACTTTGACAAGCTTCTGGGTGGATCTTTATGTGGATCGATGTAGTTGGATAGGCTTTGATTGTGTTATACTATAGTACGGTATAATGATCATAGGGAATGAGTAGACCTTGATCGTGTTTATCAAACTTTTATGCCATAACTCATAGGGAAGCCTTTTGTATACAGTGACATCAGTTTTGGTCAGTACCAAGATGTACAATACACCAATTAGAGGTGCTTCATAGTTTCTTTGATGACTTCAAAGTCATTTTTATAGTTATTTCATCTTCCATAGCCCTTTGGATCAAGGGGGAGTTTGTTGTATTATTTATCTAAAGGTGTTTATTTAAGTTTTATTTAGTTTTGTTAGTGTTCAGTTTGTTTTACCCATTTGGTTGTTTTGTAACCAACTTCCAACTCCCATAAGCTTCCTTATAAAGCTAACTTGATTTTAAAAAATAATATGCTTTTACATTGAATAAAAATATATTATTCCTACATTATTTTTTATCAAACACATGGTTCATGTTGGTGACATCTCTTGCATTTACTTTGCCTTAATATGATTCTTTAAGTTTAATTCCAGTAGCAATCAATGTTGTATTTAGTTTCTTTTATTGATATTAGATAATCTTGTATCATCTATTAACATGTGTACAAGTTATGTTAATCTCAACACTATGTTTTATTTATGAGAATTGTGGTGCCCACTCAACTAGAAATGAAAATATGACATTGAAGTATCAAGTAACTATTGAATTTATTTATTTAGTCGATAACGAATAATTGGGAATTATTGATAGTGATTTGAAGTAGAAGTTTCTTGGGTACTCTTATATATTTATAAACATGTTAAACATGTCCAAAACATAACAAATCTTGATGAAAATTATTAGTTGTAAGCATCATCTATAGCTAGTTATTGTGTGATTACTATATGGTATTTTTATGAGGAATTAGTCAATACAGCCATGCAATCATCTATTTTAAGTGCTTGACTACAAATGATATTTGATACCATTACTCTTATCAATTTTGATAATTGTGTGATTAATCTTTAACACCTTTATTTATTATGATATATTCTTAGGTGTATTTTGATAATTAAAACAATTATAAATAGTTTTAAAAAATTCATTATGTATTGGATGTCTCAAGTTGACTCATTTCTAGAAATTATATTTATTTTGTATTTAAATAAAGACTAAACTCTTTGTTATTGTCTTAAAACTCTTGGCACTAGTAATAAGATCATTGGTGGTTGAATTTAATCTTTTCCTGTTCAACCCTATACATGCATCTAAATACTTGAAATAATTACAAGTAAATGGTTTAATTCATACATACTTAGTTAAATCAATGGCATTAACATGAGTTGGGCATTAATTTGATTTACTTGTGTTCCTTGATGGGACTTGTTGACAAAAAATTACAATAGCTATATAAGTTATATAGGCTGGTTATTAAATGTTATGTTATTTAGCTATTATCATTTTGTCTTATTTTAGACATAGTTACTTAAAAACTTATGTTATCATGGGTGACCTTATGCAATGAATGTATGATCAAATTGCAAGATGATGTTATTTATTTTTATAGCTCATCATTCTTAAATAAATCAGCTATGGGTTAGTGTTTGATTTAATTATTAATAAAAATTTATTTAGAACTTGATGGGTTGTCTTCCTTGATCAATCCTACCCTTTTGGCTACATATGAATATTTACGTAGCTACTCCTAACTAAAAAACTAATACAACAATTGGTTGCAAATAATAATGGGATCATAACTGGTCTTGTTGATGAAGAATGAGTGATTATCAATGTCTAGTCTAAGTGGTCATCATAATGTCTTTTAGTTGAGCTTGGGTTTGATCTTTAAAAAATAAGGAAATGGTGAAAGGATCCAAGCCAAGGATTTTGTTTAGAATCTCAATAGGTAGTACCCACTTAATTGCCTATGGTACCTCTAGTAGTCATTACAATGTGACAATACTAATTCATATTTATATGTGATCTTGTTACTTTGTGAGATGAATGTTGTTGATGGGTAATTATTAGAAATAATCGATGGTTGGTATTTTATTAATTGAATTCACTATTATTTAGCATTGTGATGTTGGATGATTTTAATTATATGCATGTCAATCTTAGGCTAAATTCTTTGGGCTTATTAGTCCATCTTAATTTTTGTGAAGCTAAAAGCATGGTTTATTATTTTTATGAACCTATATGGGATATGTTGTATGGATTTTATTGATCCAAATTTTAATTATCAAGTACTATTTTGCTAATTTTTTAACTCAACTAGATACACATTGATATAATAGTTGGTTGTAATTTATAACTGAGCCCATAGTTGGTCACATATCTTGTGGGATAGTTAATGACTGAGTAGTGGAGATATTGAGGCAAATGGTTATTATATTTTGTGTTTGTCAAATTACATAACAATTATTTTAGTAGGAAGACAAAGTGGGGTAGGGATCCTTAAGTCAAGGATGGTTATGAGTCCTTGATGAGTAGCACCACTTGATTTATCTACAATGACCCTTGCATTAAATCATTTCCTATAAGATTATCTTTCTTAGTTAATAGATAACATTGGCATAGTGGTTTTTATTTCATTATGTTCATTACAATTTTAATGGTTCTTGCATAATGAATCTTAACTATACTTAGAAATGGTTCGTTTGAATTAATGATTCCAATGTATGTATAGCTCTTGTCTTGGTTTTTTATGAGCATGATCATTAATGGTCATGAATGAGAAATTCAATGACTATGATACTCATGTTATTCCTAACAATGTATAGATATAAGAATTAATTTACCAATATATCTCTAATGAATTATGGATTAATGAACTCCCATTTTTAGCATGATGGGTTTAGTGTGGTTCAGTTTTGGGTAGTTTTCTCTTGAACTTGGTCTACCTTATAAGAATGTGTCTTATATTTCCATCAAAAGGATACTATTTCCCATATAACATCTAAACCTAAAATTTTATCAAGAATGGGGTATTCATACAAAGATAATGTACCATTAAATGGTCCTATAGGGAGGCAAGTGCCCTGTATAAAGTTTAAATCTCATCAGGGTGCACTCGCATATTGATATGCCCCAAACTACATACCTGCATTTGGTAACATATTCCCTATATTATACTTTAAGGGTGGTTTACCCATAAATAGATATTATTGGTTGATCTAATGTATTTTGGTCTCCTAAGTGCTTGTGTATGATCAATTTGATGTATTTTTGCATCACCTAGTTGAAGAGAGAGCCTTACACACCATGTTGTTTCACTCTGATAATGTAATCCTTGAAAAAAAATTAGGGTTGTTTCATGTGTGTGTGTGTGTGTGTGTGTGCATTTGTGTGCATGTGTGTGTGAGTACGTGTATGTGTACGTGTGTGTGTGTGTCTATATATATATACATACATACATATATAAATACATATAAATATTTGTAACCTTGAGTAATTTTATAATAAAGTATCAATATATGATCAATATATTTTATGTTGATATTAATTAATCATTCCTGAATTAAAAGGTTTTCAATTCTATCTTTTATACATACTTGTATTGAGAGAAGACCTAAGCGAACTAACATATAGTTTTATTTTACAAAACCATATCCCATAGGATTAAGGGTGTGAAATGGATATACTCACACTTGATGATATGCATGATTCATAAGTGCAAAAATGTATAACTTATAAGGTCTAATTGACTTAATCCTCTAAAGCAAAACAATATTTTTATGCCTTCATATTTTGGACCTAATCTCAATGAATGAGAGAATATTTTGATATTTTTGTGGATTTTAGGAAACATCATTGATGAATGGTTCCATAAGGATTCATACCTGCATAACCACTTTTGGAATAGGTTGATCACTTTTGGAAGGCTCTTATTTTTGGAACATTCTAATTTTAGTCCTGCCACTAATATGATATGATTGTGCTCATTGTCTCATATGTTTGTATACTTCTTGGAGTTTGTTTTTCACATTTTTAGGACCTCCTTTTTAGTATTCTCATCCTCTATAAGAATCTAGGTGAGATAAAAACATGCATTTATCTATCATCTTCAATTATCTTTCCATTTATCTTGAATATTTTTAATTATAAGTGTTTCATTCAATCCCTTTGTACTAGGCAATGCTTATTTATTTTACATTACATTACTTATTTATAAATTACTAGTGCCACCTATTTTCATGGTTGGTGTATTATTTTTAACACTTATGTGCCATCCAGTGTAAAAAAAATCTATTTCTATTTGAATCTAATATCATACTCCTTTATTTGCTCATTTTTATTCTATAATAAATATCTTATTTTTATATAATATTTTTTATGAACTTCTCACTAATGATAATAATTATTGAATGATTTTTCTAGTTTATCCCATGTCAAACTATATTTAAAACTAAAGTTCATACAACATTTTAATTATTCATCTTTATATTTCATATATATATATATATATATATATATATATATATATATATATATATATATATATATATATATATATATTAGGGTTGGCTATACCATGGGTTTTCCAATTGGAATCTACTAAAAAGTGTTCTTTATCATCTTTATATCTCTCCCAAACAATGAAATCATAATTATAATGTGAAATTTTTGGAGGAATTATATTTCTATTTTAGTTTTAATTTTTTCTATGTTCTAAATAAAAATAGAAAATAGAAGTGTAAATATAGAGTTAAATCTTGATAAATGAAAAATATGGAAGCACGTACTTCCCCAAAGATGGATTCCACATACAAATATTATGTTATTTTATGTTATTATGAACCCTTCATTAAATTAGGAACCCACAATATAAAATAATATAAATAATGTCAACTAATCACACACACACATACACTCACACACACACATAAATATATTTTTGGTTTAGGTATACAACATGCCCTCCCTTTGAAGACATTTGACATCAAATCCATATAAAAGTGTAAAAAACTATATTATGAGAATGGAACTAAAGACCTATATGTACTACATGAAAAATTTGAACATCATACCATATACCTTGACTTGATTATATGAATTAATAAAAGTTGTTTTTTACATTTAAGGCTTCCCTTGCATTTTAGGCATGTTTTCCAATTAACTCACACTCTTTCATGCTTACATTCAAATTCATTTTTTTCAACTATGTCAAGATTTCTTTAAATCATTTATTTATTTATTATCACATAATGTTGGCTATTACTTGTTTTAAATTGATATTGTAATAGAATACATTGTTTAGGATTTCCTCTCTTATATTCAACCGCTGTAACCCATGGATAACTCATGGTTTAACCCTTCACTAAGTATAAGCACCCAAAATATAAAATAATATAAATAATGTTGACTAAGGGCATACATGTGCACACACACATGTTGTTTTATGTACACAATATTTTCTTTGATTAAATATTTAATGGTTTGAACCATCTTAGTTTCTATTCCTCATGCTTGAATCTTTAAATTGAATCCTTTTTAGTCATTTATTTATTAAGGTGATGTGTTTATGATTTTATCTAGGGTAAATACAATATTAAAATACTCTTTTCCTAGTATTTGAATAAACTATGAGACTAAATCTTATTTTTCTCAATATGCTCAATATAATTATTATATTTTATCAACAATGTATTAGTATCTTCTTTTAATTTTTAATTTTATTCAAATATTCCTATTCCATGTATAGAATACCAAAAAATTATAATGGTTATAATTTATTATTTCCAAGTGAAATAGTGGATGAATCTTCTTCATATGGGTTCATATCATTAAATTTAATTTTATAGAACTGGAAGTTTTAAACTATAAATTAAAAATCCAAGATAGGTTAGTCAATTTTTTAGTGAATGAAATTAAAATAAAATTGAAGAACTAACATCTCAAGCCTAGTACCTAGGTTGAGCTATGTGGAAAACAAGTAATAAATGCACATTAGAAGACAAAAAAAATATGTATACCTCATTATAATCTTTTTTCGAGAATCAGTTTGAAGAGGTTCATATCAATTTGTAGGTAATGGAGTCTTTGGCAATGCTTGATTTCACATGTGGGAAGCACCTCTCCTTATCTACACTTGATTCTTGGCTTGGCTTGGCATGAGAATTGGTTGAAGTTCTTTGTATAATTCATTAGAGTAAGTTTGCATGAAGAATCTTTTATAGATTGGCCAAAGGCCCTTGTATTTATAAACTTTTTGGATGTTTATGAATAATTGATCTCAAATCAAGATCAATGGTAGAGGATGAGTCCTCATGAGTATTTTTGGAGTGTGGAAGGCTTGTTGGAAGAAAAGTACAGTCATTGATCTTCTTGGAGTGTGTAAGAGAGGTGTAATAGGAAGAGTGTGTAAGAGGGGTGTAAGAGCTTGCTTTCACTCTTTCTCTTTCCCATTGACTTCCTTGAGTGACATCACCTATTAGGAAATGTTAGTCCTCACAATGATTTGTGAATATTTTAATTTGCATTGTAATGTGAGTAATGATTCACTAAATTTTATTTGGGTTAGTTAATAGAATATATTAGTTGGTAGTGATATTTTTATGAGTTATAATAATATTATGAATATAGGTTAGTTATTAATAACTTATGAGTGATTATAGGTCAGTGACTATTCATAGGCATACGAAGATTTAATAGTGGAGATATGAATCTCCATTGTTATAGGGAGACTTTATTATATATGTGTGTAATGACCAAATGAATATGTAATAGGAAATATTCATAGAGTGGAATATAATATTATTACTATGCTAAATATCTTTATGTATTGTGTTCAAAAAATTTAATCATTGATTGGATCTTACACTTCATAATAGTGGTATCAGAGTGGGATTTTATAGTAATGAATTGTTGATTAAGTATAAATGGGTAATTCCATTTATTTTATGATCTCCCCATTCATGAGAGTAAAACAAAAAGCCAAATGTTTTTTTGTGTAATTTTAGTATTGTAGAATAGAATAGGTTTTTATATTGTTCTATGAGTATGGAAATTTTATTCACATTTTAAATTCTCTAACTTGGCATTTTTTATTATCTCAAATATTGTTCCATACACATATCCTTCCATTAAGTGTACATATAAATATCTATCTGAATATTTTGGTTTCAAGCATCTATGTATCTTTGCATTGAATAGATTTAAATTATTCTTCAATAAGAATTATATCAACGTTGGAAAGTTTTTTGCAGTTTTCCATTCAAAATATATGCATTCATCTAAATGTCATCAACATCCTTCATCATGGATTGACTCTGTTTAGCATTGGAGAGTGTAGACCGTTGCATTAGATTTATGTCTAACATTTGTCTTGACTTGGCATTCAAGGATGTATTTATTTATTTTATGGATGAGTAAATGAGAAAGGTCACTATTTTTTTAATTCAAGATCCAAGGGAGACAAACAAAATGCTCATTGCATAGATGATCTAGCTATTTGAGCTACAATAACACTATGCCATATTTCATATTACCTCTAATATTATATTATTTCATTTGTATGGATTGTAGTTTTCTCTATTTACACATGATTTCCACATCACTTTTGCATTGGAACATTCATTACATTGGATACTTTAGCATTTGATCTATCATAACATTGAACATTTCACCAGTTATCCACTTACAAGCTCAAGATCAGGGCATGTTATTTTTATTTAATGTATTAAAGTTTGATAAACTCTTATATCTACAAATGCTTAGTGCAATATCTTTCTTTTATGTCTATTGAGTTATTTTATCCATGTCAACAAAAAATTCTAAATTATTCATGTAATCTTTAGTGGTATTTAATTTCATTTTATATGGATTTAATAGGTTTGAGTTATTTTTATGTGTCCTCAAAATCCAAAAATTCAAAAATGGCATTCAAGTGTTAATGTTAAGAGTTAGTTTTCAAGTAAAAGAGTTGAAATCAAAAATGATTCAAGAGTCATTTTATGTGTTGATTCATTTTTTCAAAATCCTTACTTTTATGTCATATAGAGTCAAATTTGTAAAAATTAAAATATGTCTTGCGGGTGCATTTTTGGGCAACCCTGATGTC
The DNA here is from genome assembly GCA_037957365.1 of Torreya grandis. Lineage (NCBI taxonomy): Eukaryota > Viridiplantae > Streptophyta > Pinopsida > Cupressales > Taxaceae > Torreya > Torreya grandis. The sequence goes on along the minus strand of JARHVA010002171.1, from coordinate 2,193,936 downwards.
CTATTTATTATTTCACATTGAGGGGGGAATTACACCCAATGTGGAAATAAGTATGCTTCACATATTCATCAGTTGATTAAGTAGCAACATGAAGGAAGTTAGAGACAACAGAGGAAGGAGGCCATTCAATCCTCTTGTTAGCCACTAATGATGGGGTTGCTTCTGCTATAGTGACAAATTAGTTGTGCATAAATAACTATGTAGAGGATGATTGCTAGTGGTAGTGGTGACTATATACATTGTATGATATTGAGTGTAAAAAATCATGTTTAGAGACTACAAAAGTGATACTGAGGATTTGATACTCATTTTTAGTTTTTTCATGCATTTCATTTTTTTCAACACTTATTTGTATGTGTGATAAATAAGAGGTTTATTTCCTATTTTCTCATATGATGTACTACATTAAAAAAAATGTCATGGAGATGCAAGAGTGAAATTTGAACATATGGTTCATGCTTGTAGTTCCCACATTGTATAAGTTGATGAGGTTCCCTCAATGAATGGTTGATGGTAGATGGTTCTTGTTCAGAATTCCCACATTGATTTGATAGATGTGTTTTTGATAGTAAATGGTTGATGAGAAGTTGATGATGTTATTTCTTTAATTTCATTAAGTCATATGAAACATAAATTATCATGTAAGGCATAAGGGGGGGAATGTTAAGAAATTTTTGTCCTCACATTTATTTGTGAATATTGTAACTTACATTATTATGCAAGTAATAATTCACTAATTTTTATTTGGGTTAGTTACTAGAATATATTAGTTGGTTGTGATATTTTTTTGAGTTACAGTAATATTATGTATATAGGTTAGTTTTTAATAATCTATCATAAATTATAGGTTAGTGAGTATTAATAGGGATACGAAGAGTTAATTATGGAGATATGAATCTCCATCATTATAGGGAGACTTTCCTATATATCTATGCAATACTTGAATGAACATATAATAGGAAATATTCATATAGTGGAATATAATATTATTATTGTGTTTAATATCTCTATGTACTATGTTCAAAAAATTTAATCAGTGATTGGCTCTTCCACTTCCTAACATCACCTACATGAGACAATAATTTAATTTTGATTTTAGGAAAATAAAAAAAAATCCAAATTTATGAAATTTTCCATTAAAGGGATGGTTAGGCTAATTAATAAGGGTGATTAATTGGTAATTAGAATAATGGTAACCTTTGAAATGTTTATTTTTAAATCAAGTATTAACTTAATTATCCTATGAAGACATTTTCAAAGGATTGATTTGATTTAGGATGCACTAGATAAGATTAATGATGTAATACAATTCATTACCACAATCAAGGATTTTTCATTATGATTTTGGGTTAAATGGTAGTTATGTAGCTAAATTAGGTTCATTGGTGATTTTTGGTTAAGTTTGCATGTGATTATGAAAAATCACTCTTGATTGTAGTTTATAAATGAATGTGATTAAGATTAAGTGTTTGCATTTTGCCCCTATTTGAGAAGGCATTGCATGACACTAGGCATAGTAATGTCTTTTCAAAGAATGAAAAAGTCATTAAAAATAAAATTTTTAATGCTTTAAGAATCATGTCTTCACTCTTCTCTTTTAAATTTATGAGTCAATAAACCTAGATTGATGCCCCAAAGGGTACTTGATTAGCTCTAGATTCCCCTTGAGGGAACGGTTGGGAAAGAAGTGATAATGTACAGGCCCTCAAATTGAAAAAAAATCCCTATCTATAGGCAAAATATGTTGAGAAAAAGAGGTATGTTGAATAAAATGGTACAAAAAATGGACAAAGGAGCCAAAATGGGCCTTTAAAATAGAATAAAATGATTCTATATGATTTTTGTTGTTGCAAATGTGATACTCTTGGGCAAGTGATATGGATATCTAATTATGCTTGATAAATGCTTTATGACTTTTTGTATATTCTCATTTGTTGGTATGTATGATGAGTAGCATATATATTAGTCATCGGTTTCAATGATATGGCTTGAGGATACTAGACAAGGATAAATTTTGATATAACATTGCTTGTGAGACTTCCAACACTTGATTTTTGATGTAGCTGTTTCTACTCATTTTTTGTTATTTACATTCAAAAGAAAAGAAAGAAACTAAAGATAAAGGGTCAGGGGTTAGATGATACCCAGATTAAGTTGTGCACCATATCCAGATGTTGTAGGAGCTCCTCTTTGGCTGTGGAGGATGACACCTGTAGATAAGAATAAGACTAAAATAGAAAAAATGTTAGATAGATATATGGTGGACTGCCAAGCGATATGCTCAGTCCTAAAAGCATAGAAACTTCCTTGAGGGATGACAGTCCACTTTCTGATAAAAAGAGTGTCGGATAAAGAAATATAATGAAAGACTAAGAAAGAGAAAGTAGACAATGCGTACCTATTCTCAACAATCAGCCTGTCACAGTCGCTGACATTGGTAGTTCTGCTGGCGTCAGTTGGTTAATGTTGCCAACATCAATTATGCTACCAACATCGGTAGGGGCAACGGACCTTGGACAGGTTTCAGGGTTATGTCCGTGGTCAACAAAAGGAGGCTGAGAGTTTGGAGGTCTATGTAGGGTTGCAGGGAAGTCAATAAGGTCTTAAAAGGGACAAAGGTGGAGGGTAGGTTGTCAAAAGGAGGTGGGAATATCAGGAAGGCTCTTCAGCCTTTCTAGGAAGAAAGTCAGCTCTAGTTGATTATATTTAGAAATAGTAAATAGAAAGCTAATTATTAATATATTCTAAACATTGAAATGGATAGAAGAATACTTAGCTCTACTTGATGGAGAACCGGAGGTGTTAAGGCACTTATCCCTATTGTGGCTGATGTCAAGATGCCCGTGCAATGTTCCAATCTAATCTAGAGTGAGTTCTACAGAGTTTCTATAGCCTAAAGAGTGATAGTTAAATTCTGAGGCTTTGGTCTCAGAGTGTGCCCATTGATTGTCCAAGAGTCTAGTGAGAGAGATAAGAGCCAGAGAGAAGAGATCCAGAGAGGATTCATGATTCACGATTTGGTAGCCCCTAACTCAGCATTAGAATTTAGTTTAAGTAAACTGACGTTGGAGATACCACCAGTGTCAGTCGATAGTTGATTGACGTTGGTAGCTAGAGAACGAGTAAAAGTGCTATCTTTAGCCCTTTACCCATTTCTCCATGCACCGAGTGTATTTGCCATTGGAGAATGGTCAAATGATGGGGTTATTATGCATGAGTGTTGGTTAGGAGGTTAGAATGGGTCTTAGGTGGTTATGATTTGGATGACTTAGTCTTGGGGTGAGTCATAGGGTAGGAAATGGTCTTAGGGGTGAGGTGTCCAAGGTGAGGTGTTCTAGGGTGATGTCATTAATTCAAAATAAGTATTTTATTTTAAATTAATAATGTGTGTAAGGGACCAAGGGGAGTCAACACAATTTTGGTGACTACATTTGCCCCTTTTGTCTTGTTGGTTGTTCTTGATGAACTGCAAGACAAAAATAGGAGTAAGTTACCCCAGGTATGTGATGAGGTATTAGAAAGAGTAAATAGACATTAATTACTACTATATTCTAAACACTAAAATAAGATAGAATAATACTTAGCTCTGCTTGGTAAAGAACTAGAGGTGTTCAGGCACTTATCCCTATTATGGCTGATGTCGAGATGTCTGTGTAATGTTCTAATCCAATCTAGAGTGTGTTCTATAGAGTTTCTATAGCTTGAAGAGTGATAGTTGAATTCTAAGGTTTTGGTCTCAGAGTGTGCATGTTGATTGTCCAAGAGTCTAGTGAGAGAGACAAGAGCCAGAGAGAAGAGATCCAAAAAGGATTCATGATTCATGACTTGGCAACCAGATTCATGATTTGCAATTCGATAGCCTATAACTTAGCATTAAAATTTAGTTTAAGTAAATCAACGTCGACGATCCCGCTAGCATTAGCTGATAGTTGATAGATGTTAGTGGCTAGAGAATGGGTAAAAGGGATATTTTTAGCCCTTTGCCTATTTTTCCATGCACTGAGTGTATTTGCCATTGAAGAATAGTCAAATGATGGGGTTATTATGCACGAGTGTTGGTTAGGTGGTTGGAAAAGAGTGAGAATAGGTCATAGGTAGATGACTTAGTCTCAAGGTGAGTTATAGGGTAGGAAATGGTCCAATGCGAGGTGTCCTAGGTGAGGTGTCCTAGGTGAGGTCATAATTTAAAATAAACAGTTTATTTTAAATTAATAAGGTGTGGGTTAGGACCAAGGGGAGTCGACATAATTTTGGTGTCTACATTTGCCCCTTTTTGTCTTGTTGGTTGTTCTTGACGAACTACAAGACAAAAATAAGGTGTTAGTTGCCCTAGGTAAGGGATGAGGTATTCCCCCTCAAAGCGGGAGTTGAGGGAAGAGAACCTGAAATCGATTGCCAATTTGATAGGCAGTCGATGGGTATGGTGGAGTTTGAGTGTGAACGCTGTAATAGTTGAGATTGCATGTATACCACTTCACATGTTAGGTAAGTCAAATTATCATAGTCAAAGGTCAAGGAGTGTTGAAATTGAAGTAACTAGTCCCCAAATTTTAGTCATAGTTGATTGGGTTAAACGATCAAAGTTGAAGCTCCAATGGTCATCATGTTCCAAGTATTCTGGGCTTAGGAAGTGCTCCTGGAAAACATGAAAATGTCACAAGTAGTGGGGATCAACTTGGGTGCGATTCGATACTTGTGAGGGTCATAATGTGAGGTGCATACAATTTTGCTAACTATTCATGAGGTAACATACATGCAATCAAAACAACCAAGGTAGAGTTGTCTCAAAAGTGGTCATGGTCATTGGTCAAGTCGCACTAAGATATAAGTTATCTCAAGTGTTGTTTGGTGTGGTTAAGGAGATGTATGTGATCTCCAATATGCCCCATGAGAAGTCTAGGTGACTTCTACAGTATCAACGCTGGCTGCTTGGTCATGATTGTGGGCTAGTTTAGATAGTTGGTCCATTAGGTAAATGAACCAATGAATGGCTGAGCTAACCTCAGAAGACTCTGTGTCAACTGAGTGCTGCCTACATAGCCCATGTGAGGGCCTCAGGCCAATGTAGTTCTCCCAAAAGGGAAGAAGAGAGTCGATTATGGATTGGGTTTGACTAGGTTAAGTCATCGTTAAAGGTTAAATGGTTTGTCCATCAGGTAGACAAACAAATAAATGGTAGATGTCATTAGGGAGATGAATGGGCAACTGGCTGAGCTAACCTGAGAAGACTCTGTGTTAACTAAGTGCTGCCTACATAGCCCCTATTTCAAGGGCCTCACCCCAATGTAGTTCCCCCAAAAGGGAAGAAGAGAGTTAATTATGGATTGGGTTTGACTAGGTTAAGTCATGGTTAAAGGTTAAATGGTTTGTCCATCAGGTAGATGAACAAACAAATGGCTGATGTCATTAGGGAGATGAATGGGCAAATGATATCGATTTCAATGATATGGATTTAGGATACTAGACAAGGATAAATTTTGATATAACATTGCTTGTGAGACTTCCAACACTTGATTTTTGATGTAGCATCAAATTATATGCACCATGATATAAAATTTCATGATGGCTAAGATGTAATGTGCATAAGGACTGACCCCCAATCTGATAGACAATTAAATACAATGCACTAATGATAAAAACCATGATGATAATGATGACATATGTCAATGGATGGACTCAAAAATAATTATGTGACAAGAAGCACCATGATGATGACCCTACAGGCATTGTGGACTTAGTCAAGGTGACAATAGAAAAAAGTAACAAACAAGCAAGAAAAGTAGCAAGCAAATATGAACTAAAACTAAAATGCAATAGAAAGCATCACGTTGCTTAATAGGAAAAGAAAATAAATGTTAGGATTGTGGAGCTAAAAGCTTCACTAATGCAAATAGGAGAGGAGGTTGCAGGAGAGTTGCTGAGTGTCAGAGACACCGGCGTCGGTCAGGCCAACCGACGTCGGCAGAACAGGGTAGGAAGGCAACCGACGTCGGTCAGAGATCGGCTGGCGTCGGTGATCCCTAGGCAGACAGGGACCGGCGTCGGTCGCCTGTGTGGTTCGACTGCGAGCTATTTATGGGCAGTTAGCTAACGAACCAAGTGTTTGCATGAAGAGATCTATTTTTAGACTGAGAGCTGCGGATCTAATTATTGTAATTAGATGTCTAGTTATTGTTTGGATGAGATCTATATAATAGACTCATGGTTGTATTGGAAATGTGTGCTAGGGAGTAAGAGAGCATAATTATAAGCTCCTTTTGTGTGTGAGGTAGAGCAATGGTGCGTTCCTCCTAGTGCCACAGTACCAGGTGTGTTGGTGCTGGATTGGAGAGCCAGCTGAGTTCTTCAAGAGTGTAAGATCTTGGTCACAGTTGCATGGCCTATATAGGAGATCTACGTGGTAAGTAAGATCGTTGATCTGCAGGTGTATGTGTGTGCAAGGTCGAGGTTCACAGGTGAGCAGAACTGTTGTTTGATTTGCAGGTGTGCAAGGTCATATAGACAGCAACACAACAGGGAGCAGTATCAGGCAGGATCTACTTGGAGTACAGGTGTGTACTCGGATAGAGCAAGAGGAAGGCAAGGGAGTTCCTTCCATAAGTATGGTCTGTTGAATTGCAGGTTGTTGCAGGTTCATGGTAGATCTACTTGAAGTACTTTGAGTACTTGTGGAGCACGTGGAGTGCTTGTGGAGTGCGTGGAGCACTTGTGTTGTGCGTGGAGCATAGGAGGTGAACACCAACTCTGTATTTGAGTTGGGTGTTGAGACCTGTGAGAGGGAGAGCTTTGGGGAGAAGAATTATTGTTCACTTGAGGTGTGGGAAACCTCTGTAAGGTGGTGGAGAAGAAGTGGCATCTTCTTTATTGTATTCTTTTCTGTATAAAGTGTTAATACAAGTTGTGTATTGTCTCTCATATGCTGTGTTATTCTGAATTCTAGTTACTTGGTGAATCTGGTTTATTTCTGCATATTAAGTTGTTTGAAGTTTGGTAATCAATTGTATGTTTCCGGTTTCGCATCCTGACAAGTGGGATCAGAGCATGTTTGTTGTTCTAGATTCCTGACAAGTGGTATCAGAGCTAAGGTTGCAGGAAGCAGGTTGTGTTTTGGTTACAGGGCACTCTCAGGGGTTTCTGATTGAGTGGGAGTAGAGCAACAGCAGATCAAAGTAAGCTAAGAATGGAGGCGTTGAAAAGCACAGATGGTTACTCACGGTCCGATGGAAAGAAAGAGCAGGTAAAAGAACATTGTTGGTTGGTAACAGATCAGCATGAAGAAATTGAAGATACAGATGTAGCAGGTGTTGTTGCACAGGATGTATTTGCAGGTTTCTTGGATAAAGTTGAATCTTGGATAAAAGATTCGGTTGCCTCTTTCCATGCAGCCCCAGGTAGAGGAGCTGGTAAGCCTTGCCAAAGAATTGGCAAAGGGGAAGTGAAGCTAAAATTGCAGGCGGCCAACACACAGGTGTTGATGAAGGTCATGCAGGTCCCAGGTTTGGAGATATGGCTAATTTCTTCAGAAATATTGGGTGATGAGAGATGCACAAGAACTCTCACAGCGGTAGCACTTGAATTAGCTGGTGGTAAGAAAATAGGTATACTTTATCTACTTGTTTATATTACTGATTCTTCTTCTATTGCGGAGACGTGGCTTCGTAGGCTTGGTCACATGAGCAGCAAGGAGATGCATGTTCTTAAGCAGAAGACAGATATATTTGACAGGCTTAAGAACTGGAAAGCCTTGGTGTTCTTGGAGGAGATGGCAGACAGAGTTCAGTGGATGAGGCTGGATACATCTGAGTAGAGCAGTTTGGACATGGGTTTTGATCCAAAGGAGTTCACGGGTAAAAAGTCATCACTCACAGGCGAACACAGACACTGGCGTCGGTCAGGTGGAACCGGCATCGAACAGACAGGTGCCGATGTCGGTCAAGTGTAGACCGAAGCCAGCAATGTCGGGCAGGGTAAGACCGACGTCGGTCATAGGACCGACGTCGGCAGTATGTAAGACCAATGTCGGTCAGGAGGACCGACATCGGCAGCAGGGACACCAGCGCTGGCAGGTTGGTAGTCAGGTACAGACGCATGGAACCAACGTCAGTCGGATGCAGACTGTGGGGTGACCGAGGTCGGTCACTGTAACGAATTTTGGGTGGACAGCAAGCTGTCAAAGAGTCTCAAACACCCATATGGAGGACTGAAGGCGTAAGTAGGCCCTCAAATTTGTGTTCCTCTTCTTCATCTGATTGTAGAGCAGGAAGGATCCAGGAAACAGGTGTGAGCTAGGCAGGATTATGATGCAGAACCAGACGGGAGTCTTGGTAGGTTTGCCAGCTGGATGAAAGCACAGAGACGAATGGATGCCTTAGTAGAAGAATAGAGAGAATGGATACATGAGACGGAAGACCAGGCATATGGTTTTGAGGAGCTGCAGGATAGTGGTACCAGGGTTTGACAGGTGGAGGACGAAGCATGGCTTCAGTCAGTGTCAGGTAACTACTGTGGTTTGTCTTACCAGGGGGATGATGAGTCGCAACATCATTCTATTACTGTATGTGGACGGTATGTTTTGCTATAGCAGGTTTGTACATACAGGGTTTTGCTGAGCTAAGGGTAAGATTAGTTTAGTGGCATGTCATGAGGAGTTTGGAGCAGCGGAATTCTTTGACATGGGAGGCATGGAGATCACAGGGTGATTTTGTCTTGAGTGGGAGCTGATGTGAATCAGGTGTTTGCGAGGTTCGGGATGCAGAATCGGAGCACACTAAGGGCTGGACAGGTACAGTGTCCGAAATCACATGAGGTCTGGTATAGACCTGAGTATTCCCATGCAGTGGGAGCTGTCAGAGTTAGGAGCCAATTCGCGGAAGTGGGTTCTCAGGTTTTTTGAGAGGGACCGGCAGCAAGTGTTGCTATGCAAGGTCAGGACTTCACTACAGGGGTTGTAGGTTTGGATGTGGCAGGCACTCGGATGATAGGAGGTACACCACGGGATGTGTGGTGGGTTGTCTTCAGGTTGGAGCTTGAAGAGGGATACAAACTAGGAAACAGATTAGATGGAGTATAGGTACAGGTACAGTGCAGCTGTTTATCTCTAAGTGGGAGATTGCTAGGATTGTGGAGCTAAAAGCTTCACTGATGCAAACAGGAGAGGAGGTTGCAGGAGAGTTGCTGAGTGTCAGAGACACCGACGTCGGTCAAGCCAACCGACATCGACAGAACAGGGCAGGAAGGCAATCGACATCGGTCAGAGATCAGCCGGCGTCGGCGATCCCCAGGCAGACAGGGACCAGCGTCGGTCACCTGTGTGGTTCGACTGCGAGCTATTTACGGGTAGTTAGCTAACGAACCAAGTGTTTGCATGAAGAGATCTATTTTTAGACTGAGAGCTGTGGATCTAATTATTGTAATTAGATGTCTAATTATTGTTTGGATGAGATCTATATAATAGACTCATGGTTGTATTGGAAATGTGCGCTAGGGAGTAAGAGAGCATAATTATAAGCTCCTTCTGTGTGTGAGGTAGAGCAATGGTGCGTTCCTCCTAGTGCCACAGTACCAGGTGTGTTGGTGCTGGATTGGAGAGCCAGCTGAGTTCTTCAAGAGTGTAGGATCTTGGTCACAGTTGCATGGCCTATATAGGAGATCTACATGGTAAGTAAGATCGTTGATCTGCAGGTGTATGTGTGTGCAAGGTCGAGGTTCACAGGTGAGCAGAACCGTTGTTTGATTTGCAGGTGTGCAAGGTCATATAGACAGCAACACAACAGGGAGCAGTATCAGGTAGGATCTACTTGGAGTACAGGTGTGTACTCGGATAGATCAAGAGGAAGGCAAGGGAGTTCCTTCCATAAGTATGGTCTATTGAATTGCAGGTTGTTGCAGGTTCATGGTAGATCTACTTGAAGTACTTTGAGTACTTGTGGAGCACATGGAGTGCTTGTGGAGTGCGTGGAGCACTTGTGTTGTGCGTGGAGCATGGGAGGTGAACACCAACTCTGTATTTGAGTTGGGTGTTGAGACCTGTGAGAGGGAGAGCTTTGGGGAGAAGAATTACTGTTCACTTGAGGTGTGGGAAACCTCTGTAAGGTGGTGGAGAAGAAGTGGCATCTTCTTTATTGTATTCTTTTCTGTATAAAGTGTTAATACAAGTTGTGTATTGTCTCTCATATGCTGTGTTATTCTGAATTCTAGTTACTTGGTGAATCTGGTTTATTTCCGCATATTAAGTTGTTTGAAGTTTGGTAATCAATTGTATGTTTCCGGTTTCGCAATTAGATGTGTTCAAAGCTCTATTTAAGATGGTCCACCATATTCTTATAAGGAATATGCTTATCATCTTTGGGCTAGTATTACTTTGTCACCTAGTTAATAATCAGTTGATAATCTCCATCAACATCTAATTTATTGATATTTAATTGTACTACTAGATAAAACCTTGCAATGAGTGCTTCATACTCTACTATATTATTGGTGCAATAAAAACCAATGTGAAATGATTTCAAAATAAGATCCCCCTATGGAATTATGAACAGAATATCAGTTATAGATCCATGAAAAGTGTAAGAACCATCAAAGTCAAGGGTACAGTGTTGAGGCTCAGAATAATTATCATCTAGAGTCATAACTGACTCATCAAGGAAATTAAAAATGAGTGGCTTTGTATCTAATAAGGTTTATTTGGTAAGTTGAGCTACAAGTGTCTACCCTTTGATGGATTTTTGATGTACATATTTGAATCAAATTCACTCAATAACTTGATCTATTTATCCATATGACCAGTCAAAGCGACCTTGGAAAGTAGGTATTTGAGTGGGTCTAATTTGGTGATGATAATGGTATTATTTTTTAGCATATAATGTCACAATGTTTGGGCCTCAAATGGCATTGGTAAGTAGGATTTTTTAATTGAGCTATAATTATGTTCATAGGATACCAATGTATGGCTAAAGTAATATATAACTCTTTCTTTTCCTGATCATTATGTCATGCCAAGAGTTCCCCCAAGGCACATTCAATTATTGAGATTATATAATTAATGGTTTTTTAGGGGTTGGTGGGGTGATAATAGGTGGATTTTCTAAATATTCTTTAGCTACTCAAAGGCATGTTGACAATCAGGATTCCATGATAAAGTGGTGACTTTATTTAAAAGATGAGTGAAGGGATGACACCAATCTACCAACTGAGAGATGAATCACCTGACAGATTAGATCTTTACTTGTAGGCTATGGATCTGCTTTAGATTAGAAGGTGGAGGCATTTTTTTAATGGCCTTAACCTTAGTTGGATCAAAATTAATGCCCCTATGGGAAATAATGAAACCTAATCATTTAACTAAAGTAATTAAAAAGATGCACTTTTTAGGGTTAAGCCTTACCTTATATTCATGAATCCTTTCAAATATTCTTCATAACACAACTGTATGTCCTACTCTAGTCTTGAGAATTTTCCCAAAATTTTCATCCATGTAATATTTAACAATATTTTGCATCATGTCATGGAAAATGATAGTCATTACATGTTAGTATATGGCATTGACATTCTTGGGACTAAATGACATCACTTGATAATAGAATAATCCTCATGGAGTGGTGAACATTATATTGTGTTGTTATTTTAGTGTGATTTTGATCTGATTATATCCAGAGAAGCCATCTATAAGAGATAACATCTCTTAGCCTGTTATAGAATCTACAATCATATCAATATTGGGAAAAGGAAACTCATCATTTGGCATGCTTTATTGATATCTTTTAAATTGGTACAAATCAGACTCCTTGTGGCCTTTTATTGACTGAGACTATGTTGAATATCTACTCTGAATAATGTATAGGAAAGATACACCCTACCTCTAATATTTTTTTTGATTCTTTAATGACAAGTATAACTATGTGAGGGTTTATTTTCCTTAATTTATGCTTGATTGGCTTGGCATCAAGGTGTAAAATAAGGTGATTCACAACTAAATTAGGGTCTAAGCCAAGAATATATGAATAAGACAAAGAAAAAATATCAACAAACTCCCAAAGGAGGGTTGTAATAATTTCATGTTCCTCTTCAATGAGAGATGTTCCAAGTTTGATCCATTTAGGAATAGATGGTGTTTTAATATTGACTTCTGTGGTAACTTCAATAATTAGTGTGGAACCATCTTCTATAATAGTTGTTAATGTGGTACATTGGTCTTCATCTAATGGCTTGATTGGCTCATTTATTTTTCCCATACAGGAAGAATTTGAATCACCAAAGTCTAGTAAAGGCCATTTTACAAAGGCATGTGGGAAATCATGAGCTAATTGATTGAATACCTTATGATCTTTTGAGCTAATTCATGATTGGCATAAATTTATATGATTGGAGGAGGCATGGAATTTATTTGAAAGAGGGTGAACTTCCCCATCCAATAGCACCTAAAATAGGTTTTCACCATGGAACTCATCTTTTTCTTTACTTTTTTCTTGGTCCAAAATCACCTCAAAGAGGTTTTCACATTCGGACCTTAATGTTTGATTATCTTTATGACTAAGGAAGTTCACCTAGTCTCCAAAATAAGAAGTAGGGTCTAATGTAATATAAAATCCCTATTTTTGATTTCTAAGTGGCAAACCATCTCTGAGGCCTAAGAATTAAGATGTTGTTTTGTCATTATAAAAATCATCCAATGATCTATATGAGTCTTGTAGGTCTTAGTCATTCGATTCAGGATGGTAGAGGAAAAGAGGGAATAATATGAAACATAAGTAATGGTACATATGGTATGAGGATAAAATAGGTTAGTGTTAGCCAACTCATCATAAATGTTATAATAAGACTCTAAATTATTGTCAACATTATCCATGTTAGATGATAAATTAGTATCACTCTTAAGATCGAAGGGGTCACCCCTAGATGTTTTATACCCAATACCTTGAGTTTTATTTCTTTTGGAAACTGATATTGGCTCAATATGTCCTTATTTTTTATCCCTAGGCCTTTTCCCTTATAGGCTTGATTATCCATTATCCTATTTGGAATATGATACTTTATGTTTTGATAGTAGGTATAAAAATCATCATTGTATAACCATGAATCATCATTAGCCTAGATCTATTCTTGTTCTTGTGAAGTGATTTTGATGAAAACCATGGGTGTTTTTTTATGATAATCATTCTTCCTATGGCATTCCATTTTATTAGTTTTAATTTTAGTTATACCATATGATTTAGGTGTTTTAAGCAACTTGGCTATATGGAAAGAATTGCCAATTTGTATTCCCCAAGTCCATTGTCTTGAATAGTAAAATGATTGGATATTATAGTAGGAGATGTAGATGAAATGGATGAAAGATTACTTTGATCCACATAATTAGACTCAGGTGATTGATCAACTACATTCTTATCCTTTTTGGGAATAGACTCTATTCCAAGGTGATAGTTATAGCTTTCATACTCCCCTTCTAAATATTTATAGAATTGGTATAGTTATAGGTCACCAAGAATAGTAACCTCTAATCTAAAATAGATAAATTTTATATACTGATGGAGAGTATAAGGTACAGAACATACTTCATGAATCCATAGTCACCCAAGGAGAAAATTATATGATAGTTACAAATCAATAACATGGCAAAGAGTATCATGGGTTAAAGGCCCAATGATAAACACTAAACAAATGGTGCCCTAGGATTCCTACTCCACATTATAATATGCTTTGATAGTGATGCTATTTGGATAAATATATATTAATTTATAGCTCAAGTGTTTGACCAACTTCAAAGTTACAATATTTATCCCTAAACCATTGTCTATGAGGAATCATTTAATCTTATGCCAAGAAATGATTGATTCTATATAAAGTGATTTATTATGTAATGGTCCAAGGGATGACACATTAGTTTGATCAAAATTAAGTTATTGGCATGGATATAAATGACTCACAAGTGTTTTAAATTTAGAAGGTGCGATGTCACTTGGGACCTTAGACTGACTCCTAAGCTCATTCAATATGTTCTTGTGGACATTTGATGTACACAGAAGATCTAAAATAGAAAATTACATCGATGTCTTTTGTAGTTGTTTAAAAATATCATAAGGTTTATCACTAATAAAATTGACTTAGCTTTATGAGGTAGAGGGATTTGAATGGGATTTTTGGAAGAAGAAAGAATAGGAACTTGAATGGCAACCCTAGAGCATTGAGTTGTGATTATGCAACCTTGAATCAATAAGGGGTTACTATAATCAGAATAAAGTGGGCAAGGGCCTGGAATGGTAACTCTTGGTTGTTGATTATCATTTGGGATATTATGATATAAAGGAGGATTACTATAAAATGGAGGTGGAGGTCCTAAAATGGTTGACAAAGGTCATCAGGTACTGTTAATAATTAACTTAGGATTGATTTTAATGGTAGTTATATGCCCATTAGTAATATGGCCTACAATATTGTAGTCATAAGGGACATTATTGTAGTTAACTTAATTGGAATAGCAATCCTAACCTTGATTCTAATTTTTATTTCATTTATTCTACCTCTAATTCTAATTATTATGAGGTTTATTATGGTTTGGGTTGTTAGCTTGATGTTGATTCTAGTTTTGATTGTTGTTGAGGTCATGTTATGGAAAAGGGTTTTGATAAATACCCAAATTATGATTAGACATTATGAACACATTATCCAACTATATTTTACTACTTTAAATCAAATATTGGATGAGATGGAAAAGATGTACACATCTATGAATGGAATGACATTTAACCCAATGGTAATCATAAAAGTCATTTTCCTCATACCAATCAAGTTGAGGCTGGTTTTCTAGAAATGGTTTGGGCACTAGTAAAATGATCATATTATTGGAAAATAAATTTTATAAAACCATATCAATATGATTGATAATACTACTAAAAAATATATTATGATAATGACCTCTTCTTAGAGGGGGTATTTGTAAAGTGGGTTTGTCTAGACAAGCAGTGGTTAGACCATTTTCACATGCCAAGATTCATTTACCCCATCTCGTCCAACATGTTTGTTTATGTTTAATGGTTTAATCTTCTCTAGTGTAATTTATTGCACTTGTGTAGGAACTTATGTTTGAGTCTTATTCTAAACTTGATTCTAAGAGTAAATCTTAATTACCCCTTTATCGATGAGGGCTTGCTCAATCTATATTCCCTTTAAAATAGCTTCTTCAAATGAATTAGTGCAATCAAGCTTGAAATTATGAGTTATATCATACTATATATTAGTAGTGAACATTGTGACCAATTACTTAATGAGGAGATTATGTGGGATTTGACTAGCCAATGAGCACCACTATTGTAAATAGCTAGCAAAGTTTTATCCTCCTCATTGTTTATCCTGACATAAATCAGCCATAGTTAGTTCATTTTCCACATTAAAAGAGAAGTGTTGCATGAATCTCTCTAAAAATTCATCAATTTTATCAATGGAATTATTAGGTAGACCAAATAACCATTCTAAGTTGTGCCCTAACAAACTGAGGGGAATCAAGTAAAGTAGGTAGATACTTCTATATGCAACTTTTTGGCATGTGATGAATAACTCTTTTAGATGCTCTTTGGGATCACCTTTACTTTGTATTTTTAAAATTTGGGAATCTCAAAATGACATGGGAAATGCATTTGAAGATAAATCATATCAAATGGATAAGAACATATGTTATCTAGTTTAAATTTATTATCCATATTTCCTAACTGAATCATTGAAACTGCATATTTAACGTCCTTCAAATCCTAAAAAGTGGGACTAGAATGAGAGGAAGTGGGAACATTTTGTTGGGTATTCAAATGTACATTAATGTGACCTAGATAATGAGGTGGTATATAATATTGGGGAATCTGTACATGATTGGTTCTACCAAGAATACATACTCTTTGATTAGAGTTGTACTATTGATAAGGGACTTGTTATTGGTAAAGCACTTGTTGTTGAGTGCAACATTAATTATAAGGGAACTGAGGTCTGGATAAAGGAATGGCTTTTTGGGTATTTAGTGGAAGTTATTGAGGTTGGAGAGGCATTTGATGTTTATTCTTAGGAATATGTCATGTAGGGGAGCCTATTATTGGTGAAGTGTCACATATTGTTGGCTAAAAGAGGCCCCTTATTGAATAAAAGTGGCAAGTGATTGACTAATAGAAATATGATGTTGATTAGACAAAATTTGTTGAGGATTAGTTACCAATTATTGAAGTGATGGATTGTTTTTCACTTGTTAAATTGGGGGATTGGTCACCACTTATTGAAGTGGTGGATTGTTAATTACAACTGGTTGATTTGAACTAGGCATGGTTGCAATGTGTTGATGTGAAATACCTGGAAGGTTGGGAAGAATGTTCTATTCAGATTTTATAGGAATATATTGTTGTGTTATAGAGGGTAATTGATGTAGTTTGGGGTATCCATTTTTAGAATTACCCACCACATTCTAGAAAGAATATGTGGGGAGTTTTAACTCAAAATTAGTTACCAAATTGGTTTCAGATATAAGTGTGCTAAATAAATCTAAAACTAATGTATTGTTGGTAGATGGATCAATATTAAATGTGGGATAAGTTAATAAATCCATTATCTATGCATTCTAAGGACTTAACTCTATTATTGATGTATTTTTTAATCCAACATAGTAAGGGAGCTAGTGAGATTAGTTAAATCATGTTTATCTTTTTGGAATTAAGAGGCAATAATTTAGCTTTGACAAGAGTGTTCAATGAGTTGACCCTTTCCCTTTTTGGACACTACAAGAGCTTGATCAGAAGCCAGTATAAAATTTTGACCTTGGTCAAAAAATTCCTCATTGTCTAACAATGCAAGAGACATTTCTTTGGGAATTTTGACCAAATAACATAAATCGTCTATGGGAAATCAAGGGGGAAACTTTGCCCCCATTTCTAACAATATGATAAGATGTTTATCCATGTTTTCAAAGAGTTTTCATGAAAAATAATAATATCTGTATTCAACACTTGGTGGAAGATATATAAGGTACATTAGATTAGGTCTATGTTCTATATTAAATGGTACATATGAAAGGTACAATTGGTATTGTCCTTGTTTGGCATTAGGTGGTACGAAAGGAAGGTATGGGTTATGTTATTCAAGTTCAATGTTAGATGGCATAGTGGCAATGTATATTTTATCTTCCTCATCTTCTACATAGTGGTCATACCCATATGGGTTGTAAACTACATCTTCATTAAAGGAGGTGTTATAGATAGCCCCACTACATGTTTACTTAGGCATGTTTAGGTTTATGACCTTTATATTGAAATAACTTTGGATACTTAAAACTTGTCTTGATTTGGTAAGTGAATTTAATTTGAAATATCACTTGGGAAATTTTTAAAGGAAGATGTCTTGTTTGCATAAAGGTAAATATCAAATTGGAATGCACCAATCAAAGGGTATGTTAATGTAAACAATTTCAACAAGGATATGTGAGTTAAATGTTTTTCCCAAAAGGTGCACATAAGCTTTAGGTTCAATCAAGTGTGAAATGTTTAATGTTTGGATTTTAGAAACATTTGAATTTCGTTTAATTGAAAGGCTTTTATTTTGGAAAATTGACTTAGACCTTTGTAACTCTAAAATGCATGAATAATAGAAAAAACTTGGTTTTATACAAAATTGAATCAAGTTTGAATTAGGATTTGACTTATGAAAAGAGTTAACATGTTTGTCGACTTTAGAACAAGTTTGAATTTGGCTTTAAAAAATAGCTTTGGTTGACTTTGGAACAGTTTGACTAGATTTGGAACTTGTCCTTGGAATATTTGGACTAGAATTATAATAAGGCTAATGACATAATGGCATAATTTTGAAAAAAAAATTGTAATTTGGCTTTGAAATTATTTGAATTTAGAATTGGAAATTGGATTTAGACTTAGAATTAGAACTTGGCTTTGGAATTGGAATTAGACTTGGAATTTGGCATACGTTTGAAACAAAATGTATGGCATAATGGCATAATTTAGACAAGAATTTTTAACTTTGGTCTTGATTTGGTTTTATATTTGTAATTTGAATTAGGACAAAGCCTTGATTTTTTCTTGGGTAGCCTAACAATGTTGTTTAGACATGAAAGGTAGGTTTTTGAACCAAGTTTGACATGTGACTTTTGTTGACCCAAAATTTTGGTAGATTAATGCCTTGTTGTGCATGTATAAAAATGGTTTGGATTTGGACTTGGTTTGTTTGATTTGGTTTCAAGTATAAATAAGGTTTTGACACAAAAATCAAGAAACAACACACAAGCATTAAAAAGTAATTTTAATGACTAACATGATTTTACATCACATTTATTTGAACCTTTGATATACTTGCCTTAAGAGAGGATTATAAAATTTAAGATTTATTAAAGAAATTATTACAATTACCGATGGTGTTTTAACCCCAACCTTATCTCAAAATGTTTGTAAAAGCAAGGTAATCTTTAGTGGATATTAATTTTTCACCCCTGCATCAATGAATGTTCAATGACAAAAGGCATTAAAAAATTTTACTTGTATTTCTAAATGGTCCCAATATACCTTATGGTATGTGGCCATAAAAATATCCATCAATTGGGCTTTGATATTTAAAAGGTCATTCACCAAATGGTATAGTCCCTTTGTGACCACTTCAACCACAAGATTTCATTGAAGTGCTACCAAAAAAATAAAGCTTCAATGGACCTTTCAACTAAGATACCACTAATGTAACCTCAATTTATATACCCCATCAGATAACAAAGTTGATATCATGGTAGGATGTGACTTCCTAGTCAATGCACCCATAGGACCTAGGGGAAGGTGATGAACTCCACTCCATGCAGTTAAAAAAAAGAAGGGTATAAGGAAAATAAGAACTTTGTGTTTCTCAGTCAAGAAAGCTTAACCAACATGCACTAATGATGGTTGTGCTATCATTAGCTACCATTTTGGTCCTTACCATATCAACTTGTCAAACATCAGGCATGGTTATGATTTATGCGATCCTAACCACAACTAACTAAGCCCACTATGGTTACTATTGTTCCACCACTAAGCATGGTCACCACTACATACGACCATCAATATCATCTCTACTAACCACCAAGACACTAAGACTATGAATTAGGACTGCATAGGTGTTACTAACCATGCCACATGGCATAGACACATCATGGCATACAAATGATTTAATGGTAAACCTTGATTATCATGTCTTGTTATCATTAGTCATGAACTTCATATGGTTGTTATCTAGGTAAAGCCTAAAGGCCAAATAGATGTCATTTATGATTCTCTCATTATTGGATCCAAGGTGGAAGGAGATAGCTCAAATGTAGGTGGTTAGAATAAGGTCACAAACTTCCAAGTTTTATCCCAAATTTTAAAATAGTCCATTCTATCAGGTTTTAAAATTTGATAAAAGATGTGCATTTTTATAAAAGTTGATACACCAATCAAGAAATTTTTTAAATGAGTCCATTCTGCTAGGTTTTATCATTTTGATAGATTCATTCATATTTGTGATCATAGTAGATTTAGGGATGCATAAAAGGTGAATATTACCCTATATAAAATGTTCATATGTTTTAAGGTTAATCTCAGTGTATTAACAGTTGATATGGTCTATTTTGTGGGTTAAATGTGCATATGAACCTCTACTAAGAATTTGACCAATAGAGGTATAGAACCCCATTAGAGACAAAGCCTCTATTTTGAGAAGGACAAGTGGAAATTGACTATTTCCAACCAAGGAATAAGCTAAACAAGGAAATAAATAGCAAAGTTTTTATAAAATGTGAAAAAATTGAATTCATAACTAATTAATAGAGACAAAATCTAAAACATATGAAATAAGAATAGATATGGGGAAAAAAGTAAAATGCTTCACATAATCACATTCACAGTGTGTTTATAAGCCTCCTTTACATGAAGGATTCACAAATCATAAATTTTTCATATGAAAATGCAAATAAAAGTAGTGAAGATTCTAATAAATCCTTTAAAAGGGCATGTCTTTAGTTTACCTAAACCTACTATTTCTTGAGCCCTGTTTCTCCTCGGTAGAGGCCCACTATACATAAGGTTAAGATCTCCTAGGATTTTTTCTCTATTAATAAGTTATTTTTATAGATAAGGACAATCTCTTGTATATAGGGTCATATGCATAATGAATTTGATAAACATAACTCTATAATAGGGTAGAATAGGGTGTATAGGAGCCTCTGTAGTATTTTCCAAGCTTTAATATCTTGAGCTCTACTTTTAATTCATGTGTTTTTATTCATCATTTCATGTGTATTTATGCTTTAAAGTGCCTAAATATACTCTATTATTGTTTACAAGGTGTGTGTATGAAACTTCATAATTCTTTATGATGGGGTCATCATGTATGTGTGTTTTTAAGTACTCTTATCATATTTCATGTGTTTGTGCAGACTTCCACTTTGTAAGTCTGTGTCAATCCATGTTTACTATACTCCCATTATACTATATAGTGTATACTTATTCTTGTTGACTTCTTCATTCAGAATGTTCACTGAGCTTATTAAATATTGCCATCAACCTCTTTGATAGAATCTCCAACTAAAATTATTTTTTTTACATATAATCTCCATGGACTTGATATTATAGGCTTCAAAAATATTATTGCTAACCTTTGAAATTTACAACAAGCATGTTTTGATTCTTTTAAAGTTTTCAAAATGTAATGTATCCATTACATTTTCTCTATCTCATCTACTACATACAAATGTTTGATTAGCTTGTCCTTAAATCACCACCTGAGGTGTTGCCATATTATATAGATTGTTGCCAAATGAATTTGTATGTTATGTTTCTATAATGTGAAAATATAATCTCTACTTTGTAATGTTACACTATCTAGAGAAAATGTAATGCCTTCTCATATGTACATTTCTTTGTCGGAGGTTCATAATATATACTTTCAATATAGGGTGTCAATTTTATGAGAAGTCATTTCCCTAATTATTCCATGACATCTATGTTATATTTCCAAATAATCAAATTATCCTACCCATTATCACACCATTGTACTCACCTGCCAACCTTTATGGTGACTTCTTTAAGCAGTTCATAGGTAAGGGTTAGTGTTGTAAATCATATTCTTAACTTGTTTGAATGCAAGTTTTTATTTTTTGGCAACTAATACTATGAATGTTAACTACTCTATATTTAAGATCGATGACTGGGAATTACATGATTACCTCAAACAAATTTGTGTTGAGACTAAATAAATTGTATGCATTTTCAGCTACTACATTCGAAGGTAAATTTGAGTTATATTATTTTTTGTTGATGTTAATCTATTGTGACATGAGTTATGTTAGGAGAAATAAGTCAATTGGAAGTCCTCATCATGTGCAAAGGCTCAATTTAAATGTTCCTATCACCCCCTCAAAGATCAAAAAAGAAAGCTATATGGAGCATCAACCATTGGGGATGGTATTCCCACTTTTCTGAGATAGCCATCCACTACCCACAAACAACCAGGGGTGAAATCCTAGTGTGATATAGATTCTTTATTGAATAAAGATGCAAAAGAATGGGACAACATAGGTAATTTTATTGATGGTATGTGTATTTTCAATGCCTGACTTAATATTCTTATCACATATGTAAAATGCTCAATATTTACAAACTTTGCATCTGTATTCTGATTTGTTACATCTTTTTTAATACTACAAGAGGAGGGGGTGGATTAGACCGAAGGTGAAGAGGGTGTCCATGAATCACATAATGACTATTTCTCAAGAGATGTATGAGAGCCTTTAGTTGCCCTTAATGTTTGATTACTCTTCATGTTATATAATGTTTCCTTCTTCCCTCTTACAACAATCAAAATTAGAATATGTTTGACACACCATATGTTTTTCTATGTTTTTTTGTTTGTGTGTTTTAGTTGGAAGGGGTGGATCAGAGCCATATGGATGTGGGTAATAGTCACCTACATAATGACTTATTCCTTACAAATGTGCATATTTTTTATACTCTCTTTCATTTTCCATGCTCATATATGTTTTTTTTTTTTTTTTTAAATATTTGAAGTCACATATATATGTTGACCAATATGGAAAGAGGAGGTGGATTCATACGACATTGATGACAATGACAATGAGGATGTTTATGATGATGATGGTGGTGGTGGTGGTGGTGGTGATTAGCTTCTGGATGTTTTTCAATCTAAAATGGAGGAGGAACAAAATGTTTTAATAACATTTGATTTTCTTTGATGATGTTATGTTTTGTTTATTGATTTATTCTTTTAACATTTTATTGTTTTATGATGTCATATTTTGTTTATTGATTTATGATTTTAACCTCACATGTCTTCTTTGTTAAATGATAGTATGTAGGTGAGTACAATATCAAGGATTAGGATATTGTGAGGTGGAATGTGCAACTTTGCTTGTTGAGGCCATGTGACACATTTAGAGCTGATAGTGTCCATCCATTATGGTCACAAGATAGAATTAACACTCACCATCATAAGATTCATGGTCAGTAGCCCATTCTAAGGAGGCCCCTTGGGCATGCCATAAGTGGGAAATGGAATCTAAAGGGAAGAGAAATCATAAAAAGATAAATAAAAAGGAGGCCAATAGAGTGACTCTTGAAAAACTAGAGCATTAACAAGAGAGATAGGTTAGAACTATCATAGTTGGCTAGGGATAATGTATTCAAGTTATGTTATCTCAGTGATATAGCCTTGAAGTCTATAAATGATGAGATGGGTGCATATGATTCAAGTGAAAACTTAACATGAATAAGGGAATCTTACATTCAATAAAGAGAATATTATCGACAAATGAAATGAGAAAGAGAATGGGTGGAGAAACATCAAGGTGTATGTAATAATGGACCTTAGGTTAAATGCATTATATTCATTGGTTTTCATGAAATTAAAGTTAAGTTCAATTCAGCTTACTCAATATTAACATTGATATTTTGCAACAATCACCATTAGGATTGTAGATGGATGACCTTCAAGCCCATTATAGTGATGATGATCACATTCCTTTAAGATAAATGAATTTTTAAAATGGTAAATATGCTTTTCAGAGGGGGCATAAAAAATGAAAGTGTGCATGATAGGTTTCCTCACAAATTGATATTGTACTTCTTACAATGACTACATATTATATACACTCTTAATTATTCCCCCTATCTTTCTTTCAACCCTACCATTATATATTTTGATAGTGTTGTATATTATTATTGCATATAGGCTTTTATTGGAGATGAGTTGGCACAGCAATGCGGATGGATGGACCACGTTTAGGAGGTATGATAGTTACTTCTTATTAATGGAAACCAACAAGTTTATTCTTCATGTTGGTGTCTTATTATTGATTTTTTTTTAGATTTCTAAACTACACATTTCAAATGCAGGTGTCTAGGGTGACATATGCATATACATGCATTCATATGGTTTACCACATCCACTTGTTTGTCCATTTAAAGAGGCTTAATGGCTAGGGCATGAAATTTGATATTTCCTTATGGCTACTACCTTGGAAATTATTATTTATATACATACATTTTGGCATATTATGTATGACATGTAAGATATGTGGTCAAACTTATATTTGGACAAAAGATTTCAATACAAGTATTTTATTTCTAGTTTATGTTGGATACATAGGTTTTTATTTATGTACGACTAAAGCAATAGTTTGGTGGTTAATTTGAATTTATCGATGTATTACACAATGACGCATGGTTGAATTATGAAATTTTTTTCCCATGTACTCATCAAAAAAAATTATGTGTATGGTATGTGATGTTGACAGGAAATCTGTCATGTTCACATGTATACCTTATTCTCCTTTCATTATTTGACATATTGGTGTCAAAGTGAACATGTTTTCATGTCTCTATTAAACTAACCATGGTGGGAAGGAGTGGAATATAATATTTGTATGCATGGTTTGTATCTTTAATATTCCTTTGTCTCATATCATGTGTTTGTCTATTTATGCAATCAAAATAATAACTATCAATGTATATGGGCCACAGTTTGAGGTAGGGGAGGAGGGGTGAGAAGGAATGAAATAGTCCAATACATTAGAATGACCATGGCATAGGTAAATAATAATGGTATTCTCTATCGGTTTTTGTTGTTTCAAAGTAATTCAAAAATTTATTATTAGCCATTGTAACATGCAGTACTTTCCATTTCACTTGCCCACTTTTATCATTTATCAACAGTGGGATAATATAATTATTTAATTATATTCATTTAAGTTATAAAACTCTATGTGTGTAAGGAAATTATTCTTAATAAGAAAAATTGGATGTTCTTGGCTTTTGAATATTCTCAAACAAGGCGTTAATCTCATGGACCCTCATTTATGTCTAGATTTATTTAGATTATTAATGCTAAAAATATTGAATGCTATCATTGAATTTAATGTGTATTTTTTGCAGATGAAGTCCCAAATCTAGAAGATAATTTGGCTTCCTAATTGCCTAAGGACATGGAATAACTTCTCATAATGATGAGATATGAGAACGTAATGGGTACAAAAAAACATCTTAGTTTACAATTGTCACTAGTAGCTATTAAAAAATACTCAAGAGGGAAAACCAGTTTTTCTTTGAGCTTTTTGATGGTGAAAGGGAAAAGCTTATGAAGTTAGAAAGTGCATTGGCTGTGAAGACTAGAGAGGTTGAGAAGTTTCACTTTGTACTTCTCACATTAAGGGATGAGAATATGGATGCTGTAATAAATTTTGTCAATCTATAAGCCACCCATGCCTACACAAAAGCACTATGTGATGCAAGGATAGAGACTACATGGGCCATGAAATTAAAGAATGAAGGAATAGTTTCCATTTATGAACACCAGTTACAGATTTTGAAGTTGGAGTTTGATATATTATTTTCACAAGATAATGGTATGTCTCTAATTAAATGTGGTATTCCATAGACAAACAATGAGAATTAGTTATGTGCAATGACTTATGTGTCTAGTATTCTATGTATGTTTATGACTTTAGATGGAAATCAATTGAAATACTTGCTTATTCAGATTTCAATCTAAAAAATCAATGTTTATTTTCCACCATTTGCTTACTTGATCTTGTATATTTAAGTTATTTATGAATGAATGAATGAATTATTATGATTTCATCCTTGTTTAAGTGACTTTGAACTTGGATCAAGACTTATATTGTTTAAACTCTTACTATATTTTTTTAAGAATACACAATGAGGACAGTCACTTAAGACACATGTAGTTTAATGCATGAATTAAATTTGAATATTGGAATAGTTTAATGAGTCTTATAAACCTCTATTACAAGTTTTAGAATAATAATAAAATGTTCTAGGCTTCATGAATAATCAGCAAGAAGCTCTCGACCTGAGTATAACCTAATAAACCGTAGAATAGGATTTGAAGATGGGAAAAGAGCTATATCTTCATTTGTAACTAATGAAAATATTCAAATATTTGGGAATAGATGATATAAGTTATTTAGGATCCATTAAAATTATTATAAAGTGGTGATAATTCTGTTAAAATAATCCTAAGGTGACTGTGTTCAAAAATTTTGTGCGTGCATGTTAAGAGACCTAGAAAAGTATGACAAATGATTGTTTAGCAAAATATTTTGACTCTAAATCATGTATAAATGTGTTTTCATGATATTCTATCATCATAAAAAAAAATTATAATGATTTCCAAGTGATTATAGGTTTTATAATGTCAAATAAATTCATTTAAAAGTTAACTATGTAAAAGGCGAAATAGTCCTAGAAGAGAATGTGAATTGAAGGTTTGCTTCATTATTTGACTCTAAATATTGTTTGAAGGTGTTTAAATCTTGTATAATCATTATAAAATGGTTTTATAACATATATTGGGTCATTTGGTGATTTTTTCATGATCTTCAAGAATGTAATGTAGAAGTTGTAAGAATCACATACCTAAGAAAGAATAAGGTGAATAAGGAAATAAAATCTACGTAATACACATAATTATTATGTTTTTCACCAAAATATGTATAAAAATATAATATAATAATAAAATTAATTTAATATTAACTCAAAAACATAAATATTCTTTCATAATGTCAATATGCCTATATAGATCGACTCGCATACTTTTGCATTTTCATATACAGCTATGGAAATAGTGTTTGAGAGCACATATAAACACTCACTTTATATAAGACAACACACAAACATATATAAAGTAAAATTATAATCTACTTTCCATCTGAGTAAATCCTTTTCTTCATTGATCAAAACATCAAACACTATTATAGACCTATGGTAAAAGATTAATAGATTTTGGATCAATATAGTTACATGCAAAAGTGAAGGTAGAATTTAAATGATATGAGTTAGAATCATAACTTCAAGTAATATACACAAAAATATGTAATTTACTTAGCCATAAACTAAACATGTTTAAACATAACCAATTACAAGAGTATAAACTATCTATCAATATTCAAAGATAATTTTATATGATTGTACTATTCACTTTGGGAACCATCACTATAATTTGATGGATCGTAGCCATTATCATGTTCATCATCTATAATGGATGTGAAGAAGTATAGTGGTTATATTCTTAAAATACTTCACACTAGTCATATGAGAGGAAAATCAATGTTGTGGGAGACCGTGTACCTTTTCAACACTACATATGGCTGGGCTAGACAAAGTCTGGAGGCATCAAAGTGGTTATTTTTAATGTTGTATAGTTTAAAATGCACTTAGAATGGTAATTTTACAAAAATAAATATATTATGTACCTAATTTGGGTGCACATATATATTTATATCATTCAACACCTTTTTTGGAAAGAACTTCTCCATGAAGGGCCTCAAATAGCCTAGAATGGCACCAGGAGTATCCCACACATTAGTACAAATGGCATCATCCTCTAGCCATTCATGTGGCCACTATAGGTAGAAGTCAATATTGATCCTATTAATGAATGACATGTACTCATAACTCACCATAGAAATGTGGTAAGAATGATATCCCATGTACTTAATAGTAACATTGGCCCATCACAATCTATCAGGCTAGATGAAATTTATAGTACATTCAAGCCCCCTCCAGTTGATGGAAGTGGCCACCACACATGAGATCTGGTACATCATTTCACATTCTACATTTAGCTCGTCCAATATATTTCTTTTCCAAAATAATTTTTGGAATTCCTCTCTTATTTCCACAACACTCCCCATGTTTGTAATATTAATGCCACCTCCCACACAATTACAAAAATTATTTAGTGACAATTTCCAAAAAAATCACAAATTGTAGTTAATTATTCTACATGTAGTAATTAACATATTTAAATGTCATGGGTAATCAACATGTAGTAATCAGCATGTATTAATTAGCAAAGATAATTTTTGAAAATTTCACAAACTTTTGTATGTAACTAGTTAAATTTCAAGTAAATGAAAATGCTTTGTACAAGTGTCAACCACCGAATAAACAAAAATAATGATGCAAAACATCACTAGTTAGTTCAAGTGTTAAGCATGTAATAAAATCTCAATTTGATGTAGGATCATCTATTCACATAAGCAATTGTAGTGATGAAGACTCTAATACATGCTAGTATGTCCATTAGAGGTCTTAGGGGTTTTAGGAAGCCATGAGATGGTTTAGAATGTGTGTTGGGGGTTTTCCCTCCAAAATTATAATTTAAATTTTCAAATTGTAAGACCCAAGCATTAATTGGTCATATGATTCTAATGAGATGAAAAAAATGATAGGTAAGTTTTGAGGTAGTTTGAAAATGTCATATGTAGTGACTACATGTAAGTGTCATGTCATTAGAAAAGGTGGTGGAAGAGTTTTGCTTGTAACCACCCAAATCCAATGTAGAAGTTGCATGAAAATAAAAGTTGTTGTATGAAAGGAGGAGAGAGTGTAAGAGAAAGAGAGGAGATTATGATGAATGAGAGAGAGCTCTGAATATGGGAGGGAAGGAGTAACTAAAATAAGAATGTACACTCTTCAAGAAGAATGGCAGAGTCCAATAATAGACTACATATGTAAATGTTCATGATAGATGTTAATAAAGAAGAGTTTTTTGTGTATGTTTACCCTCCCATGTAAGGTATATGGATTGTTCTTGGTTATATTTTTTCTTGAATAGGCTCTTTAATCTATAGATATATCACTCTTTGTGTTATTATAGGTATTAATCAAGGAATGCAGGGTGATAGTCCAAAAAGAAAGTGAGGTTACGGTTAGAAAGAAGAAACCTAAATTTCATGAAAGTCTATTGATATATGAAAATTATTTTATATTCAATATAAAGAAGTATATAAACTATGTAAACCCTTAGTATGGTCATTTGTGGTGTTAAAAGTAAGATAAATCAATAAATAACTCTCTCATCCCTAAAATATTATTGTATGTCTGAGACAGTCAAGTAAATAACTAGTTTTGAAGGCTTCAGAGGATGATAAATGCAAGTATAAACATGGTATGATTATCTTAAAGTTATATATTCATCAAAAAATTCATTTTGGTGTCATTTCTTGCATACTAAAGTAAGAAATCAAAGGAAAAGATAACTAGGTCCCTTGGAATTCTGTGTGTGTATGTCATAGTTGACATACTAGGGGAGTAAGGTGTTTTAGATCCTCTTAAGATCTTTAAGGTCTTAAATTATGAATGAATGTTTTAATTGAGTTTATATGGATCCTTTTAATTCCCAATCCTAATGTGAAATATTAAAAATATCATACAATCATTAAAACTCCATGACTCTGCCTTTACCATGTCTTGAGATAGATAGTCACGTTGAAAAGGAGAGGTAAGACCCTTTTGTATCCAAGAAATGAATGATATTGCTTACTATAGGTTTATTATGTTATGCATAGGTTAATGTAATATGTTTAAGGTTTTTATATAGACTAAAAAGATCAAGATTTGATTTAGACTTCATTTTATGGTGTCTCAGTCCTATAGGTTTTCATTTTTGTGCACAGTCAAGTTTAGAAAAGAGGATTCAATCATATTTGCGACCTTGGAAAGTTTAAATATAATGTATTTGAGTGTGTTTTAATTAAATAACATGATTCATCCACTTTTAATGTTTAAACCCATTTTATCTACATGAAAACCTTTATGAGTCCTCCTCAGCTTATGTACAGACCCTACATAAGGTTTCTTGACCAAATATATGTTTTGATAGCTAGAGGAGTTGGGATATAAAATTTTGTACGAAGTTGGTTAATGATGACCTAAAAAAGATTAAAAAGTTTTTTAGTGGATTTTTCATGTGTTGAATCTAGGACATGCAAAACTTAGAATTGGAAGATTGAAGACCTAAGAAGACCTAATTGAAGGATGGCTTGAGCTAGTAAGTACATCACCATGGATTGTCAATTTTTTGAAATTGGGAAAAAATTTACAAAAGGATGGGTACTAGAATATATTCATATATTTCCAAGGTGAGTTATGTAAATTCCCATACAAGAAGGTTTTTATAAAAAAAGGCTACAAGGAAATAGCCTCATTATTAAGCTTAAGATGTGTAAGTGGATGTTGAGAGTGATTCAAGGGTTTAAATGAGATGAGGTAGGTATGTTATGCCTAGCAGATATCATATATCATGAAGAGTTCCACTCAAGAAACCTAAATCAATAATTGAGGTGTTTGAGTCTTGAGGAGCTAATAGCATAATGAAGCTAGTGAGTGAGTGAATGAAAGAAGATGGGATTAGTAGCATTATTTGGGGATTAGTATCATTGTTTGATGTTAATTGTGATGTTTTTAAGTGTATTTTCAATCAAAATTTCCCCATTAGAAGAAGGAATGTTGTAAGGAGAACCTTGAGTTATTCCAATTTTTTATATAAGGACTCTAGAAGGTTGTTCTAGTGCAGATAGGGTTTTGAGAGGTTGTATTAAGTTTGGATAGATATTAGATAGGTCTTAAATCTATAGTAAAAGTCTTACTATTCCTTTAAATGTAAGAGACCCTTAACCCCTACACCTAGTCCTTTTATAAGCCCAAAAACCCTGCATTTTCATCTAGTTAAAGGTGTTTGTAGGGTGTTTATATGTGTTTAATAGTGGTAAGATATAGCTTGGTATGGATTTTGTGATTGTATACATGCATTACTAGTAGAAAAACTAATTAGAGTATAGAGGTTTTATGGATGTCATAGAGGGTGTCTCAGACCTCTTCAATGTGAGGGTGAAAAGAAGAGAGTCATTTTACATGTTCTAAAGGATATAAAGATTGAAATTTCATGTTAGATTGGGTGGTTATGATAGTAGTGTGTAAAAGGATATTGGAAGGAGAATAAATTCATAGGTGGTTGAGGTATAGAGCCAATAAGATCAAGAAAAGATAAAAAAAATTACAAACATTTGTCCTTCCTTCATAAGTTTTGTATATGATTATTTTGTTGAATAAAGATAGTAATAAATGAAAGAGTGTTATTAGAAAAGTATGTGATTATCTTGTAATTATTGATTTGTATATATTCCTATATTATTTTTATTCTTTTTAATGGTTTGGTTTTTTATGACCTACCTATAGGTGTGAAAAGACAGGGCAAACCTATGATAACTTTGCGTGTGGATGGATCAAGATGATAGACAAATCACAAGTAGTGATGTGTAATCAGATGTGCTTTAATGGTGGTGGACCAAAATCAATATAAAGATTTTGTATAGGTAATGACAGCCCCCTTGGAAGTTTGGTAAACCCTTTGAAGTGTACAAGTTTTAGTTGTCTTCAATTAGTCTAAGAGTACTTAAAAGTCCATATATATGCATGTTGGATTATTTAGTGATGAAGTATTGGAAAATATATATTAGAGGGAGTTTACTAAGGTTTGGTAAGCCATTATCTAATCCTAAAAAGTGAGGGAATTGTCTAACAATCATTGGATGCCACCTTATTACTCCTCATGCTTACATAGTCTTAGTATTCATCAAAATTTGGTCATCTTGTCCTTTTAAGACCTTGAATGCTATATTGAGAGAAAGTAACCTTTGGAGATGTTGATTGGTGTGTGGGAAGACCCTACACAAGCTTCAGATCCTTTTTTCATCACATATTTTTCTTGGAAGTACAAGAAACAAGTGAATTAAGTGCATATAGTCTTAGAAAGACATCATAATTATACATTCTTACTTATTGAGCCCTCTTGAGGATTGAATATGGATAATTAACACTTAAAAATGGTGAATAATGTTGGTACAAACCTGTGATAAATCTTAGAAGTGTCATAAAGTGTCAAAAACTCTAAAAATCCTTTTTTTATGTGTTCTCAACCTTGCATGGGCCTACCAAGACAAAGGTTAGGGTTGCATTATTAAAACTCCTATAATTTATGTTCCCTTCATAGTAATTTTACAAAACTTAGAAATCATGTTTTTAGAGGTGCTTTATAAGCTTCACAAGGTATAAGGATTGAGTGATATTGTACAGTATAGTCTACAGTGTTGTATAAATAGACCAGGCCTGAAGAAGCATAAAGGAGACCTACTTTCAAAGAAAGACTGATTTCAAGGGGTGTCTTATAGATTTAAGTCTTGAAACTATTAGAAGAGATAATGGACCAATAGGGTGTCCAAAAGTGTTATAATTTGGAAGAGATGATATGTGTATCCTCCTAGATAAGGAGGTTTATATGTTTTCAAGGCTACAATGAAGAGTAGGCTTATATGAGCATTAGGGGCATTCAAAGGTTTTGGAGAGTTTGTGGATGATTCAAGTGAGTTATTTCTAGTATAATATGCCAAAAAGAGGCCATATATAATGAGTTATTAGTTTCATTGAGTTTTAATGAATTTTTAGGTGTTGGAGCAAGGAAGAGCTAGGGAAGAGAAGAATGAAGTGGAATGATTGAGGAGGCATGGTTTAGAGGTGAATTTAACTATTTGGAGAAGGAAAAGAGTTCAATAGGTAAGTGAATGACAATGTGAAGTCCTATTTATGAGGTTAAAACATTGAATAATTAATGAGGCCTTGAAGCCAAGGGAGATATATGAGGATTAACGAGTTTGATACAAGAGTGGATATTGAAGATGTGAAGGTGATGGTTGAGAGAATGGTTGTATATGTAAATGAGTGGGAGAGAGAACATATGGATGGTAGAAGGGTGATCTAATACAAGATAAAGAAAGAAGTGTATGCATATAAGAGGCTTAAGTTCATACTTGTTGGGTGAATATTTTGTCACCAACTAACTGATGAGCAAAATAGGTCTCTTCAACCATAGCATATCGAGATTGGTCAGCCAAATGTGTAGGTTTACCACATCATAGGTGGACAAATCTCTCCTCTCATCAAGGGGAGGTTCCCTATAAATATGAAGAGCTATATACTATATATATAAGTAGAAAATAACACTCAGGGGTAGGACTACACCATCCATCTCTCTTTTTTCAGAGATGATGTTCACAGACAAAGGAGAAATTTTGGTGATAATACTAGAGGCACTTCTCTTCTTTAAAAAGTGCTCTTGCAGTAGGGCACATGAGTTCTTTTTGGTGCGTAACCAATAGGTAACAAGGGCGCAGTAACCAGCAGGATGAAGTATAACACAAAGTTTACACCTCAACTGCCAAAAGAGTGAAAAATAAAGGATGATGGGGGCACAAAGTCATCCCAAGATCCTTTACATAGAAAGAAACTAAAAACACACACTGAAGATAACTAGGATAGCACAAAGTCTTTCCACAATTGGCTTCAGGACACCTTTCTGATTAAGTATGCCATTGGGCTACGGAGTCATGCTACCCAAAAATAAAGGTGCCAAAAATGAAAATGAAAAGCACAAAATAGAACTAAAGACTATACAAATATACATATGTATAGATGAACTTATCAGATACTTCAAGAATTGAAGTGCTTTAGATGCTTCCCATTGTGAGGCAGAGAAAAGGGCGTGTCATCTTCATACTTCAATAGAAAACTATTTTCACCATGGATTTGATGGATAGTAAAAGGGCCTCTCCATAGGGAATCAAACTTCCCAAGCATTCCCTTTGGTTCTCTTCTCTTGTCCCACAACAGGACTTGATCTCCAATCTAGAAATCACAGTTTTTTGCTTTCTGGTCAAAGAGCTTCTTCACTAGACTTTGATGTGCAACAATTCAGTCCACCACCATAGTTCATTTCTCATCCAGCTCAGTCAAGCACATGATCCTCTTATTGATAGAGATTTCATGTCTGATCTTCGACTACCTTAGCCAATTTCAATGCTAGTAATTCCAGGGTGATTGGTATCTCAGCATTAAGACCATAAAGAAGTTGGAAAGGTGACATACCAATTGCCCTTTTGGGTGTAATTCTATCTACCCATAAAGCATCAACCAATGCTTTATGCCATGTTTATTGGTTGTCATCTACCAAATTTTTGATGATAGTCACCAGGTTCTTGTTGCTTGATTCATCTTGGCCATTCCCTTATATAAAATAATCAGAAGAGTGGAAGAGGGTAATCCCATAGTAAAAATAAAACTAAGTAATCTCATGGGAAGAGAAACAAGATGAATTATCTGTGACAATCTTGGTTGGGACCCCAAACTTGGAAATGATATTCTCCTTGAAAAAATTGCACACTACTTCTGAAGTAGCATGCTTGGTTGGAATAGTTTCCACCCACTTGGTGAAGTAATCTATGGCTGTGATGACATAATCATGTCTAGCACTTAAAGATGGGTTTACAACACCAATGAATTTGATTCCCCATTATTGAAATGGCTCTTCTATCACTACTGGCTTAAGAGGTAGAGAAGCTAATTTGGGCCTTCCAATGAACTATTGGCATAGTTCACATTTTTGTATCCATTTGTATGCATCTTGAAACAGAGTAGGCCAGTAATACCTAGCTCGTAAAATCTTATGGGTAGTTACAGGAGTAGAAAAATGTCCTCCATAGGCTAAATTATGGAAGGAATTCAAATTTTGGTTCTATTGCTCTTTATCCATGTAACGAAGGAACACTCCATCAAGGTTTCTATTATACAGGCCATTGTCTTAGAGGACAAAATTGGTAGCTTTCAACTTGACAGTCCTCCTTTCTTTATGAGACAAGTGAGCAAGACACTCACCATAAGTAAGGAAATGAGCAATACTTGAATACCACTCATTCGTGGTGGAGACAAAGAGGACTATTGGCATGTCTTCCACTTGTGTTTCTTCATGCTCTACTTCTTTTGGTCTATTGTTAGCAATCAATTGGCATAGGCCTCTACCCCACAACAGCTTCATTGGTTTGATGACCAGATCAAACTCCTAGATTTTAGTAATCCAATTGCCTCTTTTCATTCTAACTCCTACTAAGTTAATATGGATTTGAATGTGGTGTCAAGAACCAGGGCATTAGTGTGTGAATTTAGGATGTAGAAGCGGAAATGCTTCACTGCCTTAACCACTACATAAGCATGCTTCTTTATGTTTGAATACTTCAGCTCATGAGCTTTGAGAGGACAGCTCATGAAAGAAATGGGAGATTTCATACCTTATTCTATTGAACCAGAATTTTTAAAAGTGTGTGTTCAGAAGCATAACTATACACTATGAAATCCTTGGTATAATCTAGACAAACTAGAATTGGGGCATGGGAAATAGTTGTCTTAATATCTTGAAATGCCAATTTGCCTTCTTCAGTCCAGCTGAAGGCAGCCTTTCCCTTCATCATTTTCACAATATGGCGAGTCTTCTTATTGAACTCGAGCATGAACCTTCATAAAAAATTCACCTTTCCAAAGAAAGAGTGAACTGCAGTCTTACTTGTGGGCAGGGTAAGCTCTCGGATGGACTTGACTCTGTTTGAGTCAATCTTTATGCCTTTTTGGGATATAATGTGTCCAAGAAGTTTCCCTTCTATTACTTCAAAAAAGGACTTTTTGGAATTTAGGGAAATGCCATTTTGGTGGCAGTGTTCCAGCACTTATTGTAAATGGTGCACATGATCAAGATGATGCTTGGAAAAGACCATTAAATCATCTAGATAAACTATAATGAACTTACCCATTTCATCTTTGAAAGAAAGGTCCATTGCTCTCTAAAAAATGGTGCCAACATTTATCAAGACAAATGGCATTCTTCAATAGGCAAAGGTGCCCCAAGGTGTGGTGAAGGTAGTCTTATGTTGGTCTGCTTTACCAACCTCAACTTGATTGTACCTTAAAAAGCCGTCTAACATTGATAACATTTTTGAGCCAGTCACTATCTAAAGGACTTGATCCATGATGGGCAGAGGATATTTATCCTTTAAGGATGACTAATTTAAATTCTTAAAGTCCACACAGAGGTAAATTTTGCCATTCTTCTTCCTCACAGGTACTATGTTGGCAATCCATGTGGAATGATGGATTGGGAAAATTATCCTAGCATTCAGCATTTTCTATATTTCAAATAGAATAGTACCTGATATCTTTAGATTGTACTGCCTATATTTTTGCTTGTAAGGTACCGAATCACTTTTGAGAGGAATGTCATGGTAGATTTCTTTAGTCCTGAGCATCTTCAGATCATCATAGGAGTATGTTAGGACATCCATGTACTGGCGGAGCAAAGAAGCAAATTTTAACTTCTCTTCTGGAGTGTAACACTTCCCAATGTTCACCATCTTGGGATTTTTCTTGATACCCAGATTTATTTGATCAAATTCCTAGGAGGAGCTTGAATCCATTTGTTGTTGTTATGATGAATTTGTCATGTTTGTCAAACAACTTCTCAAGGGAAACTAGGCCTTTTGGGATTTTATTCCCTTTAAGTTACAAGAATTCTTCACCTGTGTCTGAACTTGATTCAGGGATGACTTCAAGATTTTGAGGCTCACTGCCTTCAAAATGAAGCTATTCAAAGCTATCTTTTTACTCCAAGAAGGCAATGATTTGGTTATCATTGTTAAACACCTACCAATGACTGGCATTATCAGGCACACTTGGTCGAAAGACTAGTTCAATAGTGTACCTATCTCCTTTAAAATTAGGGTGAGGGACTAGAAGAGTTGACAAAATAGCCAATGCAGTAGCTCTGTCATTGAATTCCCTGGGTATGGTAGAGATGTTGAAAGCATCAAAGCTTTCAATTTGATCCTAGACTAGATTGCGATAATTCTATAATCTCTCATTCTTGGTTTGATATAGGTTCTTTACCTAATAAACCACTAGTTCAGCATCTCCTTTGGCATGAAGGAGTTTGATGCCTTGGTCTTGAGTAGCCTTCAATCCAAGCAATAGAGATTCATACTCAACTACAACTTATATAAAGAAGGAAAAATATCTCCTTGAGGAGATATCAACACAATCTCATCTCTTAAACTAGTAGAGGAGCAGCTGCCATCAAATTTTAGTATCCATACATCATCAGAAGCTAACCTTACCTTAGATTCTCTTTCGTTAGGAGGGGGAGATTCTTCTACACTTGAACTGCGCTCTATCCTATCTTCTATTGTTCTGTCTAAACCAATTTTTATGTTGACACATTTGATAATTTCATTAGACACCTCATGGACTTTCTTCTTGGATAAAAAGTAATTACCCATGCCTAAAGACACAAACATAATTTGAGCTTTAGGAGATGATGTTTGGGTGACAACAAATTTTGCCTCCTTAGGGAGCAGTCTCTGCATAATGCCTTTGACTGGAATCCTTACCTCGAATAGGTCCATGCTTAATTCACCACCAACATCCTTGTAAAAATTTTGCCCAAGAAGGATGCCATATGATGCTGGGATGTCAGCTACCAGGATAGTCATCTTGATTCTCTTGTCTGGGAATGTTGCAAATGCAAATTGGGCATCCTTCATTTGTCACAGTAGTGGCACTTATTTGTTCTCCATGGAGAAACATCTTCTAAATGTCTTGGTCAGTGTGAGACCAAGGGATTCTACCACTTTGGCAGGCATGACATTGTCAAATGCATCAGAATCTATGATGTAATTATTTAGTTGGTGTCCATTTATCAGCAGGGATACATAAAATGGTTCAGTCCTTCTGGGAGCAAAAGGAGGAGTAATGACAAGGTTATTCTTGGTGGATGTGTTCTTGGGAAGATCACTAGTTACCTTTGGAATTGCTTGTCCTACAGGGATGGCTTGGTTTTTTACACATTGAACCAACTTATCTAACTGCTCAGGGTTGGACTACAGGAATTCAAATTCAGACATTTGAATTTTGGTTTTCTTTATATGGTCAATTATGTCAAATGTTTGAAATGGACTAGGAACAGAGGTTGTGAGTTCATCTTTTTGGTTTTTAGAAGGGGAAAGACTGGTCTATGAATTTGAAGTAGAAGGTGTAGGGATGTTTGATGTACTTACCTTTCTTGCAATCACGGGGTCCTTTGGCTAGAAAGACAGAGTGGTTCCCCACTTAGTAATTGAAATTATTGGTTGAGGTCATTCCTCTATTTTTTCATTATCAGCTTGCTAGGCTGACTAATTTTTGGATCAGGTGAACACAACATATGATCCTTAATTTGATTTACCTTCACTTCTGGGTTCATCCTGGTAATTCAGGAAACCAATGTTGGAATCACTAGCTAATTCTTCTTCTCCCTCAGTGAAGAGATTAGCATCATCTTCTGAGTTTAACTCAAGCTAGAAGGAGAAATTTGATTCTGTTTTGAGATATCCAACTGCTGAATTGGTTAGAGGTGCTTCAATGGCAAGGTTCCCCCATGGGGAAGGAAGGCGATTAGGCTGCCATTGATTCCTAACAGCATTGTCTTAGTATGACTGATTAGGGAATATCCTCCTTGGTACATCTATGTACGAAGGGGTAGATGACATCCCTTATGCCATTTGCTTTTTAAGAGCTATCAATTCATTTTCTAGCTTCTACACCATTGGATCAGTGGTGACTGAGGGTGAGTACTCAGAAGATGAAGAGGATTTACCTCTATTAGGATCTCTCCTTATCTTTTCTGCCAAGATAAGGTCATCTTCTACCTCAGTAGCCAAATCTTGAGCAGCAGCAAGGTCTATGTGGCTAGCCCATCTCAGCAAAAAACTCACTTCAGGTAGCTATGAGTTGATGAAGAAATATTTAAGATTCTCAGTTGTTGGCTGAGTAAGTATAAGAATCATGTTCCTCAACTTGTCAAACCTGGTAATGAAGTCCCTCATAGGTTCATGAGGTTCCTTCTTCATCTGTGTGAGATGGCCAGCAAGGCATGCACATCTTCTGTAGGCTTGAACTTGGCTTCAAATTTAGCTTTGAGAGTGTCCCAGTTAGTCACTGATCGAGTTTGTAGATGGTAGAACTAGTCTACAGTAGTGCCTTGTAATGTTTCCACAAACAACTTGACTGCTATGTCTTCATATTATACACCTATCATGCCATAGGCTATGCTGAAGGTTGTAATATGTTCATCAGGTTGAACTCTCCCATCACCAAAGAATTTGGGAAAAATTTTCCTTAAACTATGTGGTAGCTCATGTAGAGGTGGAGTAAGATTGAGTGGACCAAAAGAGTTACCCTAGGGGCCTTGAACCACCATGATTTGGTTATGGAAAAGGGGGATAACAAATCTGGGTGGAGTATGTATAGGCAAAGCTTTGCTAACAGCAAAAAAAGAAGCTCTGCCTTGTGTTGGTGACTTGGTATGGGTAGGAGGAACACTCCTAAATCATTAAACTTGAAGTTGGGGAGGGAACAAATTGAAATTACCATGTTGCACCAACTCAAAAATAGGGTCAACAACACCATGGGCTCTTTGGTTTCTGGTATAGTGTGGAGTTGCCAGATTTTAGAATAAAAATGGAAAAGAACTGACCCTGCTTCAACTTGAAGCTTAAGGCTTCAAATTACTTGTTCTTTCCCCAACGGAGTCGCCAAAAAATTGTTGGATGAATATTTTGTCACCAGATAACTAATGAGTAAAATAGGTCTCTTCAACCACAGCATAGGGAGATTGGTCAGCCAAATGTGCAAGTTTACCACATCATAGGTGGACAAATCTCTCCTCTCATCAAGGAGAGGTTCCCTATAAATATGAAGAGCTGTATACTATATATATAAGCATAAAATAACACTCAGGGGTAGGACTACACCATCCATCTCTCTTTTTTTAGAGATGATGTTCATAGACAAAGGAGAAATCCTAGTGATAATACTAGAGGCACTTCTCTTCTTTCAGAAGTCCTCTTGCAACAGGGCATAAGAGTTCTTTCTGGTGGGTAACTAATAGGTAACAAGGGCATAGTAACTAGTAGGATGAAGTATAACTCAAAGTTTACACCTCAACTACCAAAAGAGTGAAATATGAAGGATGATGGGGGCACAAAGTCGTCCCAAGATATTTTACATAGAAAGAAACTAAAAACACACACTGAAGATAACTGGACAACACAAAGTCTTTTCACAATTGGCTTCAGGACACCTTTCTGATTACTTCCACTAGTTCTACTTGTTAAATTAAATAAACAAGAATGATCTTGGGAAACAGACATAAGAACAATTTCTTAAGATAACACAAGCCATAATAGCACAAAGTCTAAAAGTAACTTGCTTTCTCATTTAGATAAAGAAATATGATCAACAATTTGAGCTCAAAGTCTCAGTAATCACCTCTCAATTTGGGTAGAGTTTTGCTTCCATAATGAAGAGATCTCCTTTTGCATAAAACAAAAGATTACAATATGTGGTAGCCAAGGAAGGTTTGGCACTTTTTTCCATGAAATGACCCATGTCGCATTCAATGCCTTGAATGTGTTTTCAATTCTATCGAGGGGCCATGCTTGGAATAGTGTATTGCCTTAACTATGGCATGCCCATTCATCTCATATGTCCCCTCCAAAGTATAGTCCACCTAGCCCTTTCCTTCTCCTTTGCATAGCCATCCACTTTATCCTTTACTTCCTGGAAAAAAAATAGGTTGCATCCTTGATTTGGCATGCTCAGATGACTACTTGGTGAACTGTTTCACCTACTGGAAATAACTCCTCTTATAGATATTTTTGATCTTTTTGTATTGTTCTCTCTTCCATGTAGCAACTTGAGCTCTCGGGCTCTTTTTTATCTGGTTGCTTAGTTCATTGTTCAAGTTTTGCACCATATTTTAAATTTAACAGATATTCCATTACCTTAAATTTGATGTCCGTGGGGACATCAATGGTCACTAGTTGTTTGAACCATATTGAATCATGAACCTTTGAAAGTTCATCAGTTTAATAGTTCAAGTAGTCTTGATCAGTTCCTTGGTTCCATCACTTCTCTGGTTCATTCACTTCTTTGCTCTTTGGTTGAACCATCCTTTTGAACTAGTCTCTAAAATCATCTGTATTCTTCCTTTGCTTGGGGCTATCTTTGAACCTTTGAACCATTGAGCCATGTTGGTTCAAGGTTCAACGGTTCAATGTCTTTCTTAGGATCCTTTGCTTTTGGCTAAGTCTTTGGAAGCCTTGAAATTCCTTTGACTCTATGTCTTTGGGACATCCCAAAGGGAAGGTGTCCCTTCGAGCCTTTGAGAAAGGTCTATTTTCTTGGTGCCAAGAGCCCCCTGCAAGGGTACCTACCCTTCAGGTTTCTTCGGCTGGCTTCTTCCTTTAAATCATTTGGACAAAATGTCTAAAGGAATTCCTTTAGACATTTTGTTCAAAGGAATTCTTCTCTTGCCTTAGTCATTTTTTTGCTGGGCTTTTGACTATTCTTTCAGACAAAATGTCTGAAGGAATTCCTTCAGACATTTTGTCTAAAGGATTTTCCTTTGTGAAATTCTTCCATGGGAACTATTTCTGATGGAATTCTTTCAGTTCCTTTACTTGGTAATTTCCTCAGACAAAAATTCTGAAGTAAATCTTCTCTTTTGGATTTCTCTTTGATTCTTTGAGCAAATGTTCCCTGCACTTCGCAAGGGCATCTGCCTTTTGTTCACTGCCCTCCACAAGGGCACTTGTTCCTTTGGCTTTGGGGCAATCCTTTGAACTGACTAGTTGAATCGACTGATTGAACCACCTTTGGTTCAATGGTTTGATGGTTTAATCTTATGTTTGAATCCTTCTTTTCTTCTAAGTCTTTTGATCTCTTCAAACCCATTGAACCCGTTGAACCATTTTGGTTCAAGGTTCAACATTTCATTCCTTTGTTTTTCACTAATTCTTTTGAAAGAATTGAACTTACTGAAGTAGTTGAGCTTTAAACCTTTGATAAAGCGCTTAACTCTTTAAGCTTTTTTACGACGTTGAACCTTTGAACTCATTAAACCATTGAACCTTTTTGGAAGCAGGGTTCAATGGTTCAATGGTTCAATCCTTCCTTTGAAGCTTGCCGATGAAGATTTTTGGTTGAACCAACGCATTGAACCAATCTTGAAGTTGCCTAAGTGTTGAAAACTTGCTCCTTTGAGAGAGCTCACCTATAGAGTCCGTAGTTTCAAGCCTGTAGAGTCCGTAGAAATAAGCCTGCAGAGTCCGTAGAAATCTGAAAAAGCTTGAATAATGGAGAATTTGAATACTCAGAACAATTTTTTGAGAAGGGAAGAGATAATTTTGTCCTGTTGATCCAAAATAGTTCATATGTTGTCCCCAAAAATGAGTGATAGATTTTTGGGAACAACAATACTGAAAGTAAGAATAGGTTAAAAGAATGCACCAAGCAATTAATTATCTACAAGACAAATCCAAACAAAGATGATGCAAGATATTCAAAGATATAAATCATAACATTGAGAGATAAATATGATGGAAGGCATTCAAATCACTTGATGGAGTCATTTTTTTGGCATGTGTGAGGCACTATTGTATAGAACATGGCCTAGAAATGATTGTTACAGTCCTAAAAATGTAATTCTTGAAGGTTTTTCATGGAATGTGATTTAGTGAGACCTAGTAGAGTCCCTTAGAACCATTAATGACATGGAAAAGGTAAGAAATAATCCATTATAGATGAAATAAGGGGATTGACTATAAGTATCAGAGTCAGGTACACAAGAAGGATGTTCTAGGCATGTATATTTATTTAAATAACATGTGTGTTATAAACTAAAGGTTTTTGAGCATGCATGTAAGTTGAGAATAGTTTTGACTTGTTGTATCTGAAATAATGTTTATATGGGAACCTAATTAAAAGTGTGAGAATGTGCATAATGTGATGTACTATTATTATCTTTAAATATTGTTCACAAAATCCTTAAACATATAGTACTTTTATGCAATATGTTACCACATGTGGGTAGTCTAAAAGAACTATTCACCTTCAAAATATGCTATTTATTTTTCCTTGGTTTCAAATATAATTGACAACATATGAAATGAGTATAATTATATTAGAAGATATAACAATGGTATATTTTTTTGACTGTACATGCATTTATTATTATTATTGTGTTGTCACTAAAACCTAAAAATGGTTGCAATCAGGATGCATTATCTCTATTATGTCCACCCCTATCTCACTTTGCTTCCCTATTAATATAATCATCCTATACTTGTTTTTTTGGATTATTACGAGGTGGGTTTGGAAAAAGTGTGGTCTCTTGAAACATGCTCTTATGTCTACATCTATTCATATTTTCTATGAAGTCTCTTTGTTTATGATTAGAAGTTCCATTCCTATCCTACACTTTTTTGAATGGATGAGCCATCAGGTGTTGTGCATTTTATATTTCCCTACTATGTACCTTGTTGTAAACATGTGCCATATAGTTTTTGAAGAATGACATAGTTTATATGTTTTTATCTACTACACAACATTTCTCAAATATCTCTCATGCTCTACATATCAGGGTGTCAACATCATCAACTCCAATAGTATATAGGATCTATTCATAAAATGAAAAGCATCCAGTTAAAAATTCCAAAAAATATAAAAACATATGACTATGAGTAGTTACTATACTTATAATATTAGCCTCTCTCAATTGGTTTTCAATGTCATCTTCCAAATTTGTTTTGACATATTCTAGTGCATGACTTGATCCTTGCATATACATAGCACCATGTATTTTGGTGTGTAAACCTCTTACATATATGCCTTCTTCTCCCTCATTTTCAATTTTAACTTCATTTTCTATGACCTAGGCAATGAAAACATATTACATAAATGAGAGTCACCTTAAATTTATCAATGCATACAGTATGGGGGGAAATAAAACATACATGGTACTCAACATCAATGTTATTGATTCTCTTTTTAACACCATGCATTATGGCTACATCCTCTACAACTAAATGACTTGTCATATTTCACACCAGGTCCACCTTGACCACATGATTTAAAGTGTATCCTTGGAGTGAAAATGAGTAATTACACATCAATATGGAAGGCATTACATTGAATACATGATAATGCAATGTCTCATCTTTTCATACTTTTCACCCATGTTGTATGAGGGTCTCTATTATCAAAGGTAACATGACAATCTAGGATTTTTAAATCCCGTACCCATGAAATATTTTCAAGTCTCTCTACTTTGAAGTTCTTGTGGAAGTTGGTGTCCTTGCAAACTTTAGCCACTAATAATATATGTAAACTGATGTTGTTAGTTGGTGAACCAACCAATCTACCCTACAGTATGTAGAATTCCTTATAATGCTTAATAAATGACATTTCAAATGAGAATGTCAATATGATATAGCTGCATTAGTGTCTTGCATAAAATGCAAAAGTGTCAAACAACATCATGACCACATTTTAACCCTATCTGGCCAGTGTTGTTCCCAATATTTGACAAAAGTGGCTTGAGAGGAGAGATATCTTTCTTTAAAAAAATTGGACTCCCCTATATCCATGTCCTCATTGGCAAAACTATGCATTCTAAACCCCAACTTAACAAACATCATACATCTTACATCATACACTTTCACCTTTGCTATCAAATTCTTCAACCATGCATGAAGAACATGCCAAATGCATAAGTAGACCTCATTGTTGAATGTCTCCCTATATAACAAAATAGTTTTACATAATTAAATGGATAAAAGTGG
The DNA here is from genome assembly GCA_037957365.1 of Torreya grandis. Classification (NCBI taxonomy): domain Eukaryota; kingdom Viridiplantae; phylum Streptophyta; class Pinopsida; order Cupressales; family Taxaceae; genus Torreya; species Torreya grandis. Next base: position 2,150,048 of record JARHVA010002171.1, on the reverse strand, counting down.
GGATGGTGTCTATAAACATCAAAATATGAACTCCATGATACGTGTAGGAATAATGACATGCACCTCATAGATTTTATCTCCATATCAGTATTATGCACCATGAAGACACTGATTATCCATTCAATGTCATTCAAATGGACTCTTTAAAGAATAATTTGCATCCATTGTATTATGTTGATAATATAAGACTGATACATAATGACCCATATAATGGGCACACCTTCATGTTTGGAATCAAACACCAACAATGTGTACAATTGGAACTATATTAAAAACATTAGAACAACTACTATTATTACAAACATCAGAACAACTAATGTTATCAACTAATCTTAAAAACATTGGCACAATACCTTCATTGAATTCATCCCAAAAATTGCATCTATCACCAATAATCTACACTTCCAAAATATCAACAACCATTCTAGTTGTTGTGGGAGTTCGATGCCCAAGATGAAGGGGATTTCTCTATCCCCATCAAACTCTCCCCCATTGTATCCCTGACAGAAAAACCACTTCTTGATATTTGTCAGTGCCCACTCCCAAACACTTTTTGCATAATTATAATTGTATGCATATTTTGTCTCTTTGATCAATCATTCTCTATTATATATGTCATCCTTTCACAATAAATCATCCCATTGTGTTTCACCATTAAACGGTACAATTTTATCATGCACTATTTATCAGTGTTTAAGGTGCATAGCATCAATAGAAATTCCCAACAATAGTAGCTATGAACCCATTCATTAAGTTTGAGGATGATATAAGGAGTAAAAAAACATTTCATGCCCTTGAATTATTCATATTATTGGTCATGGTAATAGTTACATTCATTGTCTGTGTGTTCTACATGATTGTATGTGAACAGCACATGATCAAGTCTATAGACCATGCATCATGTGCTCAAATGACAATAACAACTACACATTATATGCCTTCAACCTGACTAGATACCCTTTCTAGACTTGGGCATTAAAGACTTCTCTATTGGCATTGCATCAATTTCCCAAAAGTCATCAAGGCCATATGAACACTAGTAGCTTCACGATTATGGTGAACAAATAAATAGTCATGTAAATTGAAACAAATTCTACACCAATAGAACATAATAGCATATAAATAGACACTAGCTTGCAATATATAGTGTGAGGTGACTTGCATGACATATTCAAAGGCGGTGGTGATCCTGCTATCCTTTTTAGTAAAATGTGATTTTCTCTTGTGATGTGAAACATGAAAGTTTGTAGGTAACAACTCCCTTATTGATTCTCCTTGGATGAATTTTTCAACCCTATCGTGCTCAACCCAAGTAACCCACAAGCCTTCCTCATTGATGTTATTAAAATTATCCCACTTGATATAGTTGTAATTAAATAGACTCTCACTTGGATTCTACAGTGCAAGATGCATTATTTCTTCCCACCTTTTTGCCATCTATTACATCCTACAAGGAGAACATTTCTTTGAACAAATTAGCAATGGACTAAGGTTGATTGGATACTCTTTCTAGACTTAGGCATTAAAGACTTCTCTGTTGGCATTACATAAATTTCCCAAAAGTCATCGAGGCCATATTAACACTAGTAGTTGTATGATTATGGTGAACAAATAAACAGCCATGTAAATTGAAACAAATTCTACACTAAAAGAACATAATAGCATATGAACAGACACTATCTTGTAATATATAGTGTGAAGTGACTTACATGACATTTTCAAAGGTGGCGGTGATCTTGCTATCCTTTCTAATAAAATGTGATTTTCTCTTGTGATGTGAAACATGAAAATTTGTAGGGAACAACTCCCTTATTGATTCTCCTTTGATGAATTTGTCAACCCTATCGTGCTCAACCCAAGAAACCCACAAGTCTTCCTCATTGATGTTAGGAAAATTATCCCACTTGATATAGTTATAATTAAATAGACTCTCACTTGGATTCTACAGTGCAAGATTCATTATTTCTTCCCACCTTTTTGCCATCTATTACATCCTATGAGGAGAACATTTCATTGAAAAAATTAGCAATGGACTTTTGCTATTGAGTGAACATAATTTTCCATGTATTTCAATGGAATTTTTTATTGATTGAATGTTATATGGCATATATTATAATGTATAAAGGATAATGATTGAATAATGCATATAATTTAAGCACATTTTGGTCCAAACATCATTAAAACATGTATACATCATCGAAATGGACAGTCAAACTCATATGAATCGACAAACATGACAATGCCTTTTTTGGCTACATTTCTTGTACCTCTCATTTAAATACGTTGTTTTGCATGCACTATTCCATTTAACCCATATTGGGCCATTTAAGCTATAAATATATTTTACAGTCATCAGATGTAAAAACTTAGGAACTTCATGAGTGCATTTGAATATTGTAAACACATCATTCTCTTAACTATTTTTAAAGATCTAAACTTTAGGTGATCCACAATTTTAATAAAACCAAATTATTATTACAACTATAATAAGTACATAATGTTACGATAATCAAGATAGCATCTGAACAACATATAAACTAGTCAAAATAATTTATTTATAAATATATGTATAAAGTTTTTTGTTTATCGATAGAAGTGAAATAGATATACCAAAAAAAATTCATGACATCCTTTCAACATTAGATCAAGTAGGGGAAAACAATGGAGAATAGTATGCCAGCTCTAAACATGAACATTAGACAAGGAGTAAATGAGAATCAGTGTATGTTAGAAACTATGTCAACGAATGGAAAATCAATCAAAGTATCAAAAAAATTGTTCGTAGGAACATCTTCCAAATCAAGCGTGGAAAATGCATCCATAGTGATTTCTCATATTTCATTTTGTTTCTGCCTTGATGATGCTTGTTGAAGACTTTTTCTTATGTAAAAAATGTGAATATATGGAAACAACCCATACATGAAAGTTGCATCATCATGTAGCTTAGCAAGAAGACCTCTAGGCACATCCCTATCCCCTGTCATTTCATGATATATTTATTTAGAATCAATCTCAATTCACACACCTATTTCATCACACAAATACAAACATAAGCCTATCCCATCTATTAAAGAAATGTAGGAGGCATGATGTAAAGACACTTCATCAAATAGAAAAGTGTCATATTGCCATATGATTTCACTTTTAGGAGAAAATAACATGATTTTGATCTAAATTTATCTTCCTTTCCATTCAGATGTAACTAATAAACATGTGTGTTAGTCAAACATACTAAAAATAAAAGCCATGAAATGCACATACAAATGAAAATATGATAATTGAAACCAATTCAAAAAATATGATAGAAAATATGAACAAAAAGGTTAGAAGAATGTATAAAACTCCATTGAAATCAATATAAAACCCTTCACAAAACATATCAAAAGCAAAGCATAAAATCATAGAAATGGACAAAATAGTGCATGCATGAGGGAGTTGAATTTATAGATGATATTAAGTGGCATGCACTAGCTACATATATATGGGTAGTGCATGGGAATGTTAGTTTTCTATGAATCTCATAGATTCAAGAAAGGGTTAAAAAAATGAAATTGCTAGAAAGCTCATAGAATCAGGATAGGGTTAAAAAAATAGAAATTACTCTGAAGCCCATAAATTTAGGAAAGGGTTAAAAATGTGAAATTGTTATGAAGACCATGTGATATTTTGGTTTTCCATAAACTAATCATTTAATGTATTGAATTCAAGGTGTGTGCATATAGAGATTTATGGACACTGCATGAAAGGAAATATTGGTAGGTGACACAAGAAAAATTTGTATGACATATGTGCATTACAAATTGTATGAGCCCACATGGGAATGCAATTTATCCCATTCAATTGTCATGGTGCATTACCTTATCACCCATAGTAAGGTCATGGCATAACCCATATTGAGTTATGAGAGATTTAGTTAGTAAAATAGGCTGCCAAATTTTTGTAAATGATTTCCTCATAGACCACCGGACCACAATTTTTGGCCCTTAAATTTAGGGAGACCCATGAGATGATAGAACATAGTTATCAAACTAAATGAAAGAGTATTCTTCATTACATGTAGAAAATTATACAAAAATCTCTCATCTCTATCCCGCATAATATAAGAAATATGTTGAGGGATCCAGACGATAAGTCAACATTCTACTTACAAAAGTTAACTTCCACTACCTATATTAAATGTCATTATCTAAGATTTTATAGATGGAATAGATTGAATGGTAGATAATTTTATTAAAGTAGTTGTATACCATTATCCAATGTTAGTTCTTAACAACTAATCTGAGTAGTGCCCATCATGATCACGAGTATTTCTATCATCCTCAGATTCTTATGATGATGTTAGAAAATGACTTCTTCACCACATTGTTTCTTGGTATGTAAGCTCATCTCATACGTGTTTAAGATCTAATTCAGGATTTAAATCTAGACAATTCCACAACTATAAAGAATTATTATGAAGACTATCCTATGTTAAAAGTTGAAATCTAATCACAAGGTGATATGTATGAAAGAATCTTTCTAGTAAGAATGTTAAAAAACTAGTTCTATCAAATTATCTGCCAAACCAACTTTTAATAATGGGATTCAAAAATAGTTCATGTTGTAGAATAATTAATTTTGATTATAGATTAGACTTAAAAATTATATCCATCATTTCCATTTGAAAACATGATTAATTACCTTTTAAAAGATCTAAATTGAAAGCATTATTAGTATTCCACCAAATCTTGGCAACACAATTTGCATGAGTATCCCAAGCAGGTGGTAGCCAACAAAATATGTCATTCAATTCAACTAAAAATTGATCAACATCTATTCTTATTACATCTTTGAATTAGATTAGGGAATTTCATAAGTTATTGGAATTCCAAGTGGAGAGGGTAACTGAAAACACTGACATATTGCAAACAAACATGTAAACTACACAAAACAAATTATATACAGGATCCACTATGTGTTATGCAACAAAATTTTTAACAAAGTGATTATCGATCACCCAGTCTGATCCAAAACTCATAAGTTCTAGTTGATAAATATTTCAATAGCATAGAAATAACATAGTAATAATGAATTCTCTGAGAAGAAATGTATTACTCAAGATCGCAATATAAATATATGCTTATCTTTAGGAAGAGAAGTCTATCTTCACATTTTAGGTTACCTCTTCATTTATACACATTTTGAAAGAATGGGGAGGATGTGGAAGGTCACAAATCTCAAGGGAGATTAAGTGGTTCAACTTCCAATATTTAAAACAATACAGAATTTGAGGAATTACTATTTTTAGAAACTTACTATTTTTAGACTACACTACTAAAATTAAAATTTGGAGCACTTCCATTGGGTTTTTTGGGGTAAAAATTCATTGAGTAGATCTCAATACCATATCATGACAGTCTCCTCATTCTTATCTTTCCAATGGTTCAAACGGTGAGTCAATTGGAGCTACGGTGCAAAATTTATGGCTCCTGGAAGTTTTGTCATTAATTGGGATAGAACTATCACCCGAATTGTCACCTAAATTGTTGCCCAGATCATTCCTCTCTCCTTGGAAATCAATGGTCCCCATTGTGTAAATGTTCCCCATCATGTGTGGTAGTTGTGTCTTTATTTTATTCTTTGTGAGCCACTCAGCTTGGTGGCTAAGCTGGCCCCTTTTAACCACTCGATAAGGCGGAATAAAGCGTCCTCTTGTTGTCTTCATCCAAGTGTCCACAATTTGATCCTCTTCCATTAGATAAAAACTCTATGGATCAAGATCATAAATGTCTAGTTGTTCTACTACAACTGAAGTGTCTAATAGAGGTGGGTGATATGGTTTGAGGAGCTCCACATTGAATATTGGATGCAGACCAAGGTAGGCTAGTAGGTTCAACTCAAAAGCATTTTCTCCAACTTTTCTGGTGATGGTGTAGGGACCATATCATAGAGTCCAAATCTTTCTATGTGGGCCTAAAAGTCATTCCTTCTGAAGCCAAAACCAAACCTTTTCACCCATATAAAAATGGTGTGTAATCATATGTTTGTCATGGCATTGCTTATACTTCTGATTCATCTTCTCTAGGATGTCATGAACTTGTTGCTAGATGTGTTGTATTTTTTCAATAAAATTTGTTGATTTTGCTACCTCAGATCTTCCATGAGGTGTGTATTATATGGTGGAAAATATAACATCTATATCAATTGGTGCCATGGATTAGAACCCAAAACATACTTGGAATGGACTATGCTTGGTCGAGTTATGCAGCGCCCGATTGTATCCATGTTGTATGAAAAGAAGTCCCTGATCCCATGTGCGTGGATGTTTGGAGTGATACATCCAAATCATGTGAAGAATCAAGTGGTTTACCACCTCTATCTAACCATCAGTCTGTGGATAGAAGGATGTGGACTTCATCATCTTAGTATCCATCATCTTCCATAGAGTGGACTAGAAGATGCTCAGGAACTTGCTATCTTGATTTGAGACAATGAACTTGGGGAGACCAAAATGGAGCCATACATGACTAAAATATAGTTGAGCAGTTTCCTTAGTAGATATATATTTTCTTATAAGCAATCATGATAGCCATTTTTTTTAAATGATCAACTACCACAAAAATATAGTCCTTACCATGTTTTGAATTGGGTAAACCTGAGAGAAAATCCATTGAGATAGATTCCTAAGGCCTGGTTGGTTCTAACAATGGCATGTACAATCCTTGCTTCTTATTTGTTGGCTTGGATATTACACATGGGGTACAATATTTGAGATATCTTTCCACATCCTTTCGCATATGGGGCCAATAGAAGTGTTTTTGAAGAAATGCCAATGTCTTTTCGATACCAAAGTGTCCAACTATCCTACTGAAGTGTGCTTTCCATATCATCTTTTGTTGCTCTACAACTAGAACACAGATGTGCCCCATATGACAGAGGACATTATCTTGTAAATATAAATTAGAAACATGTTTACCTTTTTGAAGCACTTGATATGTATCAGCAAAGGTAGGATCTACTTCATATAGAGCACCCCAAGTGACAGTCTCATGTCTGCACAGATCAAGAACTATTGTGAGTGTAGTAATTAGCAGGTGGCTTAGACAATCTATAGCTGTATTTGAGCTCCCCTTTTTGTGTTTGATTATCAAGTAGAATTGTTGAATATATGTGGCCCACTTTTGGTGCCTCTCATTTCATAGTATGCTTTGTGTCTAGATGAATTCCAATGGTTTGTGGTCAGTGTGGATGACCGTCTCTTTCCCTAAGATGTAGTGTTTCCATTATTTTTAGGCTTGCACAATGGCATAGAGCTCCTTATCATATGTTGGATATTTCTTGACTATATCAGTGAAAGTTTCACTGTGATATGCAACAGGATGGCCATGTTGCATGATGATAGCTCCCATGGCATATTCAGATGCATCTGTCATCAACTCAAAAGGTTGATGTAAATCTGGCAAGGTAAGAATAGGGGCTGAGCAGAGTCTATTCTTCAAATTCTCAAATTCCCTTTGTTGTATTTCACCCCATTGAAATGTAGCTTTAGCTCCTCCTTTAGTCACTTGGGTTAGTGACCAAGCAACATGTGAAAATCCAAGAACAAACCTGTGGTAGAAATTTACAAGACCCAAAAAGCTATGAAGCTCTGTGAGGGTCCTTGGTGTGGGCCATTCTCGAATAACCCAAATATTTTTTGGATCAATATGGACCCCTTCCTCATTCACAACATACCCAAGGTACTGAATTGTTGTCATTCTGAATGTGCATTTGTCAAGATTTACATACAACTTGTGCTCCTGAAGAGTTTGAAGCACCTTACGAACATGTTACAACTGTTCTTCCCATGTTCTATTATAGATGAGTATGTCATCTAAGTAAACAACCATGAATTAGTTGGTGAAGGTTCGTAGGATGTCATCCATCATCCTCATGAAGGTTGCAGGTGCGTTAGTTAAGCCAAAAAGCATAACCAACCATTCAAAGAGCCCATCCTTAAATTTGAATGTAGTCTTCCAGACATCAGTGGGATCGATGGGAATTTGGTGATAACCAAATTTGAGATAAATTTTGGTGAATAACTTTGCACCATAGAGCTGGTCTAGTAGGTCATCAATCCTGGGGAGAGGGTAGTGATTCTTCACAGAGCTTTTATTTAGAGCTCAATAGTCAATGCAAAGCCTCCATGTTCCATCTTTCTTCGGTGCCAAGATAATTGAGCTACCACAAGGTGAAGAGCTTGGCTTGATGTGACCCTTTTGAATAAATTCTTGAATCTATCTTTTTATCTCATCATTCTCTAAAATTGATCTATAATATACAAGACTGTTAGGTGATGATCCTAGGATCAAATCGATAGAATGTTTTACCTAAAAATGTAGTGAAACTCCTATGGGTGACTTGAATAAGTCATCATATTCTCTTGTGATTCATCCTATCTGCTTTTGTTGTGTTGATTATGTAGTCAAGACTGCAACATCGGCCTTCTTGGATTTTTTATGGTTTGACCACCATGAGAACAAATTGCTTTGTCTTCTCCATAAATCTCTTGCATTGCTTAACACTGATCAAGGAGATAGATGTGGGAGGTGGTACCTTTGGTACCCTATAGCACCATGTTCTAAGAGTGAGGGTGATCCTTAAATTTTGTATTCATAGATGCCATGTCACTCATACATGAACGGATGACCAAGGAGTACATCACAAACATCTAGATTGACCACATCACACAAGACTTTATCTTGGAATGGTTTTATAGCATATGAAAGAAGACACTGATGGGTGACATGGAGGTCTCTCCCTGGGCTCAACCATCCAATATTGTAGGGCTTTAGATGAGGCTTCATGGATAGATTTATACTTTTCACAACTTTAGCAGAGATTAAATTCTTTTGACTCCCACTATCAAGAATGAAATATAGAGGCTTACCTTTTACCTATAATTTGGAGTGAAACAATCTTTCCTTGCATCTGATCTTTCCTCATAGGTCTGTGATGAAGTGATGATGGTGTCAAGCTTAGCATCTATAATTTATTCTTTGTCCTCTTTGACTATGGGTTGTGTATGAGGCAGAGTAGTAGATGTCGAGTATTTTGACTCAAAAAGTAATGACTTGATGGCTTGACATTCTTATTTGGAGTGAGTTCTAGTTTTGTGGTAATCACACCATTTTTTAGCCTTCCCCTTCTAGGATTTCTTATCCTGAAACTCCTTCTACTTCCAATTTTGGCCTTGTGTTTTACCTTCCTTGTCACTTTTCCATTTTGAGGGTTGACTCTTTGTATTCTTTCTGCCATGCTTTTGTTCAATCTTCACTAGGATTTTGTATGCCTCACCAAGGGTTTCCAAATTAAAGAGTTCCATTTCCCCCCATATGTACCATTATAGTCCACCATGATATTTGAGAGTCTTATGTTTCTCACTTTCTTGAATGCCCAATCTTGCAGACAAAGAATGGAAAGTGTCTATGTAATCTTAAACAGATTGGTCCTTACCTTGGCGAAGTTGTTGCCACTATATGTATAGATCATCATATGCTCTAATGGTATACTATTCTTCTTTCACCACTTCCATAAAATCATCCCAAGTAGGTTCCACCTCAAGGCCAATGTCATCTATACTGAACCTCTTTTTGTACACCTCCCACCAGTTTTTCATGGGCAGCGATGCTTTCAAAAGAGTAAAAGTGATCTTTTCTCCATCAGTGAACTTATTTATAGATAAGTAGGAAGATAGTTGATCCAACCAATTTTCTACTACATCAGCATTGATTTTGCCTTCAAATGTAGGAATATCAAAATTTACCTAAACCTTGAGGGGTATTGGGGCACTGAAAGGACGTTCCTTAGATGAGGAGCCAGGAAGTCTAGCCACAGAGCCAGAATTTCCCATCGAGAGTGTTTGAAAATTTTGGGCAAATTGTTGTAGCAATTATTGTAGCATCTGTGCTTATTTCCATTAGAGGGATTCATTCACCATTTCCTTTAAAGGATCATATGTATCGATGTCATCTTCCATTTGAAGTCATTTGGAGTGAACAGGTGGAAAGTTTGGAAGCTCTGTTGTTTCCCACCCAAGCTTCTTGTAGCCTGACCTCATCCTCGGGATCATACACTCTCAAGACAAACCGCTCTGATACCACTGATCCAAAATTCAAAATTTCTAGTTGATAAATATTTCAATAGCATAAAAATAACACAGTAACAATGAATTCTCTAAGAAGAGATGTAGTATTACTCAAGATCGCAATACAAATATATGCTTATCTCTGGGAAGAGATGTTTGTCTTCACATTTTGGGTTACCTCTTTATTTATATACATTTTGAAAGCATAGGGAGGATGTGGAAGGTCACCAATCTTGAGGGATATTAATTGGTTTGACTTCCAAGATTTAAAACAATACAAAAATTGAGGAATTACTATTTTTAGGAACTTACAATTTTTAGACTACATTATTAAAATTGAAATTTGGGGAGCTTTTATTGGGTTTTTAGGGGCCAAAATTTATTTATCAAAGTTAAATTCCATATCACTACATTCTCCTCATTCTTATCTTTCCAACGGTTCAAACGACGAGTCAATTGGAGCTACGGTGAAAAAGTTATGGCTCCCAGAAGTTCCATCATCAATTGGGGTGGAACTGTCACCAGAATTGTTGCCTAAATTGTTGCGGGGATCACAGTCAATTTTTTATAAATTTTTAAAAGATTTAATCTTATTAATTCTACAAAATTAACTTTATAAATACACTTTTAAGAATGTATTTGTGAAATATGTATCAATTATTTTTATAAAGGTGGAGTAAGACCACCATACAGACTGCATAGGCAAGAGGATCTTCTTTAATGTAGAAACACCTCTGACATAAACATCATATTATAAAGTGGTTTCATAAAAATATAATAATCCAATATGATAAATATCATATTAACATTCAAAATTTGTAGAAAGGCCACACAAAGGTGATGTTGCAAGAGATTTATAGAGACTCATTTAGGTATGTTGTATGCATAGCCATGGATGTTGAGGCACTCAAAAGTGAGGTTCAATATTCCACCCACATTACCCCTCCTAGATTATTAAGATGGTGATGGTGAGTGTGATGTGGTTTAATAATTTGGTGATGACCGGTGAATATCGATGATTTAATACCAGCATGCATGTCATTAGTGCATGTTGGTTAAGCTCACCCTAAAAATTATTAATCCATTCATTAGATATATTATTTTTGAAGGATATATATATTAGTATTGGAATATAAAGATGCGCTATATATGACATTATGGAATAGTCAATTCAAAGATATTGGATGATCCAATTTCTAAAGGAAATAGAATGGAAAGTATATAAATATGATAATATCATAGCTACTTAACTTTATTATGTTTTTGTTGTTGTCGACAAGACAAATTCAATAAATTATACAAATCTAAACATATATAGATTAATAGTTTTATAATTTAAACATGTAATAGAAAATTAATAGTTATAACACTTTAAAATATAATAGAAAATGATTCGTTTCCCAACTTTCAACCAAATAAAGATTTGAGAGCCCACTTATTTAAAATTTGATCTTTGTTTGTTTTAACCATTCAGAGCTTGTCATAATTAAAAGTTAAAACACTAATTAAGAAAAGAGTATTAAGAGTTTATTTATTAATACACTAAATTTAAAACAATAAGGTTGTCTGATAATAGAAGATATATGACACTAATGAAGCAAACACAATAAACAATAAGCATCCAACATAAAACCAAGACTGCATCTTAGCATGTAAAAGTTAAAAAAATAATGAAATAGTATTCATAGATTAATATTTTTCCAAGGAGGAAACTACAATAAACATGGGTAAGTGGTTTCTTCAAAGTAATGGAAAAATATGAACATATTAAAGATATAGGAGTACGGGATTCAACATTCATTTGGAAGGGTATCAACTATCAAACTAATAAAATAGTATTTGTGAAGGCAATGAAGTATATTCCATTTTCTAAGAGGGAAGAAATAGAATAAATAGAATGATTAAATAATTGAACCACCTAAGTATTGTAAAACTTTTGGACATAATAGATGAAGACAATATGTTAAATTTAGTTTTTGAATACATGGAGATTGATCTACACAAACTTATCAATAAAAGAAATAATTCTTTGTCAGAGGACAAATTTCACAGGTTTTGATTCCAAGTTTTGCAAGGGTTTTTATATATGCATAAATAAGGACATTTTATATGCATAAATAAGGACATTGTCAATATGATTTGAAGCCCTCAAATCTTCTCGTCATCAATGATGAAATAAAAATTACAGACTTAGATCTTCTAATTAATATATGATAAAGAAAAGGAACAGGACAATCTTTTCCCTTCTATGTTGTTACACAACCATATTGAGATTATACATTGATTGTACATTTTGATGCATGAATGTTAGCTTTTATTTCATAAAGTTAAACCATTGTATATGTAACATGTTTTACTTATTTATATCAATAAAATTTTCAAAAAATAATGCAATTCAACTCAAGGTAGATTAGTATCATTATTATTTCCATTATGGTATTCCCTACTTTCTTTATATTGTATAGTTCTCTACGTTTGGAAGTAGACTTAGACAATACTACTACTTCTCACTTATAGGGATTTGTTATATGAAAGTCCTACTTTCAGATAGTTTGTACCAATTTAAAGGAGTTCATGACCTTACCTTTGGTAACTATGAAGAGTTAAATCAAATTAGTAAGTAAAGCATGTTTGATAAGATTATAGGTAGGCCAAATGTTATAACCAAACTTGTAAATTATATGTCGTACATAGTCCTCTTTAAATATAAAAGCAGTCTTGATGCCTAAGGAAGGAATATAGGAAGTCTATTTGGGGCTCTTAATGGATGGACCTTATTAATCCTTTCATTAATATGTAACCCTATCACCATAGTAATATATAACTAAGATAAACCCTTTTGTAGCCTTAAAATATTTTTCTCTTATAGAAACCAAGGCATGAAATTGAATCCCAAGAACTGGGCATACTTGACCAAAGATAATTAACAAACTAGGGTTGTATTCATTTTATGGATTGTTTTTTAGGGGAACATAATTAAGACATTATTAAAATATATTTTACGTAAAGAAGATAATCCTATTAGGTACCTTGCCAATAAAATAGCCTGACTTCTCCAAGGGTAATAAGAATTTCTATTTCATCATGGTAATTATGCTAAGAGTAAAACATACATATATTTTTTAGTAGAATCTTTCTCTATATAATACATATTTTCTATCTATTGTATGTGGACTAAATATCTCAAGGTGTTATAACACATAGATATACACTTGGTTAATGTTGACTTGAGATAACTTTTAGCAGGCAAAGCAGAGATCCCTCTTAACTTGGGTTGCCTTATAATTCAATAAGACATAGAGAAAAACTTGGTTAAAGTTGTATATCCTTAAAACTCTTATGACTTACCTTTTTAAAAAATACTTCACCCTATCAGGTCTAATATAATACATTACCTTTATGATGATTGAGAATCTATTAAAGATATAAGATTTCCCTTATCATGCCTTAAAGCAAATCCTGGGTGTTTTGGATTCATACAATAGTGATAAGGATTGTTTATAGGGAATCTTCCTTACCAAACCTAGTGTTCTTAAAAACCCATGATTTATTAGAAAATCCCTAAGTTGATAATATACTATACTTTATGATTTAGGGGTAAAATTTTGAGCTACTTACCTCCTATCATGATGAAAATCACCCTACCCTAATCATTCATAAACTGTATCTTCTTTTTTACCATGGTAATAGCATGGTAGCATGATGGATTGTTAAATAGTTAAGTCTAAGTGTAGACATTATTTTACTACCATGATAATTATCCTAGATCATGGTTAGTGAGATGGAAGTTGAAATCTTGATTTGTACTCTCAACTAGACGTGTCCTATTTTATTGACTAGTATGATGGTTTTTAAACTTCACTCTTACAAAATGCACCATGTCTAAATAAGGGACTGGCAAAAAATTTAGAACGTAAGCTACATGGAAACCTTGATATTTATACTTGTGAAAAATAATTTTATTTTGGTTTTAAGGTACCTTAATTAATATCATGGAACTATCCTATGATAGAGCTCGTATCAAGTTCAAATACCAAGATGGTCAAATAAACCTACCTAATGCACCATTTCATAAAATAGAGAAACCTTCAGAGGATAATATCACTCAACAAGATGTTATTAATTTCATTAGCAATCATAACTATGATAGAGAACTAAAAAAATGGTGTGATAATAACATGAACCTAAGGAAGATAAGAGTAAAGGTGTATTGAGACTTAAATTCAACTATGTACTTGAGGAAAGAAACTACATCAAAGAATGAAATGTCAGGAGAATATATGTTGGTTTTTGCTCACCCTTCTTAGATAATAAGCAAGATAAATTGGGGGTAAAATGGTGGTTATTGGATTTGAAGGGGTGTAAATTTCAAAATACCATGAATCTCCCACTTTTTTCTCAAATGATGATCACACTATTTAGTAGCATCTGTGATCGTGATGGTGGTTAGTGGACTAATGGTGATGTTGGTAGTCAAATGTAATATTGGTAGTGAGTGTGTAGGTTATGATTATTGTAGTTAGTTATGGTTTCAAAGATAGTGAAAGACTTAGCAGGACTAGCATTTGATAAGTTGGTGATGACCAACAAAGATTGACAGTTGATGCCATCACACTAGTCGTTAATGCAGACTGGTTAAGCTTGCCCTTTTAAGCCACCCAAAAGGGGAGAACATATGCATAAAATAACCCCACAAGACACTCAATCAAGAAGCAAAAACTTGTAAAAAAGGAAAATAACTTGGAAAATAAACAAGTTTGTTTTATAACCCAAAATGAAATATGAATTCTTTTTAATCCCAAAATTAATGTTTCATGAAGTAAAATTGCTTTGTTTAGAATCAAAATACACCTTTAAATCAAGGTCCTATAACATAAATGATTAAAAAATTTTAAAATATTATTTTGAGCTAAAAAGGAGCTTGAAAATAAGTTTTTTTAAGTCTTGGTTTTTACCACAAAATGATTTCCTAGTTCCATAGATCAATTTCTCCACTCTTACCATTGAATTCATTATTTCAACATAGAATATAGAAAGATAAAAATAATTTTTCTACTGTAATGATAGTTTCTTTGATGTTGACCTACATAGAAAATCGTTAGAAAAGCTAAAAATGAATTCACCATAGCAAAAATGATTTCACTAAAGTTTCCTCTGATTTTGTTGTTCTACAAAACACAATCATAATAAGAAAACCAACATACAAAAGTAGGAAAAACTAATATTGGAGGTTGTTAACAAAGAAAAAAAGATGTAGAAGCCAATAGAAAACTAAAAAGTGATTAAATGAAGGAATATAAATGATTTTATCACTACAATCAATGATTTCACTGAAGTTAGTGATGATTTTGTGAATGTTGACCAAAAGATTTTATGAATATTGACCAATATTTTTTTGATGTGTGTCGAATTCACCATTTTATCTTCCATAGAAAGTAGTTAAAAAGACTAAAAAAATATTTTTCCACTATTAGTGATGATTTCACTGAAGTTAGTTTTAATTTCATAATTTAAGATCTGCATAGGAAATAGAGTTAAAATACAAACAATGATTTCATTGAATTTAGTTTCAATTTCACAATTACATAGTAAAATATTCACTATTTGGTTTGAAATGGATTTTAGTAGATTTTTGAAGAAAAATAAGGTGAATTAACTTAATTATAAGGTTAATTATAGTAATTAAAAGAATTTAAATAGTTTATAATAGCTTTTGGGATGTGTCAAGTCTTTCGATTCCCACCAGGCATGTCATTATGTAGATTAAAAATCTGAGAGAGGTTAGTCAATCTGTTAGTGAATGAAATCAAAATGAACTTGAATAACTAACATCTCAATCCTAATCCATAGGTTGATCTATGTGGAAAATAAGTAATAAATTTACATTAAAAGATAAAAACAATGTTTATACCTCCTTAGAAGATTTACTTGAGAACCAGTTTGAAGAGATTGAGCTCAGTTCTTAGGAGGCCTAGTCTTTGGCAATGCTTGATTCTATATGTTAGAATTACCTCTCTTTTTCTACACTTTATTCTTGGCTTGGCTTGGCATGAGAATTGGTTGAATCTCATGTAATTCATCAAAAAAATTATGAATAAGTTTGTCTATAATGGCTAAACGCCCTTGTATTTATATAATTTTTGCATGTTTGTGAACCATTGATCTGAGATCAATATCAATGGTGGAAGATGAGTCCTCAAACTCATGATCACACATTGAGTGTGTAATATATGTCATTTAAGACATTTTTAGAGTGTGGAAGGCATGTTCAAATAAAAGTGTAGTCATCGGTCATCTCAGGCAAGAGAGGTGTAAGAAGAAGAGTGTGTAAGAGGGGTTTAAGAGCTTGCTTTCACTCCTTATCTTTCCCATTGACTTCTTTGAGTGACATCACCTACATGAGGCAATGAATTAATTTTGATTTTAGAAAAATAGAAAATTTTAAATTTATAGAATTTTCTATTAGAGGGATGATTAGGCTAATTAATCAAGGTGATTAATTGATAATTAAAAGACTGGTAACCTTTGCAATGTTTATTTTTCAATAAAATATTCACTTAATTGTCATGTGAAGACATTTTCAAAGGATTGATTTGATTCACGATGCACTTGATAAGATTAATGATGCAATATGATCCATTTACCTAATCATGGATTTGTTGTTGTGATTTTGGGTTAAAATGGTAGTTGTGTGGGTAAATTCGATCTATTAGTGATTTTGGATTAAATTTACATGTTATTACATAAAATCACTCTTAATTTTAGTTTAGACATGAAAGTGATTAAAATGAAATGTCTACCTAAATATGGTGTCCCTTTATTAACAACATTACACATCTCTTTCAAGTAATTTTAATTATTCTTCTTTATTTATTATATTATTTCTCTCATCATTTTTTTTCTTTTACATTGTTTTCCATATCCATAACCACTGTTAAAATATATTTTTGATCTTCTAATTAAGTAAACATTGTAATCTCTTCTAAATATTACATTATTTTTCTCTCACCCCATAAATATTCTCTTCATATTTAGTTTTTTATTTTTTTCTAATATGTAATATATATTTATAATTCTAAATTAGATGCATCATAGAATCATATATCTCAGTCTTCTCTCATGGGTTTATCTCTCTCCTTTATATATTTCTCCTATTATTTATTCTTCTTTATTTATCTCCTCTATTTTATCTCCCACCGTACTTATATTATTTAAATTAAATTATTATAAATATCTATCTCCAATATTATCCTTTGAAATTTGTCTATAAAAACACTTTCATTATTTATTATATGTGAAATTTTATTTGTTATATTCTTGTAAATATTTTTGTTTTATTCCATCTTTATTTCATTAATTATTTTGGTGATTAAGGAAAGGGGTATTGGCTTTGATTAAGGACCCAAAAAAATGGCTTTGAAAATTAAAAATATGTAAGGTGAGAATAAATTTCCCATCAAATAAAATATGTATATAAGAATGTTATTTTTGAATAAAGAAATGTTTTCAGGGAGGTTTTTCCACTAATGTGCCTCTAGGTTTTCTTTTTTTATCATACTATCAATTTGAGGTAGATCTAGGTAGGTTATAGATTTATTGAGCATTTATTACTAATTTTGACCGATTATTCACCCTCTAGGAGGTAGGGATTACCCTTATTTTAAATGACCACCACCACATTTTCTACTTCTTTGGATGTAAGGATAGCCAATATGAGCAAGAGTGATCATGGCACTAAAAGAAGTGAGATCACTAGGTACTATGCTAACCCATAAACCCTCTTACCTAATTTTGTTCTTGATCTACCTAAATGTGATGAAGCTTGCATTTTTTTAGAGAACTACACTCTGATTGCTTATTTTGTGGGAAGAGTCTCCCATGAAAGCCTCTTGAAACAATGGGTTCATAACTATTGGAAAGGCCATGGTGTGAAACTAGGAGTCTAGAGCCTTCCCAAGGGTTTATTCTTGTTTCATTTCAAAAACCTAGAGCACTGTAATTCTATTATTAATCATGGTCCTTGGTTTATCTATAACACATTGGTAGTGTTTTCTCATTAGACTCGAGACTTTCAAGTTTCAGAACAAGTGAAACTAAAAATTCCAATTTGGGTAGAGTTTACTAGCTTGCCTTTACCCCTCTGGGGTTTTATTGACCAGTGCATAAAACCCTTAGGTCATTTCATATGTAATGAACAAGAAAAACAAATTATAGTCTATCCCGAAAAATAGGTATGTGTAGAAATGGATCTAGCCCAGCATCTCAAAGAGTTTATTGACATTCAAATAGGGAAAAATCGATTTACTCAGGATGTGATTTACATTAATTTACTGCATACTTGATTTAGGTTTCAATCCTTAGATTATATGATATAATAATATCCCTTAATGGTACATGTTCCTCCTGTTCCTTAAGAAAAAGGTGGGATTGAAGCCAAAACCTAGAACGGAAATGTTGATGGTTAAACCACCATCATTAATAAAAATAATAACTCGATAAGAGGTAATAATAGACCTTAGTATTTTTTTATAACCTAATCATGGCTCTCAACACTTGGGCTCTTGTTGGAAAAGCTTCTATTTATGTTCATAACAAGGCTTCACCTCTACTTATGTTCACACTGCAAGTGGTTTCTACTTTTGTTGACACTCTACCTTCAAATTCATAGGCCCAACTATCATAACCCCCTCCTAGGGTGACTTCATTAGAAGAGGAGTTTATTATTATTACCCTAGAACATAAATTAGTCCTCTAACATTATATAATCCCCTCTCCTTCACATGAGGAAGAATACATGGCACACAAGTGGTAGCCTTTCTATCTTGGTGATTATATGAAGCACAAATATTATTTTAATCAATTTTTCACTCTTGAAAATCTCACAAAGGTAAGTGAAATAAACCTTGATGTTTCCCAATATTAGTTTATTCCTAGAATGTTTTAGGCCTTATTGATCTACCACATAAGTATGTGATCAAGAATAGTTCTCACTTTTTTAACAATATGAAAATTCTTCATATGTAAGAAGTCAATATATTTGATTTTCTCTTATAGAATGTAACATGAATTATTTGTCCTGGGGCCCTTTGTTAGAATACCATACATGAACCTAGCCATGGTGGGGTTGTCACTCTTTTAGTTTTAGACCTTTCTAAAAACATTATCTCTCAGGGATATAACCCCATTCATCATGTTATTTTGACTTTTTTTGACTTTGATAATCACATCATTGGGTTATCAATCTACATGCCTCTAATGATGTTGTGGAATATACCCTATTTTGGAGATGGTTGGAGGATTATTTTCCATATGCTCATTGGATCCTTTGTGAGGATTTTAACATGGTTAAATCTCCTAAAGATAAGGATAGATATCTTCCCTTGCATTAGTGTGCTAGATAATGGGAGGCATAGTTTTATATGCATAAAAAACTCAATGTGTTTGATCCAAACCACCACCAAAGGAAAGATTGAAACTCTCTTTGGTTTACTTGGTCCAATTTTTTATAAGGAGAGGATAGAGTTCTTAAACATTTGGATTGTGCTTTGTTAGATAAATTATATCTCTTATTTTTTGCTCATGTTCATGATATGCCATTTTTTGTGCTATCTAACGCCTTTTCATATCATCATCGTATCTTATTCAATATTGATTAGTCTACCCCTCAAGTGAGGCATGCTAAAACCTAGTTCTATCTCAATACTTCTTATCTTAAGCATGAGAGAACTATCAGACACATAGTAAGAATCTATAATTTCGTTCCTAGGCCTAATGGGGACTCTGGATAGATACAATGTGGATTTATACTCTTATTTACACTAACAACTTTGCCATGTTTATCTTAAGTAAGCTTCAATTTTTTGCCAACATCTTCATAATGTTAAAAATGATTAATTCCCTCATGTTTTACATGAGCTTGAAGCCTCTCCTTTCAATGTGTATTTACAAACCCAAACAACTCTTTGGAATCATAAGTTATAATTTGAGGAGGACTACAAAGCTAGAAGGGCTCAACTTAGGGTTCAGATGCATTAGTTGAAAATTGGGGACAAGAAAACCAAGGAATTTTTTTCTCTCCTTTCCTTTATAAGGGATGTTGATAGTAAAAATCTATCAAGGAAAGATCTATTATAATTACCAAACTCCCTCACATTCTACAAGATTTTTTTCACCATTATCATAGTGTTTTATTAACTCAGACCAATTCCCCAAAGCATGAAGTTTCTCTCTTCCAATTCCTTCAATCTATCCCTTGTAATCTTTATAATGCTCATTGGGTTACCTATGATATACCACTTACCCTTAATGATTTAAAGAAGCAATTATGCATATGGCTACTGATAAATCCCTGGGCATCGATGGTTTCCCTTGTGAGTTCTATTAGACCTAATGGAATATTATGGGTCCAGATATTTACAAGGTTTATTGTGATGTTGTATTAACAAATTATATAGGACCTCTTATAATTCAAGGTAACATCAAATTTATTCCTAAGACTGGTGATTTTAAGTTTATTATTTTTTGAAGACCAATTATTATTCTAAAGGTTTGTTATAATATAATTGCTAAGGTGTTGGGTCTCAGACTTAAGTGTCTCTTTCCTTTAATTGTTATAAGGGAGCAAATAGGATTTATCCAACATAGATATATCCTTGACAATGCCATTTTTTTTTGAGAAGGCATGGAATGGGCTCAGGTCTCCAATCAAAAGGCTCTTTTTGTCAAGATTGATTTCGAGAAAGCCTATGACTGGATTGAGTGGCCTTTTATTTTATCTATATGAAAAACAATTGAATTTAGTCCTAAGTTTATTCAGGTGGTTAATTTGCTTTTTCAATATATTGGATCATGTGTTACTATTAATGGAGCCCAATCCTCTCAGTTTGAGCTACATATATCTATCAAGAAAAGATGTCCTTTAGATCCTTCACTTTATGTGTTAGAAGCTAAATGATTTAGCTATATTTTAGCCAATTATGCCTCCATAGGCTTGGTAAAATGCATATCTATCCATAATTTTGATCATCAACTTCTAAATGGTCACTTTGCTAATGATTCTTTTCTCACTCTCCAAGAAGAGGAAGAGTCAGTTAAAAATTCTATGGATTGTCTTCATATTTTTTATTTGGCCTTTAGTTCTTCCATTAAATGGAATAAAATGTAATGTTATATGTAATATCTCTCTCCTAAGCTTAGTTGGATGGAGGGATATCAATGGCAGTGGCTTCTTCCAAGTGATCAATTTAAGTTTTTTAGCATTTTTTTGGCTTTTTGTGCCTCTCCAACTGATTTGTGGTCCTATGTAGATCAAAGGGTTGAGAATAAAATTTACTTTTGGATCATAATACCTCTATATTTGGTGGATAACTTTCAGATTTGCTCTAATGTGCTAGCAGCTATGCATGTCTATTGTTCTTCATGTTGGTCTCCTTCTAATGTTGTCTATGGTAGGTTGGAAAAGCTTTTAAGATATTTCATCCAAGTCAATTTTGAAGGTCATAAAGGCTTTCACAAAGTTTATTGGGATATTTGTTGTCAGCCTAAAAAAGCAGGTGGTCTAGGGCTCATGGATATTAAGCTTCAAGGTCTTGCTCTTAACATTAAATGGGTTATCTGAGGATTAGAAGGTGATAAAACTTGGAATATATTACTTTGTCACTATATTTCTTAGAGGGTTCCTTGTGGTATATGTGCATGGAAAGACCTTGGGTTACACAGGCTTCTCATAACCCATGTACCTATTAAAATTAATGATACTTTTGGTAATTAGAGCATTTGAAAATATTGGGAAAAACTCAAACCCCATCTTATTTGGGTGGGGGATAATTTGAAGAATGGTCTTTATCTTAATTCTCATTCCCTTTGGTGGTCTCCCATGTTGAATTTTCACAATGTTTCCTTTTATTTGGTCCCTTGGATCAAAAGTATAAGGTTTTTCAAAAAAGGTGTGAAAATATTGGGGATTTATTTTATAAAGTGAGCTGCTCTTGGCTTCTTTGGCATATCCTTAATAATAAATTTGACTTAAATAATATAGATTTTGATTCTATTATATAAATTCAGGGCTCCATACTTTATGAGTATCTTCATAATATTGGAGTTAACTCCCTTACTCCCTTATAGAAGGATTGGCATTGGCATATAGCCACTCCTTTTATTCAATATTCTCTATGTCTGGGGTATAATATTTTAACTCCTTAGCATATTCAAGATGATACTCTCAATCACTAATAGAACCTTTGTTCTAGCCATGTGATGGGCCATAAGAGTCACCACCATATGGGATACTCCCATTGAACATAAAAAGCCTCATTTTCTTGGTATATTCTTTATCAGGGTTTGCATGTGGATGATCAGCTTAATCACATGGGGGTTTCAAATCCCATTTTCCTAGCATATCATCAACTTGAGATAATTAAGCATTTTTTTGGTTTTATTCCCATACCCAAATTGTGTGGTATTAGATTCAAATCCTTTTTTATCCTTTTAGGCCTGATTTTTTTATGTGGAAGATGGTTGTCTTGGGGGACTCTACCTTGCTTCTTGTAAGATACAATAGGTTTTGGAAGATTTTTCATGTTGTTATTCTTTTTTAAATTTTAAAAGTTATAATTTATGATTATTTTAATCATGAGGAAAAGAAATATATTTTTATTTTATTGACAAAGTTACTATCATTTCTAATTCTATTCTCCAAATTCAAAGTCAAACTGATAAAATTCAGCTAGAACTTAATCATATCCAATATTTACTTGATCACTAGGGGAATGCCCCATGTGTGGTTAGACATGATCCTCTAAATATTTCATGTCTCTAATCACCCCCTCATGGGTGGGGGCATGGTATTCGTTGACAACATTCTAGGAACCGATGCAAGAGCCTCTCTCCTCACTGGTTGTCCCCCCATTGGTCATCTCCTCATCATGATTTGTCTTATGGATCAACCAGAGGAGGAGGTGATGGAAGGGACTAGGGCCCTCCCCTGTAGCATAAGTATTCATGTTTAGATCTTACTATTTTTCCTAATTGGTATAATGAAGAAAATAATAATCTTCAATAGAGTGATGGATGGGATCCCTTACCTATGGATGAAAACCCCTACTCAAATGGGATGGGGTGACAAGGCGCATGATCCACCTCCTTTACCACCCTCTCTAGCCACCATATTTGTTAATATATAATAAATATTTTCTTTGATTTTATGTTTTCTTATGTGTGCCTTTTTTGGTTGTTATGCACTTATAACAGTTAGGTGTGACTTTTTTGGGGTGTGGTCATTATTGACCCTCTGCTGGACTGACTCTTTTCATGAGGGTTTCTTACCTTGCTATGGCTATGCTTGTGGGGTATGACCTTTTCCACTCCTTTTTTTGTATGACTATTATGGTACTATTATTTATTTATATTAATATAAGTATGTTTTTCAATTTAAAAAACATGTATATCATATTATTATTTTATCACCATTTTAACTCAATATTTCACTAAATATCAAACTTGATATCCATGAATAAAAATTAGATAAGTTTCAATTAATTTGTCCAAAAAAACATAAATATATTTTTAAAGTGATTGGGAAAGTTGGTGGCATTAAACTATGTGGTAATAAAAAATAAATATCTTCTAATTTTCACATACGAATCACATCATGAATTAATCCCTTTTTAGGATTTTAATTTTAAAGGTTTCACAAAAGTTACAAAAAATAGTTGGTCCTTTATATTTGTCGATGCTCATGTTTCCATAACATAAAAACAAATTATGTGACTAAATGTTTTACATGGGATGCTTTAAATATGATCAAATGAATTCAAATAGAAAAAGTTAACATTTAAAAATTAAAACTAGGAACAAATATAATATTTTTAGATAAAGAATATATTGAATATAAAATTATTAATTATATAAACATGAAATTAAGAAAGGATTAAAAATGAGTTAAAATAAGTTATTTTGAAAGTGTTATGGAGAATAGGAAGAATAATAATTTATATAATTATACTTAATATAATGTAATATTCTAAAATAAACAAAAATATTATTTAGTACCAAACTATATATATTGAAAGTTCATTTCATGTCTATGTGCCAATGTTTGTAAATAGAATACCATATGTTCAAAACCCTCAAAATCAGCCCAACCACAATCATTACTAAATGTTAGTAGGGATTTAAATAAACAAATAAATATATCAATTCAAATCCATATAAACCTAACCTAAATGAACTTTGTATATTTATATCAGACAAACATGTGTTATTTCTAATATTTATAAAACCAAAACTGATTTTGATTTTGCTAATAAATCAATATTTATTCCAATATAATTTCAAAAATTACCATAATGATACAATCATTTAACCAAAATTTATCAAACACTATCATGATTGCCATGATCTAAATGCATTTTCCATATAGCACACTTCTATAAACTATTAAAACTCTAACAATTTACATTTTGAAACCACCTATATCATGCAATAGTCAAAATATCTAAAAGTCAACAATAATGATTATATGTATGTTATTCCACTGAATTTTATATTTTTCTCATATGCATGCAAAACTTAATCATACAATTACATATATTAACCATGAGACAAATTTCTTCAAACCAGAATGCACACAACATGAAATAAAGAAAATCTTTAAAAATTCTTAACAACAAACAAAATCAACCATCAAATATTAAATATATTTTCCATTTGAAAAACCATCTCATGCCTATAATAAATATAATATACTATATAAATGTAACCTTATCACTTTCAAACAATTTTTTATGCAAGACAGAGATTGCAAAAAAGTCTTCTCAGAAAACCATCTCTTGATAAATGACTAAAATGACCCAACTAATCTTTATTAACCTAAAACTGAATGCATACATGATAAACTAGAATATTTTTACAAATAATCATTGAATACTTAAAACCTCTTCAAGAATAATAATATGAAGATAGTCGTATTCAACCATATTCTTTCAAAACCTAATTTGAAACCATGTCCAAATGAATAAAACTATTTCATGTTTTCAATGAAATAAATATAACTTCAACATGTCTACCATTGAATCCATAATATTTAAATCAATTAATGCATCTTATCAAGATAAAAATATCCAACTGCATGCATGAAAAGCCAAAATATTGAAATAATCTGTGTATGAAAAAAAAACTATTAACAAAGTTTACATAATAACTAACACTCAGTCGATCCATGAAAAATATTTTAAAGCTGAACATAGTCTTTTATAATAAATAATGTGTACATGATAGAATAAGAAAACTATTCAAGAAACTATTCAATGCTAAATGTTTTGAATGAAGAACATAATATTGCATGCAGTCTTTTTTATCAATATTCCTTCAAACTATTTAGACCTGATAAATATTCCTTCAAAAAATATTCAAACTTATAATGATACAACCAAAATGCAAACCATGAAAAACAAATCCAAATTATGAACCATATCTTGCATAGTATTTCTCTGAATCATAAAATAACCAAACATACCTTGTCAACCTTTCAAAATATTTTCCAAAATCTCACGGTATCCTTTTCAACATGCCCCATTTTACTAAAAATGGGGACCCTATGAAATCTTGGGTCATTTACCATAGGGCATACCTTATCATTGATTCCACATGATAAAAACCATTTGTGTGACTTTAAAAGTTTAAAAAAACAATGTTAGCCCATGACAAATATTAAAGGGTACCATTTTAAAATGTTTCATTAATGTCTAGTTCATTGGTTTTCTAATAATCTAATTCGTTTAAAAGTTCTCTTGTAAGGGGTTACAATTCAAAAAATCAAGGTATGATCCCTAAAACATAATCAAAATTACTTAATTAATGTTTCTGAATCATAGTATTATTTCAACTATGTCAAAAATCTTAAATTTGATACTATGATGTACTTTGATTTTAAGTTTTAAATTAGAGCCCAAGTCAAGTTTCATATTTGGAGTTTATGAATTTAGACTTGCCCCTTTTATTTTATCAGACAAATGCTAACTTTCACATTTCTTTCTTTTATATAGGAACTCGATGCTAACTTAGCCTCAATTGACACATGACAATATTGCATCCATTGGTCACTCGGTCATTTAAAGATTGAGACTTAGTCATATATATTTTAGCCTTTGAAAATAGTCATGACTTAGTAACCCAATCAAAACATGCCACTTGGCACTCAGTCATGATGTTTTGATTTCAAAGGAAAGTTAAAAAGTATTTATGACCCCATGATCCAATGGAATTCTACCACTTGGCACTCAATCATGGTGTTTCAAGTTCAAAGAGAAGTTACAAAATGTATGTGACCTAGTGATCCAATCATAGCATGTCAATTGGCACCTGATCATGGTCTGCTTAGGATCCTACTATTTTTCCAAAGTCTCATGTCCAAGTGACCTAATGGGAATACACCACTTGTCATTCAATCATTGTATTTCAGCCTATAAAGAAGAGTGATCCAATTAGGGCACACCACATGGTGCCCAGTTGCAACCTTCCAAGACCCCAATTGCTTTCAAAAGACCCATGATAAAGTGATCCAATTGCATCATGCCACTTGTCACTTGATCATTCCCTTCATGCCCCCATAACTAAAGCACAATGTTTAATATCTCAAATGCTATGATTACATGACAAGATGACACTTGTCACTTAGTCACTCAATCTTGGATAGTTGGATGCTACATGGAAGTCACTCGGTAGTTGGAACCAATAAGATGATGACACATGGAACCTTTACCTATTGGTAATATCATGATCAAAGGAAACCATAAAACCCAGTGAAGAGAAATCCAATCAAAAGATGATATGTGGCTAAGTGTCATAATAGTTAGGTCCACCAAAATTTTCATACAACAAAGCCACAGACAGCATGAGCCAATGAGAGCTTGCCACTTGGAAAGCTAGTAGAGGTCCCAAAGCCATGTCAGCCCAAAACAAAATGGGTTGAGCTATGTAACATAAAAAGGAAAGGTGATATAATCAGTAACAAACACTTAGAAGAATATCACATAATCTATCTAGATAACCCAATATCTAAAACAAAACACTGGAATGTATGAAAAGGTGTCAAATATTGGGCATGTGACAAGTATGACACCTAGGTGGCACATAGTTGTCTACAAAGTGTCAGTTTTTGGTGTGAATTAAGTGTTTATGGAGCTTATTTCGATAGTTATAAATCTAAGTCACCTCAAAATAAAAGTCAAGCCTATATTAAAGAGCCATGTGGACAAGTTGAAAGCAGTGATTGGCTAATTTCCAAAAGTGGATTTTCAAAGCTATTAGAATAAAATTAAAGATCCACATGGGATTTAAGTCAAAGCAAGTTAAAGATACCTGTCATTTATAACTTGTATATTTCAATTCAAAATCCTAAATAATCTAGAGTTTAAAGCTTGTTGTCTTGAGACATTACATTCACTTTTGATTTCTATCTGCTAAAGAACTCTAAAATATTCTATGTTATTTTCTAAGATCCCCTATGCATTATTTCACCATTAGAGTAATCCATGAATTCATTAGTTAAAAAAAATCATGGCCAAAGCTAGAATATTTAGAGCCACCAAGCCATAATAAGTTCCATTCCTCTATTCATATGGAATAAACATCATCTTCCAAGACACCAGTTTTAATTATGTTACATTGGCCAATAAAGACAAGCATTATAACGATCTATTATACCATGTGTAAAAGACTTTAGATAGAGACAATGATGACAAAGAAGGATCTAGTGATGCAGAAAATAGGTTGGATATCCTAGAACTCAAGTCTATAGGATTTAACAAGGTTGCATCTAACCCAGAGGTACTCCCCTATGTGGACTTAGTCCACTAAATGTTTCTTTAATACAAGTGTGTATACAATATGATTAAGTATTTTAACTCAAGTAACAACATCACTTTCATAACTAGGCTAGCCTTTCAGAGTTATTAGGATTTTCCCAAACCAAAGATTGTTTACAATCAAGAAACTATCACCCAATGACTTAAAACACATAAAATCATAGAAGTTTTTAGGGATTGGGCAGAAAATAAGGGGAGGTTCATATGTAAATCCAAGATTGACTAGATCCCCATCACATAATTCAAGAAGGGGGTAATAATGGGGATGGCTATGATGAATGAGATTCATAGGGACAAGGACATTGGGCATGTAGATGAGAAGTGGGTTCCACTTCTATCAAAATCATAGATGATGCCAAGACTCCCCCTTCAAGAGAAATCATATCCTGTAACTTGGAGCTCAAATTAATAAGGTCATGGCCAACTAGGGAGATCACTTCTATATGATTTCCTACCTAGTGAATACCATCTATGCTACCTATAAGTTCTCCTAATTCACCAATTGGAATCCAACCCTAAAGTGGACCATGCCTCATGTCTTCTCCAAGGTAATAATCTACAAGTACAAGTAGGATAGACAAGCTATTGTCGAGCATTTCTATCTAGTAGTGTACAGGGCCATCCATGAGAGGCCTATATCCAAGCTATCAAAATAAATTAGAATAACCTTAAGCACCTTAGGATCCTACTGGTATTATCCAGACTACACAGTAATAAGGGTAATAGGAATTGTTGGCATGTTGTTATCATTCATGTCGAAAGGGTACATAATAGAAAGGCATAATGGTCATTGATGTCAAATATTTATCATGTCAAGATTTTACTATCAATCTTGATGCTAAGGTTGATGTAAAATGTGACTAAAGATATATGGTAGTATGTGATATGTCAAGGCACATAAGAGTGTTTCATTAATGAGAATTATCATAAGTGGTGTGAGCATGGAAGATACAGGTCATAAAAGATGTTTGAAGATAACTAATGTCTGCATAGGAAGCCATGTGAAAACATGCATTTGAAGACAAGATTTAATTTGAAGTTAAGAGATAATTTTAAGGCAAACAATGTCTTATGGTTGTATGAAGGCTCATGCCAAGGTGTCAAATGTGTTCAGGTGCATGTAAGAAAAATGTCTAGTCATATAAAGCTTGGTCATGTGGTTTTAGGTCTATATGAGATTATGGAAGACTGTTATCATCAAAAATAGAATGGTGTAGTGATATGAGAGTGGTTTAATGTCTTTGTCTACTTGGTTGATGTTTTTTTGAGGTCATGATATGGAAGGAATAGGTCAAGACATTAAGTGCATTAGAAGCTTGAGTCTAGTCATGCGATAATAGAGGTATATGACCATAGTATGATGAAGTGAATGAGCTCAAGAAAGTGATAATTTGTTTGGCATTGTATGATTTTGTGATTTAGTTTTATAATCCTTCATAAGTGTTGTAAGATGGGTCTTTGAGGGTAAGACATTCTATCTTGGTTTGTACTTAGACCCTACCTGACCTAATGAGGTATCATGATCTGTTATCAAGGCATGTGAAGGATGTATGTTAGTATTTAATCATGAGAGAGTATGTATGTCATGAGATTGAGATGTTTATCATGATAGTGAGGTGTTGAGAGCATAGAAAGAGGAATGAAGGTCAGTTTAAGGCCTAGTAAAGTATGAAGACTATGGTGTAGAGAGAGAGAGAGTAGCCTAATGGGGTATCAAGATCAATTTTCAAGGTAAGTTTGAGTATGTGATCATTGAAAAATTTGATTCAATTTATTTTAGCCATATGCATAATGTTTGATATTCTAGTTTAAAGTACAAGGCATGAAAAGTTATTTGGAGGTTTTTCGAGTGCTCAGAATGAAGGGATCTCAACCTAAGAAAGATTTAATTATGATCATTATCTCATCAAACCTTTTCATTGTAACCTAATATATTCTTGATATATTTATAAGGGTCTTATCTCAAAATTATAGGAATTAGTTTTTGGATTGAGGGGTTATGCTTTATAAATGATTGTTAAGAGTGGAAAAAGGTTTAAACCCTCTTAAAATTGTAATGAAGACTTGATGTTAAATATCTTGCTCAAAATTGATCAAGGTGGATTGAATCTATCATGTAAAATATCCAAGTAACTCCAGGTGGTATTGGTTCGAGAGAAGAGAGAGCAAATGTTAAGTCGTAGGCTTATTTCTAAAGAACTTATTGCAGAAGTCAGAAGTTGCATTGGAAATAGTAATAAAATGGATGGAGGAAGAAGGTAGTTACTCATATTTCATGTTCATGAAGTTTTATAGATAATTTATATTCCTTGAGTTCTCTAATTTGGTTATCCAAGTAGGCTAGTCACTAAAAGGTCTAATGGTACAAATTGTGAAAAACTCAGGCAGCAATGAGAAGATAAATTGGAATATGTTTTCATGATATAATATGAAAAAAAGTGCATAGTTATGTTTTTTAGTACATTTATTACATTTTCATGTTTGGTATAATTTTTGGAGGTCAATGAATATGGTGAAAAAGTTGCTCACGAGTTCACCTATCCGATTTTAAATAAGATAGTGAGATATAAGGCCATGAGATTAGTTTGAAAGACCAATATTTGCCATTAGAACATATGATATTTATATTTTATTATGGTATGGATGTCTCATTGGACCATATACATGCATAATAAGTCATGGAAAGTGTCTATACAACTGTCGGAGGTCTGAGTCACCATGACTGGGCTTTAAGGTAAACTAGCAGTTCTGAGTGAGTGAGTTGCAGAGATATTTCTAAGTTCTTATCTCCTGAGTGGAAGTGTCTAATGAATTTTTTAATAAAAATGAGTTCATTTATACTTTTTATATATACCTTATTGATCATATTTAATTGGATTAATCATATATGATCTTCACTTTTATAAGATAGACTTTTGAATCACACAGGCCTAATAGGAAAATTTCTCCTAAAAGTGGTTTCATGGTATGAACGAAAGACACAGGTTTAACCAAGCATAGAGGAAGTAATTATAGATATATTTATAATTAATTTAATGGTTTTTATTTTCTAGATAAATCCATCTGGTCCCAAGATAATCAATTTTTGGCATTAATAAATAGACCTAATGCAATTAGGTCTCCATGAGACCTAAAAGTGAAATACAACCTAATTGAGTCATGTCATACCAAAAGGGAATCAAATATTGTTTTATTCATGTCCACAATATTTCCTAAGAAATATTCTATGTCTAAACTAAGAGGTTAAGGGTATGTGGCTGACTAAGTGGTATATGAACAAGGAATGATATATATACAAGGTAGTTTTAGGCATATTTGAAAAAAGCTAAGAGGAAGCGAATGAAATAGAAGATTAAAGAATAGGAGGTATTGTAGACCATCATATGATTATAAATAAAATGTAATGAATATATAATAGGAGTTATGTGTATTAAAATCAAGGTCATTTGACCTAATCAGTCTTGAAGAGACTTAGTTGAGCGAAGAAGCCTAGAAGGTAGTTTGAGAGGGTTAAAGAGTGTGAAGAGATAAATAAGGTGATCATCATTTATTATGTGAGAAACAAGGTGTTCAAAAGGTGATCAAATCAATCAGGTATCTAATTTAGGGTTGAGTGATCTAAGGGGTTGGTGCCTCCTTGCAAGTGGGTGCTTGCTAAAGCGTAGTCAAGTGGGTGCTTGGCTAGTTGGGGTTGGTGCTCCATATGGAGTTGTTGCTTCACTAATTTTAGTATTTGTATTATAGGAATGTGGTCCATTGTATATATCAGTGGGTTTTCTTTTCCTTGAGGCTTTCCCACATATGAGATGTGTTCTTGTGTTTCATGTTTATGTAGATAGTTTCTTGTGCTTGTTATATATACTTGATATATATATATATATATATATATATATATATGTTTGTTTGAATGATTCAAGATTACTTAAGTGTATTTTTGAAAGGTTTTTAAGACTGATTCACCCCTTACTTCTGAATCACTATGTTTTCATCAATTGCTATCATATTTTGGTCCTTTGAAGCAGGCCTAATAGCTTGAAGGAGATCGTAAAAGTATAAGCATGTCTATTCAACAAGTATAAGGAGGTTTCTCAACCAATAAGGATCCTCTCTTTAATGGGACTAACCTAGGGAGAGGTCTAGGTAAGTATAAGGGAAAATTACCATTTAAATGCTTTAACTATGCTAATATTGGTCACTTTTCATCTAAGTGTCCTAACAAAGATAAGTCTGAGCATGATGAAGAAAATGATGAAAATCATGGTAATGATAAGAAGGTTTATAATCCTGAAAAAAGTAAGAAATATTTCAAGAAGTATGAAGGTAAGAAAGGGTCATTCAAAAACAAGAGAAGTTTCTATACCAAAGAAGATAATATCTCATCTGATGTCAGTGGCACAAGTACTCTGATAGTGATGATGATAGTAATGAGCATGACAATAATGAAACCTTATTCATGGCTATAGAAATAGACAATGAGGGTTTCTAAAAATGGAAAGGCCTTATGGATGATGAATAAGAGGCTGAAGTGAACCTTGAGGCAGAATTGGTGAGTGCTCTAGAGGAGTTGAATTTCCAAAGAAGGAAGAATCAGAAACTATCATTGGTTAAGAGTTATGAGGATCAAATCAATCTTATTGAAGAGAGACTAAGCATCAACACCAATTAACATGAGGAGATCATCAAATAGTTGGAAACTTAGATTGAAATTGTTATTACAAATATTAAGACCAAGGAAGAAGAATGCATCAAGTTTGGAATAGAAATAGAGTCCTTGAAAGCAAAATAGGATTAGACATCAATCAAGTTGAAGACACATCAGAGATTTGAGAAGAGTACTAAATTTCTTAGTGATATTTTGAGTAGTCAAAGGTCTCTACATGATAATATAGGTCTTGCATTCAAAAAAGACCAAAAGGAGAACAAGAAGAGTCAGACCTAAAAGACCTATGTATAAACTCTCACTTCTAAGACTCATAGTGATCATCAACAATTCAAGAATACCAACATGAAGAGACTAATCAGGTAGCCCAATGCAATCAAGAATTTCAATGGTTATTATTTTTCTTGTCATAACTTTGGTCATAGAGCAAGTGATTGTAGAATAATCTCAAAGAATGAGTTATCATGGGACCATGGGAGGAGTGATCAATCAAGAGGTATGTAAAGAATTATTTTTTTCTATAGTTGTCATAATATGGGACATATTGAAAAATTCTATCATAATGGATTTAGAAGTTCTTCAAGACTTAAAAACGTATATGGAACTCCTAGAACACTCATTAACTTATTATTTCATCTCACATTTTATTAAAAATGATAGAAATGGATCACATATACATAAGCCCACAATTCTTGAATACTTCACAAAAATAAAAAAGTTCATAAACATCTGAATAATGAATGAAAAAATGGGTAGGTTGGAGGATAGTAAAAGTGATGCAAGAGAATCACCACATACATGTATAATCTATGTAAACAATAGTCTTAGCTAAGCTCTCAGCCTACAGAACTTCTGAGTGATAAATTCAAAACTAATCATATTGAGCCTAATGGTCAATATGGATTATTTACTAAGATAGAGCAAGGATCAAAAGTGAAGGAATGTCAATAACACTTTTTATCTATATGTATTGATAAGGTAGTCAAAGAAAATAACAAGGATGACAAGATGGATGAGTCAAATGCTTTAGTCAAGCCTAAGTGAATTCTAAGGAGGGACTATCAGTTTCATGATTACAATATATCTTAATAAAGTGGTTTGGAGATCTATGAATCCCCTAAGTTCATGGAGTTTTGAGAGCCTTATGAAAATGGATGACTCCATTAGGCTTCATGAATACACTCTTCTATCAGTATAAACATGAGTTTGAAGTCAAAGAAGGACTCATCTTGAGAGGATTCAAGGTTATCTGTGTTGCAAGGTATGAGTTGTTTTCTTTATAACTTGATTTGTGTTGAGAAGTGGTTTTTGTATCAAGATACTTGAAGGAAGTTGAGAAAGGTTTGTGAGTCCTGATGACTCATATGATGAACACAAGTTATGAGGACAAAGGGGGAGATAATAAGATGTTTCATTTGCTTCAAGAGTAGATAAGTAAATGCTCTATGTCAAATAATTTATATAGAAAACATGAAGATGGATTGAAGAATGTGGCCAAGACTGAGAGCATGTTTATATCATGATTCATAGACTCTATGATCATGTTACCAAAAGGGGCAGAGAGCTCAAAAAGAGAGAAAGTTTAGAATGGGAAAAGTAGATTGTTTAGAGATGTTTCTAATAATGGTTTCCATCTTATGACTCAAGAGGAGAGTATGGAGTTAGGGGGAGCTTTGTAGATTTATGTTGTGAAGTGTCAATATAGTAATAAGAAGCATGATGTCTTGAGGTATAGTTCAAATGTTCTATAAGTTGTCTACAATAATTATTATAAGTTTAAGGTGAGTTTTATAATCATTTCTCTATGTTTTTCAATGAAATTTAAGTCCAAGGATCATATGGTAGTTTGTAGAAAACCCATTATCATTCATGTCAAAAGGGGAAGAATGAGCAGATGGGAAAAGTAACATTTTTAAGTGATTTCATTTTTGTAGTATGTTTTCCATCAATGTATTTTTCATCAATGTGAAATGGGAAGTTTGTTGGTTTATTGTTGTCATTCATGTCAAAAGGGTACATCATGTAAATGCACAATAGTCATTGATGTCAAAGATGTATCATGTCAAGATTGTATTGTCAAGGTTGATGTCAAGGTTGATTTAAAAGAAACTAAGGATAGATGGTAGTATGTGATATGTCAA
The DNA here is from genome assembly GCA_037957365.1 of Torreya grandis. NCBI lineage: Eukaryota > Viridiplantae > Streptophyta > Pinopsida > Cupressales > Taxaceae > Torreya > Torreya grandis. The sequence continues at coordinate 2,115,278 of JARHVA010002171.1, read as the reverse complement.
CGCACATAAGAGTGTTGTGTTGATGAGAATTATTATAAGTGGTGTGAGCATAGAGGGTACAGGTCATGGAATATTTTTGAATACAACTAATGTCTACATAGGAACACATGTGACAAGATGCATTTGAAGACAAGAGATAATTTGAAGGCAAGAGAGAATTTAAAGTCAACTAATGTCTTATGGTTGCATGAGACACAAGTTAAGTTGTCAAAGGTGTCTAGGTGTATGGAAGAAAGATGTCTAGTCATATGAAGCTTGGTCATGTGGTTTTAGGTCTGTATGAAGCTGTGGAAGATTGTTGTCATCAAAAAGAGAATGGGGTAGTGATATGAGTGTGGTGTAATGTATTATATCTTCTAGGTTTATTTTTTGTTGATGCCATGGTATGGAAGGAACAGGTCAAGACATCAAGTGCATTGGAATCTTGAGTCTATTCATGGCATGGTAAAGGTATGTGTAAGTAGCATGGTGAATTGAGTGAGCTCCGGAAAGTGAGAAGTTGTTTGGAATTATATGGGATTTTGAGTTAGGTTTAGAATCCTTTAGAATTTTTGTAAGATGGGTCTTTAAGAGTAAGGCATTTTGTCTTGGTATGTACTTGGACCTTGCCTAGCCTAATGAGGTATCATGATCTATTATAAAGGCATGTGTAGGATATATGGTAGTGTTTAAGCATGAGAGAGGTTGTATGTCGTGAGAGTGAGATGTTTATCATGATAGTGAGGTGTTGAGAGCATGGAAAGAGGCATAAAGTTTAGTTCAAGGCTTAGTAATGTATGAAGACTATGGTGTAAACAGAGAGTGTAGCCTAATGGGGTATCATGATCAGTTTTTAAGGAAAGTGTGAGTAGGTGATCATTAAAAAAATTTATTAAAGTTATTTTAGGCATGTGCATAAATTTTGAGGTTCTAGTTTGAAGAACAAGGCATGAAAAGTTGTTTGGAGGTCTCTCGAGTGCTTAGAATGAAGGGTTCTCAACTTGAGAAGGATTTTCTTGTGCTCATTATCTCTTAAAAACTTTTCATGGGAACCTAATATATTCATGATAGATGGGGAATGGTCCTATCTCAAAATTTCATTCATTATTTTTTGGATTGAGGGGCTATGATTTATGAATGATCGTTAAGAGGGGAAAGTGGTTTAAACCCTCTTAGAACCCTAATGAAGACCTAGTGTTGAAAATGTCACTCAAAAGTGCTCAAGATGAATTGAATTTATTATTTAATCTATTATATCTTGTATTGGAATCTCTCAGGTACCTCTAGGTGGTATTGGTTAGAGAGAGGAGAGAGAAAATATTGAGTTATAGGATTGTTTCTGAAGAAGTTACTGGAGAAGTCAAAAGTTGCATTAGACATAGTAAGGAACTAGATGAAGGAAGAAGGTAGGGACTCATGTTTCATGACCATGAAGGTTTATAGATAGGTTATAGTCCTTAATTTCTCTAAGTTGGTGATCCAAGTAGGCCAGTCACTAACACGCCCAATGGTGCAAATAGTGAAAAACCCAAGCAGTAGTAAGAAGATGAATTAGAATGTGTTTTCATGATAGAATGATGAAACCACGTGAATATATATATTTTTTTAGGATTAAAAATATATGTTAATGTTTGGTATAAATTTTGGAGGCTAGTTAATAAGGTGAAAAAGTTGTTTATAATTTGACATGTTTGGTTCAAATAAGACAGTGAGATATAAGGTTATGAGATTGGTCTAAAAGACCAATATTTGCCATTATACCATATTATATTTATATTTTAGGATGGTATGGAGATATCATTGGACCATATACATGCATCATAAGTCATGAAAATTTTATATACAGGGGTTGGAGGTCTGAGTCACCATGACTAGTCTTTAACATAAACTGGTAGTTCTGAGTGAGTGAGTTGGAGAGATATTCTTGAGCTCTTATCTCCTAATTATAAGTGTCTAATTAATTTGGTAATGACACTTAAGTCATGTAGACTCTCTCTCTCTCTCTCTCTCTCTCTCTCTCTCTCTCTCTCTATATATATATATATATATATATATATATATATATATATATATATATATATATATATATATATATATATATATCATATTTTATTGGCTTAATTATATCTAAGCTTCACTTTTTCAAGATAGACATTTGAAGCACACAAGCCTAATAAGACAGTTTATCCTAAAAGAGGTTTCATGGTATGAATGAAAGATACAAGTATAACCAATCATTGAGGAGGTCATTATAGGTCTATTTATAAATAATTTAACTATTTTCATTTGTTTTATAAATCCATATAAGCCCAAGAGAATCAAGCTTTGTCATTAAGAAACAGACCTAATGCAATTAGGTCTCCATGAGACCTAAAAGTGAAATGATGCCTAATTGAGTCATGTCAAACCAAAAGGGACTAAAATATTGTTATATTCATGTCCAAAATATGTCCTAAGACCTATTATATGGCTGACCTAAGAGGTTAAGTGTGTGTGGCCAATTAAGTGGTATATGAACAAGGAATGGTATATATACAAGGCAGTTTTAGGCCTATTTAAAAAAAGCTAAGAGGAAGTGAATGAAATAGAAGATTAAAGAATATAAATAGGTCTTGTATACCATAATATTGGTATATAGAAACCATCATGAATATCTAAAATGAGTTTTGTGTATGAAAATCAAGGTCATATTACCTAATTGGTCTTGAAGAGACCTAGTTGAGTGAAGAATCCTAGAAGGCAGTTTGAGATGGTTAAAGAGTGTGAAGAGATAAATAAGGTGATAATCATATATTGTGTGAAAAACAAGGTGTTATGAAAGTGATTAAATCAATCAAGCCTCTAAGTTGGTTCTGAGTCATCTAGGGGTTTGGTGCATCCTTGCAGGTGGGTGCTTGCTAAAGTCTAGTCAAGTGAGTGCTTGGTTAGTTGGGGTTGGTGATCCATATGGAGTTAGTGCTTCACTAAATTTGATTTTTATCTTATAATACTATAATTCATATATATATATATATATATATGTATATATATATATATATATATATATATATATGTATATATATATATATATATATATGTATATATATATATATATATATATATATGTATATATATATATATATATATATATGTATATATATATATATATATATATATATATTAGTGGGTTTTATTCCCCATGAGGGTTTCCCACATATGTGATGTGTTCTTGTGGTTCATGCTTATGTGGATAGTTGTTTATGCTTTCTAGATCTATATGTTTGTTTGAATGATTCATGATTGCTTAAGTGTATTGTTGAAAGGTTTTGAAGATTGATTCACCCCCCTCCCCATCTCATTAATTAGTATTCCATCAAGAATCAATATATCCCCCTTCAATCTACCTACCATAGTGCTAGACAAGTTGGCTAAACAAGAAATTACCTTCCAACTACTCACAAGGTAGATGGATTGTGTAAAAATAAGAAAAGAGAATTGGTTCATCCTTAATTATCCACAATTGGATAGTTTAAGATTGAAAATTAGAACTCAATTATTATTTCCACCAATAAAATTCCCACCTTTGGTTTAGAAAAGGATGCCAATAGGGAATGGGACCCTAACACATAACATTCATACACTGCAACAAGCATAATGCAGCTCTAAGTATCACCTACCATCATGAGCATAAAGTTGAAGACCAGTTCTACATCAATGAGGTGAAGCAAAGACTAAAGGCTTCCAACATCCCACAGGTAAAAGGAAGGCTAGATGATGTAGGGTTTTACCAAGTTTTTAAACATGAGGATACTCAGGTAGGAGCATCAACATCTATAGTCCATGTTATTAGTACTGAAGAAGAAAGACTGATTGACCCAAAACATAGTCAAATAATACTACAAGCATTATCTCCTACTTTGGATAAGATAGGAGATGATACAAAAAATCAAATTGATCAAGATTCTATTTTAGGAGCAGCATCCAGCATCCCATCCTAGGAAAAAATCATTACTTTAGTACATACAAGACCTTTAGTAGAGGTAGTAGCTACACCTACTCCAACACTAGTAGATTCAGCATCAGGGTCACCTCCACTACATCCTCTTATCGGAGGGTAACCAGTTATAATAGTTCAAGAGCATTTTGTCTACCTCCTTCACTCTTATTTAACCAATCTTTGGACATATTTTATGAACCCCCAACTCTAGACCATATGAACCTCTTACCCTATAGGCCTCTCACTAGACCTATAATTAGGCATGTGACTATGTCATTGCCCACCATCAACCCCTTTATCATATCATCCACTTTAAAGGTCTATGTAATGGCCAATTTGGCTCTAGATATACCTAAGCTTATGCATAGACCAAGTCCCCACCTGCCTAAGAAGAGGCCCATTGTTGTCATCCCCAAAGTTCTTTTATTCACAACTAGTGCTTCAGCTAGCACTAGTTCTTCTTTGTCCTTGGGAATGACACATCCCACTTCATTCCCCAGCTCTACATTTGTCTTAGTCACATCCACATTTATTTCCAAAACAACAAATTTCAAAGGGTTAACACGTACCATATAATTGCCTCCATCTACTCAGCCTCTAAGTGGCTCTTCAAACAAATAATGGATAAAATAGATATAGTTGGTTACATTGGAAAACTAAGATTTGGTCATAGTGGACCCTCCATAAGTGAAATTAGAATTTGACAAGAAGGCTTGAGTATTAAATAGGTTGACCAAGAGGAAGGTCACCCATCTAGACCAAATAATTATGTATGACTCAGAGGAGACTTTGTTTGATTTTACCAAGAAGAAAAGAGCTAGTCTAGGTCAATAGCAGTAGTATGAAGAGGACCCACTCTCAACTCTAAAGGCATACAGTGATGTAGTTGCTAAATTTATAAAAGGAGTGTAGTAGAGAGAAATTGACTTAGATCAGTATCACAAAGACACATTGTTGGAGGAGGCCATAACAAAAGTAGAATGGGCTATGGGAGAAATGTTTGACATGTTGAACACCTTGGCCCAATACAAGGTAAAGGGAGATGAAATCTAAAATACGATCCTCAAGGTAGAATCTACATATGGGGCATATGGCAACAAGATAATCAACTTGGCAAAGTTGATTAGGATGAAGAAGATTGAGGACTTGAATTTGATCCCCTTAGAGGAATTGAACATTATTTAGTCTTATATAATTAGCAGAAGGAAAGCTCTAAACTAGTGGATTGATGAAATAAGATCCCTAGGCCACTCTCTCACTCAAAAAGGTGACAAAATCATCACTTTACTAAAGGAGGTTGAGATCACGCACCTTTCCAACAAGGATGGTTCCATTGTTAGCAAGGACACCTTCAGGTCCCAACTATAGAACTTTATTGTAAACTTTAGAAAGGAGGCCATGGTCAGAGGAGTGACTTTTGGGCAAGAAATGGTAGACTTACTGGCATTTACCAACCAGGGGATAGAAAATATTATGGCAATTAATGAAGTTGTAGGACCTCTCCTAAGTAGGCATGATGCAATGGTAGGCCTTATAATCAAACTACTGATGGAACCTATTATGGATATAAAATTGATCGATAGTGAAGTTACAAGAGATGATATGAATCATGGAGAGGGAAAATAGAAGCTAAGAAGCAAGCAACCAGCAGTGAGCAAGCCATAAACCATCACTATAGTAAACTCTACCTCTTTAGCTCCTCTTTGGGATATCTTCATCTTCAACTAGCACTAACACTCCTTTAGTTGTTATGGGTTCACATCCATCTAATTTTACATCGATAGCTTCATCATCAACCACACTAGTAGGATCTCAACCTAGCATTTTAGGAATGAGATAACCATCTATTGGGATTTTTTTGATGAGAATCATGTCTTAATTCCCATCCAATACATTGTAAAATATTCCCTTGTTTGAATAGGGAATATTCTCTAGTTTTACTAATATTAGAGACCTTGTCCACTAACAGATGTCATATAGTTGGTTCTCTTTTAACCATCCTAGGCATTTGATGGCCTATATATAGGGGCCCTCCCCCTTCACTGTACTTTTGGCTAAAATTTTGTGAGATTAATTCAAAGAAAAAGAATAATTCTTGTAATTTACTTGTTGTTTTCATTATTTTCATATGTTCTTATTTCTCAAATATTTTCTAATAACACATGATTTCATTTCTTTTAATGCTTAAATCTGATAATAGTGTTTTGAATGCATCTTTCTAGTTTGTGATTTATGTTATTCTAACAAAGTTTGTCTATGTATGTTGTGTTTCCTTCTAGTCTGAAAATAAATGTGTCGAAAGCAATTTATTGTAGGTAGTCATTTCAAAGAATACTTTTCAAATATTAGCATTATATTTACCTCAGAATCCCCACTAAATCTATGATACTCTGATTTTAGAACTAGAATTTAATGTGTTAGATTTATTTGCACTATTGTCAAAAGGAACTAAAGGAGATTTATTGGTCTTTTTTGTTGCAAAGAAAACTTTCTTTTTTACCCTACCCTGCTTCCTTTTTTGAATTTTTTTTTAAATAATCACTTTCAATTTAATGGTCACTATAAATATCAACTTGTTGTTTAAAGTCTAGGCATAAGTTGGCAAAATATAGAAGCAATTTTACATCATAACAATACAAATAAATTTCAAATAGATTGTGTCACTACTTAGTTCATATTGTCCATATAATAGAGTCTGCTTGCAGGCTAAAGGTGGTGTCCACATAATCATTCCAACAAAACGGAATTAAGCCCTGAGGTCTTCCATTACCTACACAATAATTTGAAAAATATTATTTTATTATTTGCATTATATCCTTGACACAAATATACATCAACAAGAGAGAATTTGATGCTAGGAGGGCCTCTTTGTTTGTTTTGAGTAAAATTCTAGTGTATTTCATTTGAAATATAGCATAATTTATTTAAATACACAAAGACTAAAATAAAAACTATGTTTTCTTTTCATCTTTTGTAAAATATTTGCAACCTTTTCAAGACCCCTATAAAAGTGTTTATTCCAAAAGATCCTTTAAATATTGGCTCAAGTCTAAAGATATTCTGGCATTGCCCCTTCGATCTGTTCAAAATTTCATCTAAGGATGTTAAAGATAGGTATGTCATTGAATTATTTGAGTGGATCCAGCTCTGTTTCATTTATATTTGTAAATTTCTACATGGTTTTAACTAAGAAATTTTGATCTATGACAAATAAGTGTAAAGATAAGAGTCTAAATTGTTGAATCAAGGTTTTAGAGGTCTAAATTGAGTGTGTTCACATAGAATTAAGGCATTATTTACAAAAACATTGCTTTAAGACACTTTGATAAGATTAATACACCAAAGGTTTCTTGAAATATCTTGTCTAACATTGATCGTTGTAGGATAAACCAAGTTTCTAACAAAAGTTTGTTCGAGCTTTAAAACTTTGAAGGATCCACATCAACAAAGGTAAAATAAGACCACCCTACTTAATTGTGGACCTTTCTATGGGGTTACTTTATGTTAATCTGGCTGATCTTTGCCCTCTTTTATAATATTTGATGAACCTTTGTGGTATTATGGATTTATAACATAGATAATTTTCTTAGCATCTTGGAGTTGCCTAAGATCTAGACCAGATCTCATTTTGAAACTAGATTTCCCCTCATATCTTTAGAAACCCATCACAAAGATAGAGCCTAAAAAGGGATACATAGGAGATACAATTCCCACCCTACCTCTCTAATACTAAAACATCCACATCCTCTATTTTACATCTGACCAATCATGGCATGATTAGGAGGATCTTTCATAAATGTGCCTAGCCCTATGCACAATTTGCCCAAGAACCTTGAAAAGTACCTCCCCCTCTTCAATCCATATGGGGGTACAACCATCGAAGAGAATATCAAGTCCTTCAAATCAACTCTTAGGCTCCTAAATGTCATCCATGAAAACATATCCTGCAGACTCTTCCCATTCACCTTTAGGGAAGAAGCCTATGATTGGTTCCTCAATTTACTAGAGGATTCCATCACCGGATGGAACCAATTCAATGATACCTTTATCACATAATTTAGAAGGGTCATTAGTCCTAAAATCATTTACCAACAATTCACCATCCTAAAGTGAGACCCAAATAAGCCCATAAGATCTTTTAATGCTAAATTTCAAAATATGTATAGCCTTACCACAACTCCCTATTAGCCTGCAGATGACCTAGCACTTGAAATCTACAAGAACACCCTGGACCCAATGATTATTATTTTATTATGCACGGCCATGAACATTAATACACTACCACATGCCTATCTAGAGGCCATACACATTGATGATCAAATACACCCTCAAGGTCATCCTACCTTTATTATCCCAAATATTTACCTAGATTTACCTACTTTGAATCTAATCCCAAATGCAAATCTAAATATGTCAGCGTTGAATCAGATACCTGGCCTCAATCAATTACCATTAAGCCATGCAACTCCTAGATAGTAAATGGGATAATTTAACTAGTCTAATGTTGGGGCTCACCCCCAAAGCAATATCCAAGCTCTAGTCCCCATTAACAACTCTAACACCCAAAGTGTTGTCAAAAAACTAGTTTAGAACACTAAACTTGACCCCTCAAAGGGAGACTTGGAAGCAATTCATAGAATGGTGCAAAAACTAAGTAGTGACTTTTTTTGAATTTTTAAAATCAAATGGCAAATATAAGGGAAGGTTATAAAATATATTACATGTTTTAAAAGTACAATAGACCTTTCAACAGGTCTAAGAATAATAATAACAATAATGAACCCCTAGCCAATAAGATGCATGACATAAATATTTGTGAATTAGCCTTGCCTAATTAGTGTAGGGTCCATAATATGACCCAACAAGGAGAGTTATATTGAATATAATTATGCAATGCCTTTAATATGTTTTGAGGTGAGTTAGAAATTTGTGATGTTAGCCCAGGCAATCAAGATAATACTGATAATTTAGGAAATAAAAGAGCACCTGATAGTGGGTCCAACTCCACCAAAATGACCCTCATGGTCAAAACTTATGAGTTTCCTGACCAAGAAGAAAATGAGCCTAAACATAACATGGATGAGATCCATGCTTTCCAACAATACCAGAAGATTAGTTATGATTTGAGGAATAGAGCCTAAAAGGAACCTGAAACAACTTTCACACCACCTAACAAAGTTGACGCACCCTTAGATCATATAACCAACAACGATCCTCCTCCTTCAAAGGGAAAAGATACTCAGTCGACTGTATATTTGGCTACTACTAGATCCAAAGGTAGATACAACATTGTGGAAGACATGAATAAAATCAAAGCCAAGATTACTTTACATGAGCTTGCTCAAATCACTAAGCAACATGATTTACTAAGAATCACCAATTGAGAAATCAAACAAAGGTAAAACCAAATCTATGAATGCAAATGTGGTAATGTACAAGAGTAAGGTTGAGGTTCCTCCATTTTTTTTTCCTATTAGAATCTTTGGGAAGAATGTGCATAATTATTAACTCGATTCTAGAGCATCTGTTAACATAATGTCCATAGGTATATACAAAAAACTAGGAATGAATTTGATTAAGTCTGATAGAGTTGTTGTCCAATTAGACAAGTCAAAAGTCAAGGTGGTATGAAAACTATTGAATGTTCATATGCAAATATCTCATGAACCCCAGATTAAGCAGTTCATCAACATTCAAGTCGTATAAATCCCAGAGGCATATGGGATGTTATTGAGTAGAGACTGGATAAAATCCTTGAATTGATATATGTCCATGGACTACTCATATATGTCCATGTTACTTTGAGAAGTGATAAGGCTTGGTGACCTTGTTATGGGTGTAAAAAGAGGATTGTGAACATTGGTTATGAGAGGTGGAACATAATGTGAGGTTCTGACATTTGATGTAGATGGGTTGATGACTTTATGACTTCTAGATTTAAAAGGTGTAAAAATGGTATAAGGTATATGATTGTCATGGTTTGGGATTTGTCTAATAGGATTATTTGGATCTACTATACAGTATGGGGTAGATCGATATTGAGAAGATTTAGAACCATGTGGTGAAGAGCTACACCATAAAGAGTTGTCTTTTATGGTGGATAGGTAGGGTAGGAGAGAACAACCCATGTATATTTAGAATGGGTCGAGACTATCAAGAAATAATTTGATAAGAGGTTTCATGATGCCAAGAAAGAGTGGATATCAAAAATCTAGGAGGAAAACCAAGGATAAAATTGGAAAAAAAAGAGGGATAATGTTGAATGATACTAAGCCAACACAGTCAACCTAGTATGTTATGGAGATAGTTTTGAATGATACTAAGTTGACATAGTCAACTTAGTATGCTAAGGAAATAATTATAAAAGATACTAAGTCAACACAATCGACTTAGTATGCTAAGGACACAATTTTTAAAGATATTAAGTTGACACAATCAACTTATTATGTTAAGGACACAGTTTTAAAAGATACTAAGTCAACATAATTGACTTAGTATGCTAAGGACATAGTTTTGAATGTTACTAAGTCAACATAGTTGACTTAGTATGATAAGGACATAGTTATGAATGATATTAAGTCAACATAGTCAACTTAGTATGTTTGAGAGACAGGTAAATTAGTTTGTAAGAGACTGTATCGATAGAGATGATAGTGTTCTAAAAATAGAAAAAAAATTGCAATGTACTTTGAAATCAAGAAATGGATTGAAACACACAATCTTTTGGGTCAATGAGGATAATCCAACTGAGGCACATAACACAAAACCTTGCACCAATGTTGGCCAATGTAAGTTTTTACAATACAATAGACAATTGAACAAAGAACAAGCAATCAACTTGGAAAGTAAATGCTAACTAAGTGGTCATCTTGAATGTTAGATTATTAGAATATAAATTTAGATGTGATAGGAAGTTGGCTATAAGTAAATAACTAAAAAGTAATCTAAGGATGGTTTTGAGATGTTTAAGTTGAAAAAGATCTGTATTGGCAATGGTACTACCTTGGTATTGGGGCGTACCCCCTCACTTCACACACACAGTGATAAGGGTGTTGGATGCTTAACCAATATATACTATTAACCATGTGTTTATACTTGGCTAGAAAACCAAGTTAGCTTCCCCCTTGGTGATGAAATCAAAGTAGGTAGGCCTTGGGTAGACAATTGTTAAAATTATTTTTAAGATTTTTTGATTTGGTAGTGTGTGTATAAAAGAGAAAATAGTGTAACTAAATGTTATATTAAAAAACCACCTAATTAGACTATGTGATCTATTCTTATCATGTAAGTAATAAAAATTGAAAGTGTAAGCTAACTACTAGCATATAAGTGTTAATTCCAACTTTGAAACATAGTACAGTGTCGATTTTGATGACAATGTATGCAGAGAATAAAAAATAGAGTTGACAGTGTCACTTCTATACTACAAAAGCAAGGGTCAGAAAAAGAACTATGTCGACAGTGTTGACCTAGTTTTCTAGATAGAATATAGATTTATGTCGATAGGGTCAACCTAGTTGACTATACAGGGACAGTTTTAAAGACTACAAACTGTGAAAAATAGAAATATAATGAATAATATAAATGAAAGAGAAAGAGAAAAAGGAACCTTGGTGAGATTGAAGATGCTTATATTTTTAAATTTTATTTAAATTGCTTAAAAGTTCTTCCAACTAAGTCAACTAGGTCAACCTAGTTATGTAAAACCTTGCTACTAAAGTCAATAAAAATAACTATGGTGATAGCGTCAACCTAGTTTGTTTTCTAGAAGTCTAAAAATGTACAGAGTCAACAAGGTCAACTTAGTAAGCTAATCTGAATGTCTGAAGGTGTATTGTCAATAGAGTTGACCTAGTAGCATGTACCTAATAAATAATATGCATATACAAAATAGAGTCATATTGATTTGATTATGTGTTAAACCTGTACATAAAAGTTAGAACTATATTGGTACTATCGATCTAGTGTCACAAATATATAAAAATAAAATAATAAAAAAAAAAATGTGAAATAAAACCTGTAAGGGTTAGATTCATGTCAAGTTCACCATAATCTATGCAATCATAAATGCATCATGTTTATAAATCAATCTTAACTCAGAGAAGATAGATCATACCATACACTTCTGATTGGGGACACATTAGATAATCATGAACATGACCAATATGGGGGTCTGTTACACCCGATTAGGGGATCTCTTACCATAATATGCTATGTTAGGTAGGGTTCTAAATCCTTTAGTCAAGAAAAATCATGTAATAACCCTAAGGGATTCTTATGTTTTGATATTTTACTAAACTATTAATAAAGAAAATCTAATATAGTGTTCACCAAAGCTTGTGGCACCAAAGTGGGGGTTATAAATAATCAAAGTAAACATGTATAAGAGACATATACTCACATCAATGTATACATAATCCTAATGCATGGAAGAGAAGTACAAATGCATATCTATCTACTCTTACAAAGGAGGAACAACGTTAGGAATACTTGACTTTGAAGATGAACCCATTGAGCCTCAATCTCTCCCTTAACCAAGGTGCTTCACAAAAATTTGTTTTGGTATGTAAGGATGACAAAGACAAATTGGATTTAGGCTACACAACCTATCAATGCAACCAAAAGACTTTTCTACAAGACAAGATATGTATCTCTAAATAAAGTATGAAACCCTAAGCGTGCTCCTCAAGTAGAATAGTGGATAATCAAATTCATAATAGCTCTTACTTCTTTTCTTCTCTCACAAATGACCAAAATTAATGTGTATATATAAGCAAATCTAACCCTAAACCCTTACAAAAGTTTTGGCCGACAAGGTCGACCCAGTCGACCTAGTAGTGTTTTGGACAATAACCCATGTTGAAAATGAACTAGGTTAGCACTATGGGTTGATGACAAAATAATATAGGGTCGACCCAACCGACATAGTCTCAAAACTATTGAAAGGGGATTTAGGGTAGGGAATAGGTAAATTAAACTGTAAAATGACTAAGGAGTGTGCAATAGAGAAGAATAAGCTTAGGGATAAGGTTTTCAAGAGACAAATGTGTAGATGACAAGTGGCAAAAGGGATAATAATCATGAAAAGCACCAATGGTCTACCTACCCCTTTTCTAATGCATCCCTTAAGGTGTGAACTCAAATAGATTGAGACTCGATAGGTTCCTACAAGATACCGAGTGTCAATAATTGATAAAATTTTGAAAATATTATGTGTATACATATGGTATTTTATTGAGTAGAGATTAGATAAAATATTTGAATGGATATATGTCCACGGACTGCTCACATATGTGGTTACCTTGGAGAGGTGTGCCTAATCATATCCAAATCAAGTGAGAGCCAAGGATTAAGTTCATGATAACAGAGTACAAATCCAAGAATTAGAAGGTAAACTTCCAGTAAATCAACTCAGGCATATATGCTCTTAATTCTACCAATTTGAGGAAAAGTAACCTGAAAACCAAGGATGAAGGTTTATGGATAATGTACTTTGATGGTGTGAGAGCCAAGCAAGGCTTAGGGGTAGGTATCATATTGATGATTTTGGTTGGTAATAAATATGTAGCATCTTATAGACTTTAATTTCCATGTACTAATAATATTATAGAATAAGAGGCCCTGATCTTAGGACTTAAATTTACCATCAAACATAAGGTAAGTAAATTGTTAGTACACGGAGATTCATAACTAGTCATCAAGTAGGTATGTAGTCAATACCAATGCAATATTTTTTATCTTAAGAATTATAAATTTAGAACATGGGATTTGATTGAAAGTTTTGAAGCATTTAACATCACCTCTATACCTAGGGATTGAAATCAACTGGTAGATGTGTTGGCTTTAGCAACAACAAAACTAGTCCCACCTGCGGCCCTTGAATTGTAGAAATTTACAGTCAAAATTATATCTTTCCCTTCTATCCCAAAAAATGTCAATCACTTTCATGTGTTTGATGATGATAATCAGATCATCAACTTCATGACAAGTTATAGAGTCTTTGAATCACATATAATCAATAAGCAAGATGAAGAATCTACAAATGAGGTCAAAGCTGATGATGATGGCATAATCTAACTAAAGAGAATAGAATTCCTAAAGACATGGTTTTTCTAGAGATGATATTCGATCAAGACAACAAGTGATACCAAGGTGCCCAAAGTAAGTGGAAAAAATTATAAACAAATTAATCTAGGTTTGTTGAGCAATCCCTAGAACATCAACATCAAGCTTGTTTGCTCCAAAGAAGAAGTAGTCAAAGCCACTAAGATATTATCCATATTCAAGGATATCCTTGCATGGTCTTATAAAGATCTCAAAGTCTTTGACACCTAGGTCATCACTCATATGATCCCTTTCAAGGAAGCATGTAAGCCTTTTCGATAAAGATAAAACCTTACGAAACCTATTCTAGAGCCTCTCATTTATAAGGAAGTAAATAAGTTATTGGACGTAAAGATAGTCTTTCCAATCAGACACTCCACATGGGTGGCTAACCTAGTCCCAATCAGAAATAAAAATGGTGAAATTAGACTCTACGTAGAATTTCAAAATCTCAATAGATCTTTAGAAATGGATAATTACCCATTACCCTCTTTGGATGAGGTAATTCAAATGGTCAATGGCTCTCAGATGATGTCTTTCTTAGATGGCTTCTCTGGTTACAACCAGGGGCTAGTTAATAAAGAATATATAATGAAGATTACCTTCACGACCAAGTGGAGAACATTCACATACATAAATATGCCTTTTAAGATCATCAACATTAGGGCTACCTTCCAACATGTTATGGACCATGCATTATAAGGACTAGTGGATGACTTAACCATTTTTTTAAAAAATAAGAAAGATCACATGATGCATTAGGAACAAGTTCTAAACAAATATAGGGCCTTTGGTATCTCTCTAAATCTTAAGAAGAGTATATTTTGTGTAATTGAAGGTAAGCTCTTGGGACACTTAATCACAAAGGATGGTATGGCTATTGACCCTCACCAAATTAATGCTATTTTTAAGGTTGATTTTCTTAATAGTAAAAAAGAATTAAAATCATTTTTCAAAAAAATTAACTTTGTACATAAATTCATCTCAGGTTTTGCCAAAATTATCAAACCCCTGAATGCCATGTTGAAAAAGAATGCAAAGATTGATTGAATGTCTGAGGCCAGAAAATCTTTCCAAGACATCAAAGAATCCATAGTAAAGGCATCCATGCTAATAATCCTATATTTTAGTAAATTTTTCTACCTTTATTATTTTGCTTTTGACCACATGATTATTGTTGTCTTAATGTAGAAGGTAAATGACAAAGAACATCCAGTCACCTTCATGAGTATGAAATTAAAGGATGCATAACTGAGATGCCCACTCCTAGACAAGCAAGCATACCCCTTAGTGAAGGCAATAAATAAATTTAGACATTACAGCCTTTGAAACAAAACTCATGCCATGGTAGTTGACCCCATTGTTAAGCTTATGCTTAACTAGGACGAGTTAAGAGAGAGATGAGGAAAATGGATGACCAAGCTCTAGGAATATGATAGAGATCAAGTCAACCAAGATGGTACGATGCCAAGGTTTAATTCAATTAATTACCAAGTCTAATCCTCATATTGATGTTTTACAGGTAGAAGCAAACTAGGTTTCAAGTGAGGAATGATATAAGGACGTCGTCTATTACCTGTTAAATGGCACTTTCCCACTAAAATTGAAGAGAGGGTAAAAAAGAGCACTCAGTCTCAAAAGTTTGCACTACATAATCAAAAGAGGAGTGTTCCACAAAAAAAACTATGAAGGAATTTATTTGAGATGCATCTTTAGGAAAGAAGTTACAGATATACTGAATAATTTCCATGAGAAATTAGGAAGTGAAAATCCATCAAGTAGAACCACTACCCGTAAAATACTTAGAGCAGGCTATTATTGGCCTACCATATTCAAATATGCACATGATCACATTCGAGCATGTCATCAATGTCAAGTGTTTAACAATAGAGAATTAAGTTCATCCATGCCTTTACAACCAATGATCAAAACTATGCCATTTACATAATGGGGATTAGAATTCATCAATCCTAACTCTTCAATGGGCCATAAATTCATGTTGACAGCCACTAATTATTACACCTAGTGGACTGAAGCAATTTCCACTAAGAACTGTAGGGCAACTGATATCATTAAATTCCTAGAGGAGAACATCACAACTAGATTTAGGACTCCTTTGTCTTTGGTGTGTGATAATAGTCTAGATTTTTAATCTATAGAATTCATAGAATGGCCCTATGACAACAAGATTGTTGTCAAGTTTTCCTTGAATCATTATCCACAAGGGAATGGTCTTGTAGAATAGACAAACAACAACCTGATGAATGCAATAAAAAAGTCAACAAATAAAAGGCCAAGGGAGTGGCAATCATTACTGAAATATGCTCTTTGGGAAGATCAAACCAAATACAAGCAAGCTTTGAATTCATCTCTATTTTTATTAGTGTATGGGCATCAACCAATATTTTCCATTACATTCTAGTTGCCTACTTATGAGTTCATGGTTGAATATATGGATGATGATGAAAGAATTTAGTCGAGAATATTGTTCATATCATCCAAATGGAAGATGCTAGAAATGAATCCCTCAATAATAAAAAGCAAACACCAGGGCATAGTCAAAAGGTGGTTTGACAAAGGGGATAAAATCAAAATGTTTCAAATATTAGACTTGGTCTTATAGTAGGATAAAGCCCACAAGAAAAAAAGCCAGCATGACAAATTCACGTCTCTTTGGATTGGGTAGTATCAAATTATAGAGTTACTAGGCGATAACGTATTCAGACTGAAGGACTTTTAAGTAAATGACTTAACTCTATTGATGAATGGATAGTACTTGAATCACTACTTCTCTACTGCGCCTTGCACCTCCACCAAATGACTGTGAGTTTGATTAGTGTAGTGGTAGGTGGAAGTAGATTAGTTCCCTTTCTATTTTGCTTTCTTGTTGTGTTTGTTTTCAATTTTTTTCTTTACTTAGAGTAGTTGATGTGTGTTGTAGATTAGCAATAAGCCCTCTGGGCAAGGTCTCAAAGTTTCTCTTGCATTTATTCTAAGTTATGAAGTCTGAATAATTGAGGTATTGAATCTCATGTACCTCTCAACAGATAGTTACCCAAAGAAAAAGATTGTGCCTTATGTTGATTTAGAAATTTAGGGGAGTCTAATTTTAAAAGTCATTATTTTATGGAATGTGTGTTTTATTACAATAATAATCTAGTTTTAACAAGTGTATGTCTGACTACATGAAGGTATTAAAATAATGAAGGTCCATACAATCTGGCACTTAATCTCACATCATAAGATTGCCTAGGCAGAAATTTATCGCTAAAAGTGAGTGGTTATTGAGCATAAGCTCTAAAATTCCTTAAAACCTGCCTAACAAAATGGTTCCTAACCTCCAAGAGTTAGAAAAAAAATATATCAAAAACATGTGTATCAATTTGAAACAGACTTGACACTATAAGTTGCATTCTCTTGAAGGTGATTTGGGTAAACTCCATCAAGGATATGAACGTTTAGTTAGACGTGGAGCAAGGCCTAGAGTGGAGCCAAAGGTATCTTTGTCAGGGCTATGGACACATGGCTGACAATAGAGAAATGTCCAAGCTAACCCCTTTAAAGTTGAGTATAACTATATACATCTAAAAATGTTTTCCCATAACCTATGTTCAAATCCATAAAGCTTGAAGGTACTAATTCTAAAACCCAGAGGCATGTTGGTCAATCAATTCAAAGCATGCACATGGTATGAATGCTCTTCAAGTTTTCAGTCTTTAATCCTTCAAGTTAAAAGTTGTTGGTTTTAGAGAAAAAATTATAATATTTGTTTCATCTGCCAAGGGATGATTAATTTATGATTATATTCTAAACCAGGATATCTAAATTTTAACATATTATTATGTTTCCCACAAAGGTCACCATTTGTTAAGTTCAACATGCCGCATTTTCCTAAAAATGGGGACCTTATGAAATCTTGGGTCATTTATCGTAAGACATACCTTACCATTGATTCCACATGATAAACCCCCTTTGTCTGACTTTAAAAGTTTAAAAAATCATGTTAGTCCATGACAAATATTAATGGGTACCTTTTTAAAATGTTTTATTAATGTCTAGTTCATTGGTTTTCTAATGATCTAATTTATTTAAAAGTGCTCTTATAAAGGGTTAAAATTCAAAAAATCAAGTTATGATCCCAAAAATGTAATCAAAATTACTTAATTAAGGTTTCTATATCATAGTATTACTTTGGATATGTCAAAAATCATAAATTTGATACTATGATGTACCTTGATTTTAAGTTTTAAATTAGGGCCCAATTCAGATTCCATACTTAGAATTTATGAATTTAAACTTTCCCCTTTTCTTTTATCAGAAAATTACTAACTTTCACATTTATTTCCTTTATAAAGGAACCTGATGCCAACTCAGCCTCAATTGACACGTGGCAGTATTGCATGCATTGGTCATTCAATAATTTAAAGTTTGGGACTTAGTCACATATATTTTAGATTTTGAAAAAAATCATGACCCAATGACCCAATCAGAGTATGCCACTTGGCACTTAGTCATGGTGTTTAGATTTCAAATGAAATTTAAAAAAGGTTTGTGACCCCGTGATCCAATGAGAGTCTGCCACTTGGCACTCAATCATGGTGTTTTAAGTTCAAAGAGAAGTTACAAAAGTTTTGCAACCCAATGATCCAATTGCAGCATGCCACTTGGAATCCATTCACACTCTTCCTAGGATCCTACTATTTTTTCAAAGTCTCACGACCAAGTGACCCAATGGGAATGTGCTACTTGTCATTCAATCACTACGTTTCTACCTACAAATAAGAGAAACCCAATCAAGGCATGCCACATGGTGCCCAGTTACAGTTAACTAAGACCTCAACTGCTTTCAAGATCTCCATGATAAAGTGATCCAATCGCATCATGCCAATTGGCACTTAGTCATGAACTTCATGCCCCTGCAACTAAGGTACAATGTTCAATAACTCAAATGTTATGATTAGATGACAAGATGACACTTGAAACTTAGTCACTCAACCTTGGATAGCTTAGTGTTATGTGAAAGCCACCTGATAGCTGAAACCAATAGGTTGATGACACATGGACCCCTTACCTCTTGGTAATATCATATGATCAAAGGAAATCGTGAAACCTAGAAAAAAACAATCCATTCAAAATATGACATGTGGCTAAGTGTTGTAGTAGTCAAGTCCACCAAACATTTCATACAAGTCATGTGACAGTGTGAGCTAATGCCAACTTTCCACTTGGAAAGCCAGTTGATGTCCCAAGTCCACATTAGCACAAAACAAAAGGGGTTGAGCCATGCAATATTAAAAGGAAGAGTGATCCAATCAGTAGCAAACACGTAGAAGAATATCACACAATCTATTCAGATAGCCCAATATCTGAAATAAAAAGATGGAGTGCACAAAAAGGTGTTAAGTGTCAAGTATGACACCTAGGTGGCACATAGTTATCCACAAAGTGTTGATTATTGGTGTGAATTAAGTGCTAATGGGGCTCATTTCAGCAGTTATAAATCCAAGTCACCTCAAAATAAAAGTCAAGGCTATAGTAAGGAGCCATGTGGACAAGCCAAAAGCAGTGATTCGCTGATTTCCAAAAGTGGATTTTCAAAGCCGTTAGAATAAAACTAAAGATCTACCTAGGATTTAAGTCAAATCAAGATAAATATACTTTCCATTTATGACTCGTATCTTTTAGTTCAAAATTCTAAAAAAACTAGAGTTTAAATCTTGTCTCAAGATGTTATATTCACTTTCGATTGTTATCTCCTAAAGAACTCTGAAATATTATGTGTTATTTGCTAAGAGATCCTGTGCATTCTTTTTTCATTAGATCAATCCATGAATTCATAAGTCAAAAAATAGAAATCATGGCCGAAGTTGGAACATCTAGATCTACCAAGCTAGAACAAGTTTCATTCCACTATTCATATGGAATGAACATCATCTTTCAGGACACCAATTTCAATTCTATTGTATTGGGCACTAAAAACAAGCATATAATGATCTATTCTACCATATGGAAAAGACTATAGATAGAGACAATGATGATGAATAAGGATTTAGTAATGTAGAAGACAGATTGGATATCTTGGCACTCAAGTTTGTAGGATTTCACAAGGCTACATCCAACCCATAAGTACTCCCCTGTACGAACTTAGTCCACCAAATGTTTCTTCAATACAGGTGTGTAGATAATATAAGTCTTTTAACTTGGGTAATGACATTGCTTTCATAGATGGGCTAGTATTTCCGACTTATTATGATTTTCCCAGACCATAGATTGTTTACAAATAGGAAACTGTCATCTAGTGTCTTAAAACACACGACATTAGAGAAGTTTTGAGGGACTAGGCAAAAAATAAGGGGAGGTTTGTATGCAAATTAAGATCAACCAAATCCCCATCACCCAATTTAAAAAGGGGGTAAAAATGGGGATGGCTATGATGAACAAGTTTCATGGGAAAGAAGACATAGGCCACATAGATGAGAAGTGGGTTCCACTTCTATTCATGATCATAGATAATGCCAAGATTCCCCCTTTGGGAGAAATCGCATCCTGCAACTTGGCAGCTCAAATTAAGAAGGTCATGGCCAACCAGAGAGATCACTTTTATATGATGTATTACCTGGTGGATGCCATCTGTGCTACCCAGAAGTTCCCCCAATTCACCAATTGTGATCCAAACCTAAAGTGAATCGTGTCTCATTTTTTCTCAAAGGTAAGAATCTACAAGTACAAGTAGGAGATGCAGGCCATTGTCGAGCATTTTTATCCAATAGTGTATAAGGTCATCTATGAGAGGCCTATGCCCAAGCTATCAAAAGAAATTAAAATAACCTTAATCACCCTGGGAGCCTAATGGTATTATCCAGACTACATAGTAATAAGGGTAGTAGGAATCAAGATAACCCCCTTCAACTTGCCTACCACAATGTCAGACAAGTTAGTTGAATAAGAGATTTTCTTTCAACTACTCACAGGGGTAGATGGATTATGCAAAAATAATAAAAGAAGACTAGTTTATCCTCAATTATCCAACATTAGTCAATTTAAGATTGAAAGCTAAAAATCATTTATTGTTTCCACCAATCAAAGGCCCACCTTTGGTTTGGAAAAGGATGCCAATAAGGAGTGGGACTCTGAACACATAACATTCAAACACTGCATCAAGCACAAGGCAGCTCTAAGCATCACCTACCATCATGATCCCAAAGTTGAAGACCAGTTTTACATCATTGCATCCAGTGACATAGAGGTGAAGTAGAGATTAAAGGTTTTCAACATCCCATAGGTAAAAGGAAGGTTGGATGATGCATGATTTTACCAAGTTTTTGAAAATGAGGATACTCAGGTAAGAGCATCAGCATCTACATTCCATGTTGTTATTACTGAGGAGGAAACGTTGACTGACCCATAACTTATTCAAAGAATACTCCAGGTATTATCTCCTATTTTGGAGAAGGAAGGGATTGATACATGAAAACAAATTGAGCAATATTCTATTTCAAGAGCAGCATCTAGCATTCCATCCCACACATAAATCATTACATTAGTACATGTGAGACCTTCAGTGGAAGCAATAGTTACAGCTACTCCAACTCTGACAAGTTTAGCATTAGGGTTGCCTCCACTTCATCCTCCTACTAGAGGGGAACCAGTTATAATAGCTTAGGAGTGTGTCTATCTACCTCCTTCATTCTTATAT
Source organism: Torreya grandis (assembly GCA_037957365.1). Lineage (NCBI taxonomy): Eukaryota > Viridiplantae > Streptophyta > Pinopsida > Cupressales > Taxaceae > Torreya > Torreya grandis. The sequence continues at coordinate 2,093,523 of JARHVA010002171.1, read as the reverse complement.
AACCAACCCTTGGGCATATTTTATGAACCCCCTACTTTAGACCATATGAACCTCTTACCCTACAGGCTTCTCACCAAACCTGTAATTAGGCATGTGACTATGCCATTACCCATTGTTAACCCCTTCGTCATATCATCCAATTTTAAGGTCTCTGTAATGGCCAATTTGCCTCCAGTTCTACTTGGGCCTATGCGTAGACCAGGTTCCCAACTGCCTAAGAAGAGTCCCATTGTTATCATCCCCCAAGTTCTTTTGTTCACAACTAGTGCTTCAGTTAGCACTAGTTTTTATTCTTCCTCAAGAATGACACTTCCAACTTCGTTCCCCATCTCTGCATTTTTCTTAGTCACATCCACAGTTTTTTCCTATATGTTAGCTTTCCAAGGGTTAACATCCACCTAATAATTTCCTCCATCTACTCAAACTCTGAGGGGATCTTCAAACAAATCATGGATAAAATAGATGCAATTGGCTACATTGGAAAACCAAGATTTGGTCACAGTGGACCCTCCATAGGTCACATTAGAATTTTACAAGAAGGTTGGATCAATGAAGAGGTTGGCCAAGAGGAAGGTCACCCATCCAGACCAAACAATTGTGTATGAGTCAAAGGAGACTCTATTCAATCTGACTAAGAAGAAAAGAGCTAGGTCGGGTTAACAAGATTAGTATGAAGAGGACCCCCTCTCGGGTCTAAAGGCATATGGAGATGTAGTTGCTAAATTGATAAAAAGAGTGCAGTAGAGAGAAACTGACCTAGAGTAACAACATAAAGACACATTTTTTTAGGAGACCATAGCCAAAGTAGAATGGGTTGTTGGACAAATGTTTGACACATTGAACACCTTGGCCTAATATAAGGTAAATGGAGATGAAATCTATAATAGGATCCTCAAAGTAGACACTGCATATGGGGAAAATGAAATCAAGATAATTAACTTGGTGAAGTTGATTAGGATGAAGAAGTTTGAGGACTTGAATTTTATCCCCTTGGAGGACTTGAGCACCACTCAGTCCTATATAATTGGTAGAAAGAAAGCTCTGAACTAGTGGATTGATGAAATGATATCCTTGGTCTAGTCTCTCACTCAGTAAGGAGACAGAGTCATCACTTTGATAAAGAGGCTGAGATCATGCGCCTTGCCAATAAGGATGGTTCCACTTTTAGCAAGGATGCCTTCAAGGCCTAGTTTCATAACTTTAATGTAAACTTCAGAAAGCATGCCATGGCTAGAGGAGTAACTTTTGGGAAAGAAATGGTAGACTTGGCTTCATATGCCAACCAGGGGATAGAAAAGGTTATGAAAATTAATGAAGTTGTTGTTGGGGGATCAATCCAACAATAGATTACAATTGTGAAAGCAATAAACACGGAATTAAATCAGATTGACAAGTAATTAGAATGATAATAGCAAGAACAAGAGATACAAGAAAACACCTTGAAAACTTGTATTAACAAACTCTTTACAAAAGGAATACAATTGAAGAAAGCTTCTTTCTTCCACACCTCTCTTAGATGTATAGATCTCTCACTAGATCTCTATTCCTTAAGAGCTCTCTCTCTCAAGAACAATCAACTCCAACAAACTTAGATTGATTCAATTCTGTACTGTTCTTCTCATACAATGAATTACAATAATTCACAATAACTCCAACAACTACAATAATCTACTACAAAGCTAAGAAGATCTAATTCTACATATAGAATTAGGAGACTTGAGCATGTACTTCCAACAAGCAGTTAAGCCGCTTGAACAAGGGCTCTAAAAATAGTATTGCTAACAATAAAGACGCGAGCTTGAGACTTCAACTCAAACTTATCATGCAAACACTCGCTTCAGTCCACAGAAATAACTTTCTAGACACGCAGGTAACCGACGTCGGTTCCTGCTGCTTGTCTGTGACCGCCGTCGGCCGACCCTCTACCGACGTCGACATCTCTGCAACTGCTTCTGATCGATGCCGGTGTCTGTGTAGACCCAAATCTGCTAAGTGTGCTCCTTGGTGAAGCTTTTAGCTCCACACCCTAACAATCTCCCACTTGGAGATAAACATCTGCACTAGTACCTGTACAGCAACATCTTCTAGCTCCTCCATCTTCAACTCAATCATCAAGACCAACAGAAGTTGAATGATGATTCAACTTCTCCTTTGTAACCAGCTTGGTTAACATATCAGCAGGATTCCTATCTGTATGGATCTTCTCCAGCTTCAACTCACCATCTTCCAATACATGTCGTATGAAGTGATACCTTAGCTGTATGTGCTTTGTTCTTGAATGAAGAGCTGAATTTCTAGCCAAATGGATTGCACTCTGACTATCACTATACAATCTGCCACTCTCATGCTCCCTACCAAGCTCATCTATGAACCGTGTCATCCATATCATCTCCTTGCTAGCTTCTGTGGCTGCAATATACTCTGCTTCTGTAGTTGACAAGGCAACAACCTTCTGCAACTTAGATATCTAGCTAACCGCCGTTCCACCTACAGTAAAAACATAACCTGTAGTGCTCCTCCTGCCATCTAAATCACCTGCCATATCTGAATCTACATAACCATGTAGAGAAGAATCTGAACCTCCATAGCACAAGTGCCTACTGCTGGTTCCTCTCAGATATCTAAGGATCCACTGAATTGCTTTCCAATGTTCCTTACCTAGATTGGCCATATACTTATTTACCACTCCCACTGCTTGGGCAATATCCAATTTAGTACACACCATTGCATACATCAAACTCCCTACTGCGGAAGAATATGGAACCTTACTCATGTACTCTACCTCATCATATGAATTAGGACATTGTTCTTTACTCAACTTAAAATGTCCAGCCAAAGGTGTGCTTACCGGTTTAGCATCCTGCATATTGAACCGTTTTAACACCTTGTCCACATAATCTTCTTGAGACAATATCAACCTGTGATTTTTCCTGTCTCTCTCAATGCTCATGCCAAGAATTTTCTTTGCTGCTCCCAAATCCTTCATAGCAAACGTTTGAGCTAATTTTACCTTAAGCTCAGAGATATCCTGCATGTGTGATCCTGCAACCAGTATATCATCTACATACAACAATAGAATAATATATCGACCGTTATCAAATCTCTTGAAATACACACAATGGTCTGATTGACACCTACTGCAGCCATGCTCAGTCATAAACTTGTCAAATTTTAAGTACCATTTCCTAGGAGCTTGCTTGAGGCCATACAAGCTTTTCTTCAATCTGCACACAAACTTCTCCTTACCCTTGACCTCGAATCCTTCTGACTGTTCCATATAAATTTTTTCATCCAAATCTCTATGAAGAAACGTTGTCTTAACATCTAGCTGCTCAAGATGCAAATCCTCAAAAGCAACCAAAGACAATACAACCCTTATTGAAGTCATTTTAACAACAGGAGAGAAAATCTCACCAAAGTCGATACCTGGCTTTTGTGCAAATCCTTTCACTACCAATCTAGCCTTATATCTCATCTGTTCATTCTCACCTTCTTTCAACCTGTAGGTCCATTTGTTCTTGAGTGTTCTCTTACCAGCTGGCAATTCAACTAAATCCCATGTTTGGTTCTCTCTTAAGGACTCCAACTCCTCAACCATGCCACGCTCCCACTGACTCTTGGACTCCACCTGTATTGCTTCTTCAAAACTCTCTAGTTCTCCACCATCAATTAGCAATAAATAAAATAAATAAGGAGAATATCTTATTGGAGGCTTACTCACCCTTTCTGACCTCCTGATGGGTGTCTGAGACTCGTCTACAACACGCTATCCACCCAAATTCTCTGACAGTGACCGACTTCGGTCACCTACAGACCTGTTACTGACCGACGTCGGTTCTCCCTGACCGACCTCGGTACCTATACGGCTGACGTTGGTCTCTATATGGCTGACGCCGATTTCTGTTCTGTCGACGCCGGTTCCTAACCTGCCGACGTCGGTCTCTGTGTTTTCCTACAAGTGATTATTTCTTTTTTTCGTGAGCTCATCTTGGACTTTCACCTCATCCAATTCACCATTACTCTGCTCAGATTGATTCAGCTTCTTTAGCTGATCACAATACATCACTCTTTCATTGAAAACAACTTCACGGCTCCTGATTACCTTGTTAGTTTTTAGATTTCATAATCTGTAACCAAAATCATCTGAGCCATAGCCAATAAACGTGCACCTCATAGACTTAGCATCTGGCTTCTTTCTATTTTCCTTATCTATATGCACAAAGGCTTCACAACCAAAAACTTTGAGATATGAGAGATCAACTTTTTAACCTATCCATGCCTCTTCTGGAATACCACCATCTAGAGCTGTAGAGGGTCCTCTGTTAATCAGGTATACTACAGTGTCAACAGCTTGTGTCCAAAATTGTAAGGGCAAACCGGCATGCAATCTCATACATCTTGCACACTCCATTATTGTCATGTTCATCTTTTCAGCAATACCATTCTACTGAGGTGTCTTTGAAACTGTCCTTTGCCTGCGAATTCCATGCATGTAACAATAATCTCTGAACTTATGACTGCAGAACTCACCACCATTATCTGATCTCAGGCACTTTAATCTTTTACATGTTTTATTCTCAACCATAGCTTTCCAAACCTTAAAAGTCTCAAATACATCAGATTTCTTTCTAATACAATAGATCCATACCTTCCTTGTAGCATCATCTATGAAAGATACATAGTACTGTGATCCTCTAATGGAAGCAACCTGATACGATCCCCACACGTTTGTGTGAATAAGCTCCAACTTGTGCCTCTTCTTAGTAGACCCAATCTTGAGAAAACTAACCCTTTTCTATTTTCCAAATACACAGTGCTCACAAAACTCTAGATCTATGCCTTTTAAATCTGAAAGCATACCTTTGGACTTAAGAATTGACATCTCCTTCTCACTCATGTGGCCAAGCCTTGAGTGCCACAATTTAGCGTCCACATCTAAAGTAAATAATACAGAAGAAGATTTGTTAGTAACATAATTACACAAATAGAGAGTACCTTCTCTCTTACCTCTGGCCATAACAAGTGCACCCTTGGTCACCTTCCAAGATTCTGCTGTGAGAGTTACTGTACAACCCTCATCCCCTAACTTTCTTGCAGAAATTAAATTTCTCTTCAAGCTAGGAACATGCATCACATCTCTCAACACCCATGTGTTGCCATTCTGCATCTTCAGCTGCACTTTACCTTTGCCAATTATTTTACAGGGCTCCTCATCCCCTAGATACACTATTCCAAAATCTCCATGGATATAGTCACTGAAATATTCCCTGTTAGGGGTAGCATGAAAAGATGCACCAGAATCTAATACCCAAGATTTTATATTATTATGCAGAGAGAAAATTAAAGCATCATGTGCAATACCTGCAATCTTGGCTTCTTCCTTTCCTTCGTGCTGATTGTCCTAATTAGGTTTTGACCAACAATCTCTGCTTATGTGCCCCATCTTTCCACAATTCTAGCATTGTGGCCTTCTGCCATTTCTGGATTTAGATCTGTCTTTTCCCTTTGATTTGGATCTTAATCTGCCTTTCTTGCTCTTCTCTTTCTGCCTTCCCCTGCTCTCAAAACTTAAAGCGTTCTCGGATGCCTCTTCTATGCTTTTCCTACGTATTTTCTCATTCAAGATAACACTAACAACATCCTCTACTTTCAAAATATTTGATGCAGATGCAGTATTACTTACTGCCATTACTAAGCCATGCCAACTTTTAGGCAAAGAACATAATATCAAAAGAGCTTTTATTTTATCATCAAACACTATATTCACTGAACTTAACTGATTCACAATACCATTGAAATCATTCAGATGAGTAGAAACAGATCCACCTTCATTCATATGCAAATTAAATAACTATTTCATAAAATATACTTTATTGGAAGCTGAGGGTTTTTCATACAAATTTGCTAACATAGTCATCAACTCTACCGTAGATTTTACCTGTGATAAATTGGATATCATAGTGGATGTTAGACTCAGTCTTATAGACCCCAGAGCCTTTCTGTCAAGAACTTCTCATTCTTCATCCTCCATGTCTTTGGGCTTCTTTGCAACCCCACCTAACGGTAAGTAGAGATCCTTCTGATACAGATAATCCTCTATCTGCATTCTCTAGTGTTGATAATTTTTGCCATTGAACTTTTCCATTCTCAATTTACTTTCATCTGCCATTGCTTCTCCCACTCAAACAAAAATCCCTGCAAAAACTCCTGTGAGAACCTGTAATCAATACACACTACACAAATCTGAACCACCTGTTAGTGAACCTGAACTTTGATATCAATTATTAGATATCAAGCTCTGAACCTGCAACCAAGGCTCTGATACCACTTGTTGGGGGATCAATCCAATAATAGATTACAATTGTGAAAGCAATAAACGCGAAATTAAATCAGATTGACAAGTAATTAGAATGATAATAGCAAGAATAAGAGATACAAAAAAACACCCTGAAAACTTTTATTAACAAACTCTTTACAAAAGGAATACAATTGAAGAAAGCTTCTTTCTTCCACACCTCTCCTAGATGTATAGATCTCTCACTAGATCTCTATTCCTTAAGAGCGCTCTCTCTCAAGAACAATCAACTCCAACAAACCTAGATTGATTCAATTATGTACTGTTCTTCTCATACAATGAATTACAATAATTCACAATAACTCCAACAACTACAATAATCTACTACAAAGCTAAGAAGATCTAATTCTACATATAGAATTAGGAGACTTGAGCATGTACTTCCAACAAGCAGTTAAGCCACTTGAACAAGGGCTCTAAAAATAGTATTGCTAACAATAGAGACGCGAGCTTGAGACTTCAACTCAAACTTATCATGCAAACACTCGCTTTAGTCCATGGAAATAGCTTTCTGAACACGCAAGTAACCGACGTCGATTCCTGCTGCTTGTCTGTGACTGTCGTCGACCGACCCTCTGCCAACGTCGGTGCTTCTACAACTGCTTTTGACCGACATCGATCGCTCCTGATCGACGCCGATGTCTGTGTAAACCTGAATCTGCTAAGTGTGCTCCTTGGTGAAGCTTTTAGCTCCACACCCTAACAGTTGTAAGACCTCTCCTAATCAGGCATGATGCAATGGCAAGGCTTACATTGATCTAAAATTGATCGACAATGACTACAAGAGATACTCTAAATCATGGAGAGGGAAAATATAAAGTGATAAGTAAGAAACTAACAAACCACAAACCGTCACTGCAAGAACCTCTACCTCCTCGGCTCCTATTGGGATATCTTCTTTTTCAGCTAACACTAACACTCCTTCAGTTATTGTGGGTTCACATCCATCTTATTCTACATTAAGAGCTTCATCATCGACCACATTAATAGGATCTCAATGATGGGGAATCAAGAACAACAAACAGCTCTGATCCCACTTGTCAGGATCTTGCTCCTCAATAAGAGCACAATATGATTACCTTATATTAGCAACTAAACACGTGAAATTAAATCAGAAGTAACAAGTAACTAGAATTTATAAATAGCATAGAATATGAGAGACAATACACAATCTTGTATTAATACTCATCCAGAAAGAAAATACAATAAAGAAGATGCCACTTCTTCTTCCACCTCTATGAGGCTTTCCACACACCTCAAGGGCTCCCAGCAATTCTCAATCAAGAGTTCACTCTCCTACCAAAAATGGTCTCAACACACAACTCAAACACAGAATTGGTGTTCACCTCCAACCAGTCAGTAATAACCCTGCCAGTCACAAGTACTCAAAGTAATTCAAGTAGATCTCCCATAAGCTTGCAACAACTTGCAACTCAAATGATCTTACTTACCATGTAGAACTTTTCATTTATCTTGCAACAACCTGTAGATCACCCTGTTCTTACAATTAGAAGGATCTTCTTTGCCTTCCTCTATTTGCTCATCTATGGAACTACAAGGAGCTACACTTGCTCAACTCTAACTAGCACACTGGCTATCTAACACACCTTACAATACATGCCAATGGGTCTATAAATAGATCCCACACTTAAACAATAACTTAGACTTCTAATTTACAATAATTAGACTCACAACTCAAGACCAAAAATAGCTTTTTACATGCAAACACTCGGTTCAACAAACTAACTGTTCGTGCAATGAATAGTTTTGGAACCGCCACAGGTGACCAACATTGGTCCCTGTCTGCCTGGAGATGATCGACATCGGCCGACCTCCTGCCGATGCCGGTTGCCTTTCTGCACTGTAGATGACCAACGTCGGTTACACTACTGACGCTGATATCCTTGGAACTCAGCAATCTCCTCCATGTCTGCATAGTTAAATCTTTTAGCTCTATAATCTAACAATCTCTCACTTGGAGATAAATAGCTGCAACTGTACCTGTACCTATACCTATACCTGTACTTATACATCATCTAGTTTGTTCCCTTAGCTTTGTATCCCTCTTCAAGATCACTCTTGAAGACCAACCACCACAAATCCTGTGGTGCACCTCCTGTCATCCAAATCACCTACCACATCTGCATCTACAAACCCATGTAGAAAATAACTTGACCCTGCATAGCATGTGCACCTGTTGTTGGTCCCTCTCAGATACTTGAGAATCCACTGAACTGCCCTCCAGTGCTTCTTTCCCAGATTGGTTCCAAACTTTTTGACAACACCCACTGCTTGAAAAATCTCAGGTCTAGTACATACCATGTACTTAACCTCATTATGTGAATCAAGACACTGTTCATAGAACTATCCAACCATCGGTGTGCTAACCGATTTCACATAATCATCTGAAGACAAAGTCAACTTGTGACCTTCCATGTCCCTAGAACACACTCATGCCAAAGAATCTTGTTGCTCCCAAATTCCTCATGACACACCTCTGAACTAGCTTTACCTTTAGTTCAGCAACTCTCTGTATTTGTAACCCTACAACAAGCACACAATACAATAACAGGATAATGTAGCTAATATTATCCAATCTGATAAAGAGAAACACAATGGTCAAACCTCCATTGTCATGCAGCTTACAAAAGACCATATACCCTAGTCTTCTGTCTCACGTGTCCATTCCCGTTCTTTTTTATCATGAACATCCATTCGTCTCTCAGTGCTTTCTTCCAGCTGGCAACTCCACCCAAAAACTCTTGTTTGGTTCTTCTCCAAGGAATCGCATTCTTCATCCATGTCAAGCTCCCATTGTTTCCTTAATCTACCTGCTCTGCTTTTTTAATAACTTCCTGGTTATTGCCATCAGTGAGCAACAAATAGTGTAAAGAAGGGAAATGACAATTTTGAGGCTTACTTACCCTTTAAGTCCTCCATAAGGCACTTGAGACTCCTTGACAGCTTGATGTCCGCCCAAAATCCATCTCAGTGACTGATGCCGGTCACATCTCAGTCTGCATCCGATCGATGTCAATTCCATGCAACTGTCTCATCGTTGACGTCGATTCTCCCTGACTGACGCCGGTGTTTATCTATCCTGAGTCACCAATGTTGGGCTGCACATCGCTGACGTTGGTCCCTATCTGGATGTTGACGTCAATTTTCTAACCGACATCAGTCTCTGTGTTTTACTTATGAGCGATGACATTTACCTGCGAGCTCCTTTTGGATCAAACCCTTGTCCATATCAACCTTGCTCTGCTCAAAAAATTTCAGCCCCTTGCGCTGATCTCTATCTATCACCTTCTCCTTGAAAACTAAGGCTTTCTTATTCTTGTCACGAATATCAAATTTTTCAAGAAACGTCACTTTCTTCTTCTGCATACAGAAATCTTGATCCATACTTTTCAAATCCAAAAGCATACCCTTTGACTCAAGAACATGCATCCTCTTTTTATTCATGTGACCAAGTTTATTAAGCTACATCTTCAAATCTACAGCTGAAGTAGATAAACTAAAAAGAGAATCAGTAATATAAGTAGATAGATAAAGCGTACCTACTTTCTTACCTCTTGCTACAACAAGTGCACCCTTCGTAACCTTCCAAGAGTCCGCTGTGAGAGTTACTATGCAACTCTCATCACCCAACTTTTTAACAAAAATTAAATTTCGCTTCAAGATTAGGATATGCATGACCTCCTTCAACACCCATCTGTTCCATGTCTGCAATTTCAGCTTCACTTTTATTTTGCCAACCATCTGACAAGGCTTACCATCCCCTAAATAAATTTATCCAAAGTCTCCCTGGACATACTCATGAAAAAATTTCCTATTTGGGGATGCACGAAAAGAGGCACCAAAATCTAAAACACAAGATTCTACTTTATCTAAGAAACATACCAGAGCATCATGTGCAACATAATCTGCAACATCTGCTTCTTCATGTCCTTCATGCTGATCTTTATTCACCCAACAATCTCTCTTTAGATGCCCTTGCTTTCCACATTTCTAGTAGGTTATTCTGCCATACCTAGACTTGGATCTCCTGCCTATCTTAGACCTTGATCTCCCATGCTCGATCTCTCTTTGCCTTCCCTTGCTTTCCACACTCAAAGAATTTCTTGATGATTCACCTGTACTTTTTTTGCAAATTTTTTCATTCAAGATTACACTCACAACATCATCCACTTTTAAGATTTTTGAAGCAGACGCAGTATTACTAACTGCCATTACCAAACTCTCTCAACTTTTAGGTAATAAGCATAAGATTAAGAGAGCCTTAATTTCATCATCAAAAATAATATTGACTGAACTTAACTAGTTTACCAAACCATGAAAATCACTAAGATGACTATGAACAGATCCACCTTCTAATATTTACATATTAAATAATTACTTCATAAGAAATAACTTATTTAAAGCTGAGGGTTTTTCATATAAATTTGCCAAAGATTCCATCAACTCTATCGTTGTCTTACCCTGAGATAAGTTGGAAATCACAAAAGATGCAAGGCTCAACCTTATAGATCCCAGAGCCTTCCGATCAAGAACCTCCCATTCTTCATCAGCCATATCCGTGGGCTTGCATGCAACCCCACCCAATGGTAAGTACAAATCTTTCTGATACAGATAATCTTCAATCTGCATCCTCCATAATTGATAGTTCTTGCCATTACACTTCTCCATTCATAGCTTACTTTCTTCTGTCATTGCTATACTCCCACTCAAACAAAAACTCCTATGAGTAACCTGTAATCAACACACACTAACCAGATCTGAAACACCTGTTAGTAACCCAACCAAAAGCTCTGATACCAATTGATGGAGAATCAAGAATAACAAACAGCTCTGATCCCACTTGTCAAGATCTTGCTCCTCAATAAGAGCACAATATGATTACCTTGTATTAGCAACTAAACATGCAGAATTAAACCAGAAGTAACAAGTAACTAGAATTTACAAATAGCACAGAATATGAGAGACAATACACAATCTTATATTAATACTCATCCAAAAAAAAAATATAATAAAAAAGATGCCACTTCTTCTTTCACCTCTGTGAGGCTTCCCACGCACCTCAAGGGCTCCTAGTAATTCTCAATCAAGAGTTCACTCTCCTACCAAAAATGGTCCCAACACACAACTCAAACACAGAATTGGTGTTCGCCTCCAACCAGTTAGTAATAACCCTGCCAGTACACAAGTAATCAAAATACTTCAAGTAGATCTCTCATAAGCTTGCAACAACCTGCAACTCAAATGATCTTACTTACCATGTAGAACTTCTCCTTGATCTTGCAACAACCTGCAGATCACCATGTTCTTACAATTGGAAGGATCTTCTTTGACTTCCTCTATTTGCTCATCTGTGGAACTAGAAGGAGCTACACTTGCTCAACTCTAACTAGCACATTGGCTATCTAGCACACCTTACAATACATGCCAATGGATCTATAAATAGATCCCACACTTAAACAATAACTTAGACTTCTAATTTACAATAATTAGACTCGCAACTCAAGACCAAAAATAGCCTTTTACATGCAAACACTCGGTTCAACGAATTAACTGTTCATGCAACGAACAGTTCTGAAACTACCACAGGTGACCGACATCGGTCCCTGTCTGCTTGGAGATGACCAACGTCGACCGACCTCTTGCTGATGCCGGTTGCCCTTCTGCACTGTAGATGACCGACGTCAATTACACTGTTGATGCCGGTATCCCTGGAACTCAGCAACCTCCTCCATGTCTGCATAGTTGAAGCTTTTAGCTCCACAACCTAACACTCAACCCAACACTTTAGGAATGAGATAACCTTATGTTAGGCTCTCTTGATGAGAATCATGTCCCAATTCCTTTCAAATGCATTGTAAAATATTCTTCTATTTGAATAAAAAATATTCTCTAGTTTTAGGACATTAGGGACCTTGTCCACTAATAGGTGTCATATATTTGGTTCTATTATAACTGTCTTAGGCATTTGATGGCCTATATATAGGGGCCCTCCCCCTTTATTCTACTTCAGAATAGAATTTTGTGATTTTAATGCAAAGATAAAGAAGATTTCCTAAAATTTGCTTGTTTTCATTATTTTCATATGTTCTTATTTCTCAAATATTTGTTAATAACACATGATTTCATTTATTTCAATGGTTAAATCTGATAATAGTGTTTTGAATGCATCTTGCTAGTTTGTGCTTTCTACTATGCTAACAAAGTTTGTCTATGTATGTTGTGTTTCCTTCTATTATGTAAATAAATGTGTTGAAAGCAATTTATTATAAGTAGTCATTTCAAAGCATACTTTTCAGATATCTTCATTATATTTACCATATAATCTCCACTGTATTTATGATTCTCTAAGTCTAGCACTATAATCTCATAGGTGTTAGTTTTATTCACATTATTGTTAGAAGGAACGAAATGAGATCTATTGGTCTTTGTTGTTGCAAATAAAACTTTATTTTTTTCCCTACCCTACTTCCTTTTATTTTTTTTAAACATGAATCACTTTAGATTAATTCTCACTATAAATATCCACTTGTTGTTTAAGTCTAGGCATAAGTTGGCAAAATATAGAAGCAATTTTACATCATAATAATACAAAGAAATTTCAGATAGATTGTGTCACTACTAAGTTCCTATTGTCCCTATAGTAGAGTCTACTTACAAGCTAAAGGTGGTGGCTACATAATTATTTCAGCAAAACTGAATTAATCCCTAAGGTCTTCTAGTACCTACACTATAAACTGAAAAATATTATTCTGATGTTCGCATTATATCCTTGACACATATATACATCAACACTTTCAACTACTAGTGGTACCATAAATGGATGAGCTTTATGTCCCCCCAATTATTAATCATTTGCACTATATTATTTCTTATAATTTAATATATAAGATATTTCCTCTTCTACAAAGTATAAGTCTAAAGTTGTTTCTAGATTGGAAGAAAATGGATGAGGAGAATATGTTGGCTTGTAAGCCTAGGATTATTCATAAAACAACACATCCCACTAGTAAATAACTTGAATATTACTTCGAATTATAATTTGATATTCTTTCACATCTTTAAAATAGCCAAAAAAAAATATTATATAATTTTATGCCATTTTATTCTTCTTTTATTCTATGTAGATTAGACCTTGTATAAAAAATATGAATTTTCATAGCACCAATAAATCACCTAAGCTAGAGACTTAGGAACTCACCTAAGGCACAACAAGAGATCACTAAAAACCCCATTATGAGGATACAACATATACACATCCACATATGCATCATCTTAACAATATTTAACGCATAATTATTAAGTAAACATAAACTAGAATATAACCCATTTAAACTTTCTCATACCATAATGCATCTTTATTATTGTACATCAATGTTACAAATCATACAATTATCTAATATTAAAATATTTTCTATCTATAGATGATATTTACTCATAAAAATCATGCAATGATATCTCTCATCAATCACTTAGATTTTACCTCATATCCTTCTTCAACCACTCTAACCCAGCATATGTAAATTTTGTAATACTTCTAAGTATTTATTTTTCCAAATATCCTAAAAGAGAGGTCAACACCCTTATTTACCACATTATTAGAACCCTTAAACTCTTTCTATATAATACACTTTTAGTGTCACATGTTCCTTCTTTAGAAATTGTAACTCCACTTGTCCATCCTAATAAATAAATTATATGTATCTATTATCATATTCTTTCCAACCTATATTAATCCCACATAATAAACATTATCTTTTCTTGGATGCATTGCATTTGTCATCTTATCATCAACTTTGATTCTCCTTGGACTTCTTTCAATTTCATGTTTCTTCCCCAAATTGTGTTTCTTTCAACCTTCACATTGATATTTCCTTTTATCTATATGTTATTCTTATTTCTTTGTTCTCTTATGTTGATGCATGTAAGTGTATCACAGGGTTCTCATAGTGTTGAAAACACTTCTCGTTTCAATATTCAAAGAATATTTTGCATGAGTTGTTGGTTTTGATCTTCCTGAGATCTGTGGAGTAGCGGCCAAGTTATTTGACTGTTTCACAAAATGAATAGGCAAATGGTTGTTGGGAGCAATCATGGTCTTGAAGCCTTTTGTGAAAGATGAAAGTTATCTTAACTAAGTCTAATGAATAATGATCAAAACCTAAAGTCTAAACCCTAATTTAACATGAAAATTTACAATGAAAATTTAAGTTACAGTGATTTGGTCAAAAAATGAGAGAATAGGTAGGGTAGGGCAGAAAAGAAGGATGTTTCTATTCTAAGTTCAGACATCATGAAAAAGCTTAAATTTCATCAAAGACTTGCAATTCAAACCAGTATATGACATGAAATTATATTATAGGTACAGATCCTATCATATACCAAGTAAATGTCTAAGGATATTTGAAACATGCAAATTAGAAATCAGATTCACTTTAAATATTTACTTCCACAAGAAAATTACATTAGCACATCTTCAAAAAAAGCAATGAAATTGAAATGAACCTAAAAACTTTTAGTCAACCTAGAATAAGCTCAAATTAAGAACTCTTCATTAACATATGCACATATAAAATTCATAAAATCAATTCAAATCTAAACATCAAACCAAAAACTTAAGGAAGCAGCCATGATAACAAACAAACAAACATGAGACAATCTTTGCAGAATTCTCTTGCCTGCATTACTTGTTCCAAAATTTACACAAATTTTTTTTGATCTAAAAACTTCTTCCTTTTTACAATGACAATACCCCCTTTTATAGGCAACCTATGAGGTATGTTGGTCAGACATTATCAAATGAGAATTAAATAAGTGTTGAGGACAATCGTGCTTGTACAATATTATATAATCAATGACACTTTTCAAGTGTGACCAACCTATAATCCATGTGCGTTACATATTGCACATGTTTTTACAAAATAGAATATTATTTCTAAATGATTTACAAGGTTTTGATACAAGAGAATATTTTAAGTCAACCTATTTGACCTTGGGGTGCCCCTACAGCTGCAACCTTTTGCTTTTGTCCCAAAATTTTCATGGATGTTTCATGTTCATCAATCAATCTGAAATTGATGATTGGCTCCATGAACAACTCCTCTTCTTGCCCTACCAAATCTTTGAAGACTTCATCTACTCTGTCCATTACTTATTTGATTCTCTTAGCATCACTAATATTTTCATTGGTTGTCAAGATCAAGTTCAAGATACGTTTATTGTCTACCCCTATGGTGCCCTTGCTTTTATTCTTGACCTCTTGGATGAATTGTGTAGCTATGTGTTGGAACTCTTCATCACTTATCAAGCCTATAGGACTAAAGATGGTTGGATCCTTGATCAAACTTCCTAATATTTGTACCATTCTTCCTCTAGCTATTTGAAACCATTTGAAATTCCTTCCATGTCTTTTGAACACTTATTCATATCTCTAACTTTCTCCATCAAGACTATCATAGCCATATTCAAGTGTGATAAGCTGACTATTTTAATCTAAAAAATCTAGACTTCCATTAATATCTTGACCAATGCCTTTATTTTCTTGTCTGAAGCTTGCCATTGATTGACTTGGTTTATAGCCATAGAATGTTGCTTATTCACCATGTCCAGTTTAGACCTTATTATCTTCAAAGAACTGAATGTACCATAGATAGTTGCTTCAAAATTGTTAACAATATCTTCTAGTATAGACAAAATAGATTTTTCTTCCAGATTCTTCTTCTCTTATTTCAATCCTTTGATGGCAGCTTGTAGCCTTTCTACCTGAGATTGAGCTAGCTCTAAGACCTCTTCAAATATGGGATCTTCCCCTGGTCTCTGTTCTCTCTTCTGAGTTACATGAACTAAGTTCAACCTTTTGATGCAGAATTTATTGGCTTCCTTCCATGACAACTGTCTTGGTGACCCTCTGTAATCCTGTAGTAATTAGATCATATCTGACCACAATTGAAGACTACCCATTTGCTTACTTGGCACCTCTATGTGTATGTCAGCTGATTGACTTGGAATAGCCAATCTCTTCACTTCTTCATCTTGTAATGCTATGATCCAAGGCTTAAATTTCTATTACATAGGAACATATATAGTCTTTACTATAGTCCATGAATGATAAGTAGTAGGAAGCCTTTCTAACCTTGGTTCATATATGAATCATTCAAGTATAGTTGGTCCATAGATTGGATTATCATCACTGAACAAATTGATGTTATCCAAAGGGGGAGTGATGGTTGTTTTGTCTTTCTTTTCTTTTGATATAATTGCATTCTCATCCTTCCTCTTAGGAGGATCAACAATCACTAGGTCCAAAGACTTTTATTTTTCCTTATCCTGCTTGGCTTCCTCAACCTTGTCCTCCTCTACATCTAAATCTGATTCATATGTCATGGAAAGCATTTTGAGTGCATCTTCAATATATTCATGGGGTTCCAAAGCTATCATGTGAACCTCTTGTTGAGGCAAATCTTGCTCTATTATTCTAGAGGATTCAGGAGCTGATGAACTTGAAGCAAATTCACTTGGTCTCCTCTCTTCAATCTTATGTTCAGATGGTACATCTACTAGTGGAAGCCTAGAAGAACCAACATCCACTAGATGATATTGCCTTGGACCTAACTGCCATCTATCTTCCATCTTTTGGTCTCTTTGCAATATAGATTCAAGCTTGATATTATGTCCTTTCAGTCTTCTGGTGACCTCATAGTAGGTGGTTGCCTTGGTGTATACAAATTCAAATGCACTAGGATCATGCTCATAAGGCATAGTCATAATACCTCTGATCCTAAAATGTTCCTTTACTCTACCAAAGGGATCCCATTGTCTATGATCATCTATCTATAGGTTAAAGGAAAGCTTATGTTTTGAATCAAATTCAATGTGGTCCAATTGCTTGAAAATGGTTCTACCAACTATCATGGGAAAACTATTTATAAGTCCCTTTCTTTTAGTCTTACAAATGCCATCTATCCCATTGAACAATTGGTATGCAATTTCTTATTCTATCAACTTGTCAGGCACATAAATTCGCAGTTTGAGAGGGGTAGTTTGGGTTCCTTAAATTCCTATAACTATGCAATCAGGGTATATCTATATGTCTCTCGTTATCTCAATGGATTTCTTGATTAAAGGGATTATCCTCATCATGAGGATACCATCAATGGCTTGGCTCAAAGCAGGTTAAATACAATCACATATGAATTGGATATGGTCCCTATATTTATAAATATGCAATTTGGAATAGTATTGGGACACAGTCTAGGTACCATTGGGAGACCACTCTCTTTGGTTACGGATTTTGGTTGTGGCACATAAGGCATATAGCAGATATGACATCATGTAAAATTCATTTCTATTCTTTGTTTTAATCCCATATATTTGCCTACTCAAGGAAATGCTAATAATTTCACCTAAAGGGGGGATTACCATTTCCTCAATGATGAAATAGACAATAGGCACCCATATTGGTTCAACATGTGTTGTATGTGCAAATCCATATAGCTTGTTTAACATAGTTATAACCATTCTAACCTCATATTTAAATTGGCTCATAGGTATCTTCTTTGTAGGATCAACAATGACCTTATTACCAACTTCTAACCATTTTGCTAAGATATCCATCATGGAATGTTTTGGGCCCATGTATTAATGGAAGCTAGGTCTATTTGGGGCCTAGGCAATTTATAATAAGACTCAAAAGCAATAGGAAATATATATGCAATTTTACTTAGACTATGTTCATGGATCAACATACCCTTGTCAATTTTAGTATCTTTGAAAATAGGAATCGGGACATAGATACAGTGTAGTACCTTTAGTTTAGCAGCAGCATAATGGAGTCCAAACATCTGAATTGCCACTATGTCATCATAGAGTCTCTTCATTGGAAGCAGTTTCTCTCTTCTTTGGTCAAAATCCCCTCGTTCTCAATTGTCCAAAACAAACTTGAACAATTAGTATCTCGAGTGTTTAATGAGGAAGTTACGAACTATGTATCCTTGAAAACTCGACCTTTTGCATCTGATGATAGGTATAATTCAACTACTTTCTTTGAAGTATCTCTGTAAGTTGCCATTGCTACGATCTTGATCGAATTATCTATTTGACAATGGCATTTCAAATCTTTAGGTGAACTCCTTGAATAATTTTGATCACCAAACTCTATATTTTGTCTTGGATTAGTGAATGCAGGAATAATTTAGGGCTTTTCATACATTTTAGGGATTTTTGGAGGTTTAAACAGAGTTTTAATGGTGGCAACCAAGTTTAAACTATATCACATTTGGATCTCATATTTATTCGTTTGCATGCTTGGGTCCACCAAATATTTTTATCTGACATGTTTGTTTATGTGGCATTCCTTTGTCATGTTGCTTATTTAATTCTAAAATGTGATTGTTATCATCTTGGACACATGTCATCATCTCATGCTCCTTGGAAATTGATTGAATTTGCTTCGTCGATCTCATCAAGAGTCTCTTAGCCTTGACTTTCAACGTAGTCATCAATTTTTGATTTGGGCTTCTATGATCGTGCCATTTGGCAGCTCTACTTCAATCTATGTACCTTGCTGACAGTCGCCATTAAGTTAACACTTTTACACCACGTGGTAACCTCACATTCATTTTGGGTTCTTTGACTCCTTGACTCATTTTGCACTATCGATCTCCATCTACTAGGCTAAATGTGTATCATTGATCTTTGATTTGTATGATCAAGCGTGCATCGTTGATCTGCTAAGCATACGATCAAACGTGGGTCATTGATCTGTAACCTATTCACTTGATTAAATGTTGATCATTGATCTGCATCTGATTTACTACAAGTGTGACACTTGTCACCATCATGTTCGATCTTAGGATCTTTTGACATTTTGACCTCGAGCTCATTGTTAGATCTTCATTTGCATGATTGAATGTGAGTCGTTAATATTTGATTTTGACTTTTTGACCCCAGCCTTCAACGCAGATCATTAATCAGGATTTGTACGTAGGAACACGTACTGTTGATATTTAATCCAAAAAACTTTGAATTCTTATCTTATGACTTCTTATCTTATGGAGAACCTCTGTGTATTGATCTTGGATCCGACCTTCCAAGATTTTACCACTTGGCAACCGTGCATGTAATTTGTATCTGCGAATAAACAAAATCAATGAATAAGTGTTCAGGATATATAAATATTTAACATAAATCTTACACTAAGGATTTAATGAATTAATAAACCCAATTAAAACTTAAGTTAAAATTAAGTTAAGACTAAAATGTAATAAAATGACTCGTGAAAAATATGAATCTACTTTAATAAAAACTTAGGCTAAAGTAATTAGACTAAAGTTTTAAACGTTGTTTAAATTTAGATTCAATTAATCAATTAATACCAAAGGTTAACATAATATTTCAAATGTGACCATATTAATTAAAAGACTAATGGTCAAATTAACACTTAAGCTTAAACCCATAAACACTTATTCATTCTAATGGGGATTCATGGAACCTGCAAGATAAAAACACGAGTCAAGTGTTAGCAACATCAAATTAAATTAAATAAAGCTTAAGTGTTAACATGCCGATGAAAGCTAAAGCAAAACATAATGTTTAATAATACACTCTGATCAAGTTGAATGCCTAATTTATAGCACAATTTGTAAAATTTGAACAAGGGTGCTCATTTTTCAGAAATGGGGGTATGTTGGCCTCAACATGTTCTTCATTATATACATTAAAAGTGTCTAAATATAATATTTGCATCTTGTTTTTACATCATAAAAATTAAGATTACTTTAATGTTTGCCTTATTTTCATATTTGGGGTCAACATTCCCCCACTGCATTTCTTGTATTTTCTTTTTAAAAAATTATTTAATTTAGTTTGTACAAATTTCTCCTTAATGCATAGTCATATATTTTACCATTTTATCTTTCAATTCACTTTCCATCAAATCCAAAACATTCTATAGTGAATTGTGCTTATGGTATTAATTCTTGTGTATCACCCAACAAATTATTTATCATCTTTTTATTATGTATATTTTATTCATAAATTTTAAATATGGCTTATACCACCTGACTCTACTATGTATAAAACCTATGCATTATAAATTCGTCTTCCATCATCTTTGTCTTAAGTTATTCAATTAATATATAAAAATTAGTGCATTTTTTTCTTTTTGGCTTGAACAAAGAGGCTTCCTTAAAAGTTATTTCTTGTTCTCCTTTCTATGTTTTAGTATACATGTATGCCATTAGGTTTTTTTTGTATGGAGTCGTCTTCCTTCGTATGAGTGTCCATATATTCCTACATATTACAAATTATTTAAAATATTTGTTTTACCTCCCTTACTAACATGGAGATTTTTATCTTTTATGTTAATTATTTCATGTAATCTTTTAAAATATACTTTAAGTTCTTTTAATTTTTCTACATATAACTCTTCTTCAATAAGTTGTTATTGAAAATAAGTCAAATCCTATGAATATGCAATCACCGTGCCTAACTTATTTAATGGTATATTCTCACTCACATTTATGGCTTTATATACATGTGGCATGTATTTATCAACCGATTATATCAACCTATAAACTTCATCAATTTACGTATTCAAGGTTCCTTTCTCCCTATTCATATTGCTTCTAATACCTTTTACCTCCCTTTCAATCATTAGACTTATATGTCTCATTTTGTAGTTATTTTCACTAATGTAAGCCTTGTGCCTTATGTCTTACTTTTCCTCACATTTAGCATATTTAATCCTTCATCTTCTTCACCATATTAAAAATATTGTTCCTCTAATAGAATTATTATCTTAATTAGAAATTCAAACTTTATTTCTTATATGTAGCTATCAAAGATAGTTTTAAACCTTCTCCATACATATTATTCCCCATTGATATACCTAAATATGATAAATCTACAATAGTACTTTCATCCTTCGTATAATTTTTTCTTCTTATTTCTAATACATTCTCTAATTCCTTGATAGTTCTTTTGTCGTGTTTTTCTTTGCACAAAATTTCCTCCTATTTATACTAACTTTTAAATGCATTATATTATTCATTTTACATCATATCTTACACATTATCCTCTGCATCTATAATGCTTCTTGTAATGAGCCATTATTCCCTAGCCAAATTCTATGTGTTTGTCACACTCAATGACCCCTAGTGTATGAGGAAATTTGAATTATTTTCACTCCTTGTGAAAATAATTAAACACTTTAATTTATGTTAAGGAGGTCTAAAGAAATTAAATATGGAGAACGGTGATGATGGTGTTAGTGAAAGGGTTCGCAACAGATGTAGGCACAAGGATGTAGAGAGTTGTGTCAACTCCTAGGTGCAATAGCAGGGCGAGTGGCCTTTGGAAAGGAGGTATTTGTTGGGGAAGATCTAGAAGTTGCTATCAAGGTGGGCATCTTAGGTAGTGTCACAGGGTTGGGTGGTGGTTTTAGGTTAGGGGATGGAGTAACAACTATTGGTAAGGTAGCACAGAACAAAGCACTGGTGTTTATAGAATTTAAAATGCATAAATTGCATTTCATTCATGTGGAGACTTATGTAAATCAGTGATTATTTGTTCAAACCCTCACAAATATTAAGTTAATCTAAACTGTTGTGGTTAAGGATGTAGCCATTGCTAGTCCTGAGGTGAGTATAGAACATGAAGGGAAGCTACAGTCTAAATTTGAGCCTACCTAATTTGGGGATGTCCCCTTGATTTTATCCAATGATTCCCTTGTTTTAGAGATCAATGATGAGGTTATTTCAGCGATTGATAAGGGTATGGGGTGTAAAACCATTATTTATAGATGTATGTGGAAATGTCCCTCTTGGAAGGAATTCTTGCAATGGTCAAAATCTATCTTATCTAACCTATCTTAGGTTTCTCTCTCATTGTTTTTTAATGAATTTTTCCTAGTCAGCTTTTAAATAGTGGCAGATCGGGATTTTGTATGGGGCATGTTGGATTTTTTTAAATGATCCAAAGTTATTTTATTTTTAGTTAGTTTACTTTGTTAGTAAATAAAATTGGTTTACCAGAATCGGTTGAGAACTATAACCACCTATAAAAGCCTATAAATCTTTTTACTCTTCTTGTAAATACAACTGGAAATAATATGTATTATTCTATTTTGCTAAATATTTTATTAGCAATGTAAGTTTATAGTTATTTCTTCAATTAACAGAGCCAATAGTGGTATCGGAGCCATGGAAATGAAACAAGGAAGCCATGAATTCAAAAATGGAAGGAGAGAAATAGTATGGAAAATGTTTCTGTAGAAGAAATACATTGAATATACAGAAGACTAGATTTTATGTACATCATAACATCTAATGGTATGCATTTATGGTTAAATTTTTATTTTTTATTTTGTATTTACCTAAACAGTATACAGAATCAAAATTTATTTATTCATTCTGCATACACAAGTTTAGCTTTTTACGATTTGACCAGTGAACTTTGGTGACTTGCTACGCATTCCAAATTTATTTCTCTTATTAGGGCGTAGCAGAAGATTCAAGAATACAGAGTTATGTGATGGGCAGATACATTGACATCATTGAGAAGGTTCCTCAGATGATGTCATTGTTGAGAGAAATCAAGAAATTTTGAATGATAATTCAAAAACCAATCGACCAATAGAGTTGATTTCTTCACAAGCTTCGATCCATTATTCAAAGTGGCGGTGGCAAGCATACAACAAAAAGGCGCTCTTTTCACATGCAAAGCAAAACACTTGGTAAAAGATTTGTCATACATTTTTTTTAATTCAATTTTCAATTTGTAAGTCAAGGACATTAAATATCTTGCCCTTTTACATTCAAATCCATTGAAGAAAATTCAAGAACCTATATGGTGCATTAGAATAATTTTTAGAAGCCGTTAAAACCTCATTCAAAGTGTCCTACAGGGAAATAAGAAATCAGATATGGTATAGAAAATATAGTTATGAAGTATGGCGACTGGTATCCATGATCTGTTTTTTAATCCACATCTTTCCAATATTTATTCTGAAATTTATAGTGTCCATCACATTTCCAACGCTCCAAGATTGATTTTGACGGCTAAATGGCACAGTAAAAGTTTTTTTAGAAAATACTTTTAATAAATTTAAGGCTTTAGAATAGTTTTAAAGAAAAAATAGTTTTCTCTCAGAGTCCCACGAATGACAAGTAGCATGAAGTGAAAGTTTTTTCATGTAAAGAAAACAAAATAAATTATATTTTACATGCACAGATTTTTTTTATTTTAGAAAATCTAAGCACATGCTATTTAAATAAATTATCTTGGAAACCAATATTCATATTGATTGTAATGGAGTTGGCAAACAAAGTTTTGTCAAAATAAGAGGTTTCAAGGTTAAAACCCTCCAACTATTGTTTTGGTTAAAGGGAATATTTTTAGAATATTTTGTTTTGTAATCGGTGATATAAGGGTGTAGTTACGTCTTCTCAAGACAATTTTTTTGACCAGTCACTATTTTGTGCAAAGGTGGTCGTATGACCAGTCGAAATATAGGTTTTTGGATGTTCTAGACATATTAGAATAGTTAGTTTTGTAATTTGAAGTGTATTTATATTTTTTTTACAAAAAAACATAATGAAACTAATGTATAAATGTGCATTTTCGATTGAATCCAACACCTTCAAAATAAAAAAATTTATATCACTTCATGTTTGTGATCTCGGAGAAATAATTGTCCATTACAAGTCCCAAGATCCTTTTGATTGACACCATCTAAGTAACCGCTGGAGGTTGGAGGATCCCTTGGAAGTTGGAGGATAATTACCCTCCTCAGTTAGTTATTCACATAGAGTTTGGGTTCAATGCTTGAATGGCAAATTTTGTCTTGTGTTCTTGCTTTCAGTTTTATTTTTGGCTTTTTATATTTGATATTCATGACATGGAGCGAACAAAGTTAGTTGGTTTTGTTTCTCTTGATGCACAGCGTCTCACCTCTCACCTAATATGGGGAGAAGATATAGGCATTGGTTGAACTTCAATCAGTCATCGTGACAGTACAAGTTAATAGGGGTTGCTAGCACCAACAATGTTGAGCAAAGGTCATCAGCATTTGTTGGGCATCGAAAAGATGTGCCATACAAAGTATAGGGTTGTCACTTGGATGGGTCCCTATGTGGGACCTTATGTGACTCGATGTAGTTGGACATGCTTGATCGTGTTCTAATGCAATATGGTACGATGATCACCGGGGATGAGCAAGGCTTGATCATGTTGATTAGCGATTTTTTACCACAACTCATAGGGACAGGGTTCTTTATAGAGCGGCATCAATTTTTGGTTAGTGCCAGAGATATAGTGTACCACTTGCAGTTGCGATAGAGTTTCTTTGTTGACTTCAGAGTCATTGCTTCAGTTCATTCATCTATTATATCCCTTTCGATCAAAGGGGATTTTGTTGGATTATTTTAAATGATCCAAAGTTATTTTATTTTTAGTTAGCTTACGAGAATCGATTGAGGCCCGTAACCACCTGTAAAAGCTTATAAAGCTTTTCACACTTCTTGTAAATACAACCAAAAATAATATGTTATTCTATTTTACCAAATATTTTATTGGCAATGTAAGTTTATAGTTATTTCAATTACCTGGGCCAACGAGGCAATGGACCCTAGTTTTTTGGAAAGCTTGGTGTGTTTATGTGCCTTTGGGCTCCCTTTTTCACCCAACAAATATTGTGATCTTAAAAGCTTCAATTTGGGTCAAAATATATTATCTTCCTTTAGCCATGTGTGATATATGGTTGTTATAAAATTTGGTTAAAAAGATTAGGGTTTTTGTCAAAATTGATCAAGACTTGGATGTTCAATAGAGATTTATAAGGGTTTGTGTTTAGGGTAGATTTTTCAAAACCCTTCCCGCATTCCATCAATATTATGTCTTTACATAGTTATTAGAAGTAATTCGTCAATTATGAAGGGTCACCTTCTAGGGGCTTCAAGTGCAACCAAAATAGCCACAAAGTGGTCAGTCCTAGAGGTACAGTGCACTACTTGCAATTGCGACAGTTTCTTTGATGACTTCAGAGTCATTTCTCCAATTCATTCATCTGTTATATCCCTTTGATTCAAGGGGGAGTTTGCTGAATTATTTTAAATAATCCAAAGTTATTTTATTTTTAGTTAGTTTATTTTGTTAGTAAATAAAATTGGTTTACGGGAATCGGTTGAGGCCCGTAACCACCTATAAAAGCCTACAAAGGTTTTTACTCTTTTTATAAATACAACCAAAAATAATATATTATTCTATTTTGCCAAATATTTTATTAGCAATGTAAGTTTACACTTATTTCTTCAATTACCCAAGCCAAAACGGTAATGGGCCCTAGTTTTTTGGAAAGCTTGGTGTGTTTATGTGCCTTTGGGCTCCCCTTTTTCACCCAACAAATGATGTGATCTCAAAATCTTCAATTTGGGTCAGAATATATTATCTTCCTTTAGCCATGTGTGATCTACGGTTGTTATAACATTTGGTTAAAAAGATTAGAGTTTTTGTCAAAATTGATCAGGACTTAGATGTTCAACAGATATTTATAAGGGCTTGTGTTTTGATAGATTTTTCAAAACCCTTCCACCATTTCATCAATATTATGTCTTTACACAGTTATTAGAAGTAATTCATAAATTATGAAGGGTCACCTTTCAGATGCTTCAAATTCAACCAAAGTGGTCAGTGTCAGAGGTATAGTGCACCACTTGCAATTGCAGCAAAGTTTCTTTGATGAATTCAGAGTCAGTGCTCTAGTTCATTCATTTATTATATCCCTTTGGATCAAAGGGGGAGTTTGTTAGATTATTTTAAATTATTCAAAGTTATTTTATTTTTAATTAGTTTACTTTGTTAGTAAATAAAATTGGTTTACGGGAATCGATTGAGGCCCGTAACCACCTTTAAAAGCCTATAAAGTTTTTTACTCTTCTTGTAAAAACAACCAGAAATAATATATTAATCTATTTTGCCAGATATTTTATTAGCAATGTAAGTTTACAATTATTTCTTCATTTACCCGAGCCAACAGGGCAATGGGCCCTAGTTTTTTGGAAAGCTTGGTGTGTTCATGTGCCTTTGGGATCCCTTTTTTCACCCAAAATATTGTGATCTCAAAAGCTTCAATTTGGGTCAGAATATATTATATTCCTTTGGCCATGTGTGATTTACGGTTGTTATAACATTTGGTTAAAAAGATTAGGGTTTTTGTCAAAATTGATCAGGTCTTGGATGTTCAATAGAGATTTATAAGGGCTTGTGTTTTGGTAGTTTTTCAAAACCCTTCTACCATTCCATCAATATTATGTCTTTACATGGTTATTATAATTAACTCATCAGTTATGCAGGGTCACCTTTCAGAGGCTTCAAGTGCAACCAAAGTGGCCACAAAGTGGTAGAATGTCCAAAGAAATTTAGTGCAGGTTCTAATTCCCCCTTCTGAATAAATGGATGAGAAAAATTAGATGCCCTAACTAAAATCTTGTAAATAGCATTCAAAAACTCATTATTTATTGTATCCATACTCCAGGTCAAGATATTGATTCTTTGACCGGATCTATTAACTTGGGTAAGAAGTCTTCAGATAAGCAGGGATTGTCTTCACTAGAATTTGATAAGGAGTCTCCTTCTCCACCAGTAGATGGTTTATAATCTTCATGGTTGAACCCTTGGCTAATAGGAGCTCCTTGATGGA
The DNA here is from genome assembly GCA_037957365.1 of Torreya grandis. NCBI lineage: Eukaryota > Viridiplantae > Streptophyta > Pinopsida > Cupressales > Taxaceae > Torreya > Torreya grandis. The sequence continues at coordinate 2,066,455 of JARHVA010002171.1, read as the reverse complement.
GAATCAGATCATTGAAGCATAGCAAGGTCTACAAGAATTCGACACTGAGAAGTGTTTTTAAGAGTTCAGCATTGAGTAGTTTTCTCCTCTCATCAAAAATGAGGTCATGGATTGCGAGTGTTTGGAGGCTAAATAAGGATATTTGCAAGAATATGGTCAAGCAAAGGTTGAGACCTCCTTTCAGGAGGACGAATATGATATTTCTAGATCTAGAGAGGTGTTATCTCTTGCTCAGTAAAATTGTTTGTTCTTAAAACCAAATTATGGTAATAAAAGTAGCAAAAGAGGTATAAATATGGAATCAAAATGTTTGTAATTTGATGCTTTGAGCTACATTGATGGTGGTATCCAATAGACAATGGAATCGCTTCTTTCCATTAGGGGAAGGGAACTCTCGTACTCAAGGCTAAAAATTTACGCAGCTTGAAATTTAGTCATTTTGATGGTAAACTATCATTGTATTTGTCTTCTTTTAATTCTTTGACCAACAATCACTCATTTTTTTTGTGCTACGCATGGCTTCTCTATCATGTGGTTTCTGTGCTATGAACTTTACTTTCTGTTTTTATCCTCTTACAAAGGTTTTTTGTTGTTTTTGTTGTGTTATGGCATGACCCTACTAGGGTTTCTTGGTCTCTATGTTTTGAGGGACTGGGGCCCTTTTTGTGCTCTAGATTTGGTTATAGCCCTAGGCAAAAGTGATTATCTATCTTAAAAAAAAGAGATTTAAATAAATTTAAATTAACCAAGTTTAATCTTGTATTATACACACTAATATAATTCCTATTAAAATTTGTAAAAAATTCAAAAGTAAAAATAAATTAGTGCATAGGCCTTCTAGGAATGTTATGATCTCTAGCTTGTAAGCTTGTTTGGTAGCCTATAAAACCTATGATTCTAGCCTATGTTTGGTGGGATTATCGAACTAATGAAGTGGTAAGTAATGTTGCAATAAAATTAATTAAGTTGTAAGAATCTCATGTGAACACGTAATAAATTAAATATGTGTGTAATAAATTGGTTTACTTGTGCAAGTTATCCCACATGGTACATGTAATAGAATTTAATAATAATGCAAGAAATGAATGGTGCTTGTAAAAAAAATTAATGAATTGTAATAAATGTGTAAGAGTGGGGTTACATGTGCAAGTAAACCTGCATGGTCATTGTAACCAAAAGAATATGTAAGGGGAATCAAATGCTTTTGTAAGAATGGTAATCCCATTCATTAATGAAATTTAGTGGAAGTTAGAATAAATTTCTATTTAATCTTCCACTAATGGCTCATTTTTCGGGGGTTGACTATCCATGGTCAGAATCTTGTTGGAAGGAGGAGCTTGGGGAGATAGAAATGTACATCTTATTGTTGGATCTTAGAGACTTTGATTTTTTTTTGGCAAGTGGTGGAGAAGAGGTAGGATCCCTTCCTTGATCCTTTTTATATTATTAAATTCTAGAAAATGTGTAAACAAAAAAAATATATTAATCTCTCTTTGATAAATAGTTAGTATAAAATGGAAAGTTAACTTAATAGCAATAGAAAATCATTGGAAAATAAATAATCATAGGAATGGAAAGAAAATTTTTGTAACCCACTCCTCCCCCACCCCTCCTCTCTCTCCACATTTGAATATGAACATTGCTTCTTGATTATTCATATCTTATAATGGTTGTCTTATGTGTTCCACTATTATGAACATGGAAACAAAAATTAAAAGCCATGAAGTTTATTTTTTAAAATTTAAATAAATTAAATGATTTATAATCAAAGAAAATAAATATTTAGATCATGTTTACAATAACATTAACCCTAATACCAATACAATGAATGGAATTTGGTTGTTAAGAAGTACATATGCATACATACAAACATATAAAAATAAATTTTATATATATATATATATATATATATATATATATATATATATATATATATATATATATATATATATAAAGGGGTGTATGAGGGACTTAGACATACCTCTCCCCTGCAAACCTTTGCCCTTATATTTTAATTATCAAATTTTAAATTTACTAGTTTCATAGTTTTGTATTCTTTATCTGAATTTTATATTCATTTTAGAAAAAAAAATGGTCTTGTGTACTTAAACCTATTTTATGTTAAATACCTTAATACTACCTCAACCCATTGTGAAATTCAATAACCAATGTTTGAGGTTTAGGTAGACCCATAAACTTATTCTAAAAATACAAAGTTAAAATGATACTTTCACCCACTTTTTACTTAGAGTATTGGACAAGTAAACATTATCCTAAAAACGCTTTTTGAGTCCTTACCTATACCAATTGAGTAGGTATATTTTTTACGTTGAGTGACAATTATAAGCCCCTTTTAATAACTGGTCACACTTTGTGCGTACTTTATGCCTTCAAAACCCTCCTAAACTACTCTACATTTGTGATTTCTCCAATGATTTGATAGGAAAATATGCAGACCAATATTATATTTTGTTGAGACAAATTAATTAATATTTTATTTAGTTTCACAAGTATATTTGCAAGTGTAAGGTTTTATAAACTTAAACAAAGTTAAAACTACCAGGGTGTACCAGGGTCAACTCCATCTGAAACCATTTGAGAAAAACTACTTAAATATACTTAATCATAAGTGATTAAAATATTTATTTATATACTGAACAAAATTTTAATATATAAAATTTACTTAGATCACAAATCTAACAAACTCCCTTTGATCCAAAGGGGACCATAAAGAAGATCTGGGGTAAACAATCAATGTCATTGAAGAAGCTACTGCATCAACCAAACGGTACCATGTACTTGGATCAACCTATGTGCCGACACGTCCATTGCAATCCCTACAACCTCATAACACTATGCGACATGATGATGATGATGATGATGATGATGATGATGATGAATGTTAAGTATTCACCATCCCTCTGATCCCAGTACCTATTCCCACCATTTTAAACATCTAGGGAATGCTCCAACCACAACAATTAATCCAACCTCCTCGGAACCTATACATGAAGTATGTGGTATCTAAAGGAATAATACGACTTTTTTTACCACTGTCAAACATGTACCACCAAAAAGTACCTTATTTGTCATATTCCAAGAAAAACCATCTATACCAAATCTCAATGACTGATCTCAACACCTTCTTCCACCCTATTGCCTTCACACACCCCTCACCGCTCCCCCATCAAAGGAAAAATTATATTTCTATGCAGTGCAACATCCATAACTTTATCCACATCTTCAAGATATTGAACAAAACACCATCAACTAGGAAAACTAGAACAAAAACAAAATTTCTACTAAACCATATTCCTATCTTTGAGTTACTAGCTAACCCAAGATGGGTCTGCAAGAATCTCATAAGATATTTTCAATTCCATCTTGACCAAAAGCCTCAATAAAACATGACTCTTCATGAATAGGAAAGTCATCACTGGATTCCACAGCATAGTGGGAAGCATGATTAGTGTCATCCTTCAAAGACTTCTTCCTATAGGGGCATTCATGAGCATAATGTCTCAAACAACCACATTTGTAATCGCACAAATTTCTTTATTTTTTTTAGTTGACTTGTGACTGCTTGAACTAGCATATGAAGAAGAGTCACTGGTCCAATCATAATGCCAAGAGGAAAACTTTGTTTAAAATAAGATTTATGTATGGATGAATGTTTCTTTTTGGCTCGGCTCTCCATGTGTTTTTTTTCCTTTGTGAAATAAACATCCTCTGTAGGCTCAACATTTTTCTTCTTTGGAAATTGATGCTCATGTTAAGTGCAAAATTCACAAATGGATTCAAATGTTGTGTAATTAAGTTTGTGACTGAGCTGCAACATTTCGACAAAATTTGTATATTTGGAATTTAGTCCATTCAAAACAATATAAATCATGATGTCATCTTCAATATTTTTGCTTGTACTATTGTATTCTTGCTTTATATTTTCCAATCTAGAAACATATTTTGAAACATATTCATCGTCACTTCGCTTAGTGTTCAGCAATTGTTTAATCAAATCAATTTTATTATATGCATGTTTTTTGTCATATGAATCCTTAAGGTTTCTAGGTTTCAAATTTAATGGCTTCTATGTGTACGATGACTTTTGAAGAACATGAAAACCATTATAATGTTAGTGTTTTCTTATCATGTTTATTAAATTCTATCAACTTAGCACCGGATCTATAAGGCGTGTTGGTTATTTTTCAACTAAATCCCAAAGATCATTGAAAACATGTGTTTTCCATGATTACACTCCCAATGTTTGTATTTTTTTAGTGTAGTTTATTGGCATTGAAAATGAGACAATTTTTCCCATGTTGACTCACTCAAAAATAACCTAAAAGGAAAGCCTAGTGGGGTTTTGCCTTTACCCTAAGATATATCTTTGTTACAATATTTATCACTCCAAAAATTGATGTATGCTTTCCTTTGAAAATAGAAAAGTACATTCTCAAGCAAAAAAATGGGATTGAGAATGGAACCTAAGACCTCCCAACTTGCAAGTGTTTCAAAAAATATTCCCTACCATTTGTTGTATTAGGATTCATAAATATTAGAATACAAATTTGGTATATAAACTGTTATTTCAATATTTTCCAAAATAAAAAATAAAAAATAACCTTTTTCACTCACCCAAAATATGCAACCACGGTAAAATAATTTGATTGGGGAATAGTGCAACAGTTTGAGGGACCCACTTTGTAAGCCGTGTAGCAAAAAAAAAAAATTATAGCACCATCCAAAAATTTAATACAACTCCAAAGCCTTTTCAAATGTCATACATGTTATTCCAACGTTACACAGTTTGTTCAAACACCTTTGCAAATGTTATGCAGGGTATTTGTTCAAACACCTTTTCATATGTCATGCAAGGTGTTTGTTCAAACACCTTTTCAAATGCTATTTTAAACAGTTCAAATGCCTTCTTAAATCATTCAACACCTTTCTTGAATGACTTCAGTGCCCAGCAAGAAATTTCAATCGTATTTTAATGCCATTCCTTACAGCAGTTTAGCATTTTCCTCTCTAATGCATTTTCAACACCTTACTTCAGAGTTTTAATTCATTTCCTAAGACTTTAGCTAAAATTAAATGCTTCAAGAAGTTTGCAAAATGGAAAAAATATTCTTTGGGGAAGACAAATAAATTTCCAATGCACGTGTTTTTTATGAAACTTTCAATTACAAACTTCCACTCACTACACTGGGAATTGCTCCAACTAGACTTTGGCCAAAAATTAAATAAACTCATTTCCTAAGACTTTAGCCAAAATTAAATACTTCTAGAAGTTTGCAAGATGGAAAAAATCTTCTTTGGGGAAGACAAATTAATTTCCAGTGCACTTGTTTAGAGAAACTATCAATTACAAATTTCCACTCACTGGCCTGGCAATTGATCTAATACCATTGATAGGAAAATATGCAGACTGATGGAATATTTTATTTAGTTGCATATGTTTATTTTCAAGTGCAAGGTTTTATAAACTTGCAAGGAGTTACAACAACTGGGCTCAACAGCCCGTGTAACTACTTGAGCAAAACTACCTATTAAATATCTTTAATCATAAATGATTGAGATATTTATTTATTAAACATAAAGTTACTGTATAAAATTTATTTGGATCACAAATCTAACCTGATTCTTATCTCCTTCGCATTGTTCGAGCTTGTTGCCCCCACCAAGCCCTTCCAATACTAACTCAAAACCACAACATATGTGACCCCCTTATTCAATCTGCCTTAGTCATGTTTTCACATCCATCGCGTACCGACATCACTTCCAACATTACTCCAAAAACATTACTTTCGTGATTTCTCCGATTTGGAATATTCTTAAGTGTAACATGTAAAAGAGCTTGTAAGAAACAATTTTCATGAAGTTTAATTTTTTGAGACTTACGAAATTGCAAAAATGTGAATAAGAAGAATCACACTTTTTGCCCCTATGAATTACTTCAAACACTACTCAGAACTTTTGATTGAGTTTACCACAAAATTCAGATAAGTTTAGACTCTGAAACTTTCGACAAAGTTAATCCTTGAAATGGGGTCTACATGTGGGAACCAAAATTTTGGGATTTCAAAGAAGTCAAATTTTGGGTACAACAAAATAGAAAGTAAAATAAAGGTCTGTGAAAAATAAGCCACATGATTAACACACCAACCCCTTCTTTTCCCTCTAGGGATGTCTTGTTGAACTTCCTCAAGGATTCTTGAAACACCCAAGATAGGAAAACCAATCATTCTAGGTTTGTTACTCTACTCATGCAACCAGTGCGGGTGAAACCTCCACCTACTGAAAACTAGTGGTTTTAAAACAATTGCGGTGGTTGAGAATATAAACTATCAATTTTGCAACTACCCCTTATAGACACTAGTCATTTCAAAATTGCCACGACATTTGCAAATGCAAACAGGTGGTTTTGCAACCACCCCTTGTCGATAGTTGCATGTTCATTAACAGACACCCTTGTTTGCTAATAAAAACCAACTAGTCTTTCATGATTGGAATCTAATGGAACTTATAGGCCTTATAGGAACCCTAATAATTCATCAACGTCATTGCAACAAAAGAAAACACACTGACAATTCACCACGACAAATTACATATGTTTTTGGTTGATGCAAGATTGCATATCATACCTAGATGTTCTTGTATTAGATACCACAGGTAACTAGAAAATCCACAAGCTCCTGATCATGAAGCTTGGGTGAGTTCCTCCAATGATTTTTCATATTGACCAATATAGAATTCACCCATCCAAGTGGAGTCTTTTGTTTTTTGTTTTTTTTGTCAAGTGGCAAAGAACTCTTGATCAAGTAATGTCTCCATTTCTAAGAGTTTGGACAGTTGCAAAGAACTCTTGATCATAAACTAAATATTTCCACTTGGAATCATTCACTTTCTCGCTAAAATATATAATGGGTTTTCCCTCTTGACTCAAGCAACATATGTCATTGTCCCACTAGCATCATGATCAACTTGGAACCTTGTTGAAATCTGGGCATGCTAAAATTGGTTGTTATGTTAGCTTTTGGTCACTTCATTGTTGGTGATAGAATGAATACTACACAGCAGGAAAAAGTTGAATTTAGTAGTATTCTTTCAAATCTTCAACTAAATATTGCAGAGATCATTATGAGTGTAAGAGGTTATTTTCCTTGTAAGTCCAAGAAGTGAAAAGCTTATAAATTATAGAACATGGTGGAGTTGAAGAAGCATGGCTTCACTCTTGCTGGGGTTTTCTCACATTGAGTTTCTCTAGAGTATGTCTTGTGTTATCTCTCTGTGTTTATTGTATTAGTTTATTTTGTTTGCTTCATTTGCTTGCATATTTACATTCCTTGCAACTACGCAAATACACAAACATTTAAGAGAGCTCAAGATTCAACTCTATGATTAAAGAACTTCACATTTGGCATTGCACCTCTATGCAAGCATGTTAATTACAGTCATGTATGGAATAGTAGCATGATTAGAATGTGAGGATATTCTTTTTATATGATGTATATGACAATTATAAGTTGGAATACATATTAAAACAACATTTTAGGTGTTTTTCTGTGGCATAGAACTTAAGAACACCTTGATTTGAAAGGGTCCATGTTGATAAAACTTAGTGTGGAATATCCACCTAGTTTACGAAACATATTGGTATCAAAGCAAGTTATCCTTTTTTCCGAAAAAGGTTTGCTAACATTTTTTCACAAATGTTAGTTTTGTTTGTGTTTTATTTTAGTGGTGGTTGTGGTGACCATTGTGCAGATGTTTCCCATTACCCAAATAGCAAGTGGTAGTGGACATATTGTCTTGATTCATTCGCAACAAGGTGGTTTAAATTTCCACTACTATTGTTGTTGATGCAAAGACATTATGGGCTTCTATAATGTTATGGTATTTAACAAAAGTCTTTGATGGACCAGCCATCTAAGGAACATGAAAAAAGCTAAGCATGCAGCTTGGTGGAAATTACTCTTCTAAATAAAGAATGGCTACGAGAGTTGCAAAGTGCAGAACAAGACATGTTCAACATGGATTTGGGCATAATTTCCTTGTGCTAGTAGGGTATGGTTGTACTTGAACAAATAAAAGACTCCAAGGATAACACTACGAAACTTGAGGAAGAATGTTTTTACTTGGTTATGTCCCTTTATTTTTTGAAAACTAATGTTTCTTTGAACCTTACATATGGAACAATGAAGGTCGTGTACCTTTTATTGTATATCTTTGCTCCTATTGGCCAAGAGGAGTGGGACAAAGTTGTTATTACAGATGAAGGAAAGAGCATCAAAAAGGAAAAAGCATGAAAATCCAAATGGCATTCAAAGAAGTGGGATAAAGAGTCCTTACCACTTGTGTTTCTGAAGTAATAGGATTGAAAACCTTCAAAGTGGAGAGTTGAATATATTGGAACTTGAAAAAGGTATTGTCGAAGAACTGATCAAAATGGAACTTCAGCGTGGTACCATCCAAAAGAAGATGAGATTGGAAACTGAAATGGGTGTTGTCCAAAAGGATGATAAAATGGGTTTCGTCCTTGGGTGATAGAAAGTAAATATTCATCTTCTTTTTATAGCTTTTGTGGGACCCAAAAGCTTTAAATTTTGAGTGTGCGATCAAAAATTTGATCATATTTATCATCCAACTCAGTTGGTATAACCATCAGTTGTCAAACATGTGTAATTTGTGAAGTGTTGAGACCTAGAACTTGTTAGTTTCTATTGTACGAGATAAAATAGTATATGTTTGGTTTCAAAATTATTTTTAAATTACATATTTAGATTCCCCTTGAAAAATTAGATAAGTTCAAAAAATGACTCATCATTTCGAAGTCGTATGTAAAAGTTATGACCGTTTGAAGTTGGTATACTCTTAAGCTTCAGGGTCTCTCGGCAGCCAACTATTCAACTCCAGAGTTTGGACTGATAAACTTCAGAGCTAGCCGAGGCCACAGGAATTTGAAACATTTTTTGGCATTTTAGTTGCTTAGTGGTTTGTTTCAGGTGATGAGTGGATTCCACATGTATGGGAGCTTAAATTTAGGTCTTAGAAGACAGATTATAGGATAGAGATGCACAAAAAGATGAAAGGACATGAAGTGTATTACTTCAGTGTCTAACTCTTGGACTTTTTGAATGTGTCCAAGAGGTATTCTTGTATATAATTATTAACTTATAGAGTTCATTTGTGGGAAGAGAATAGAGGAAACACAGGTACAAGTGCAATGGGATGTAGTTTACTTGGATTCACATTATGTATGTGCAGATTTGAGTCCTTGTTTCTCTTTCCTCGTTATTGATTAGTTGCAGGTGATAGAGTGAATACTACACCGCTTTAAAACATTGAGTTCAATAGTTTTCTTTCAAATCTTCAACTAAATATTGCAGAGATCATTATGAATATGAGGTTATTTTCTTTGTAAACCCAAGAGGCGAGAAACTTGTAAACTGCAGAACATAGTGGAAATGAAGAAGCATGGCTTCACTCCTGCTGCAGTTTTCTTACATTGAGTTTCTCCAAAGTATGTCTTGTGTTATCTCTCTTTATGTTTATTATGTTTGTTTCATTTGCTTGCATATTTACATTCCTTGCAACTAGATTAATACACAAACATTTAAGAGAGCTCGATATTCATCTCTATGATTAAAGAACTCCACATTTGACATTGCACCTCTATACAAGCATATTAATTGCAGTCATGTATGGAGTAATAACATGTTTAGAGTGTGAAGATATTCTTTTATATGTTGTATATGACAATAATAAGAGTTGGAAAACATATTAAAACAACATTTTAGAGATTTTTCTATGGCATAGAATTTGAGAGAAACACCTTAACTTGAAAGGGTCCGTGTTGGTGAAACTTAGTGTGGAATATCCACCTAGTTTATGGATCAACATGTTTCATATTTATCGGCATCTTCTCTTATTTTAAACTTTGAAACACTTGTTTCAAATGCCTTAAATGTTGCTCTCTTGTCTTACCATAAATCAAAATATCATCCTAATACACAATTACAAACTTAGTAAGATATGGCTTCAATACTTTATTCATAAATCTCGTGAATGTACTTGGTGCATTTGTCAAACCAAATGGCATACCCAACCACTCTTACAAACCTTTTTTTTTTAAATCAGGTGTTCCATTCATCACATTCTCAAGTTCTCATTTAGTGATACCCACTCTTCAAATCAATCTTTGTGAAATATTTTGCTCCACTCAAACAATCCACGAAGTCGTCCATTTGAGGCAATGGAAATTTGTACTTGATTGTTTTCTTATGGCTTTGGACTGTGGATATATTTCATTCTCCACTTTTCTTGGGTGCTTCCACTAATAAAACTACACATGGGATCAAGATTTCTCTGATTAAATCCTTTTCTAATAACTCTTGTACTTGTATATTCAATTCTTCATTCTTCATGGGTGTCAATTTATAAGTTATCTTGTTTGCAAAACTAGATTCAAAAAACAAATCCACATGCTAGTTGATGCTCCTCGTAGATGGCAATCCATCTAGAAATTTATTTGAAACAATCAAAATATATTCATCCAACAAATTGTTCACTTCACTTGGCATTTCACTAGCCTTATCCATTATCCCTAGTTGTTTGGGTTTGGAAATGAAAGTGTTGCATGTTTGTTTTGTTTTGTTTATTTTGCTTTGCCACTCTCAAAAACTGTTTTCATCAATAATCAAAACTTTGGGATTGTTGTTCACTTCTTCATTTTTGCCTTCAATGGACTTAAGATTTTTTTTTAAAAAATCAATCCTTCACAAGTGTGTAAGTATTGGATATTCCATCATGTATGGTTTTCCAATCAATTCATCATAGTCTACCCAACCACACATGACACACATACATAGCCATAATATCTCAAACAACTTCATCTCTATAAAACTCAATCTAAAATTGACCAAACATTATTCATTTACCAAGATTTAATGCCATTTTTGCAACCATGACACCTTGTACGAATTTGGGTATGTTACTCTTTTCAACCCAAGCGTATCTAACATTTCATTTCACACCAAATTATTTGTGTTACCTCTATCAGTAATGACTGTGCACCACTTACCTCCATATTTGCAAGTCGTTTGGAAAAGATTATTCATTTGTACCCGTTCATTCCCCTTTTTCAAGTTTTAGCAAAACTCTTCATGACAACATCTCCATGTTCCAATTCATCTATATAATCAGGGGATGCAACTAATCCTTCATCCACTCATACAATATGAGTGATGGCGTCATTTCTCCTACTGTTGTTTTGGGTGTGTCAACATTCATAAGCTCAGTGACCAACTTCTCCACATCTAAAGCATGTGCCCAAGAATCCTCTTCCTCTTCCTCTTGTCATCTTCCTCTTGAACGATATGGTCTTCCTCTTGGTGCATGATTGTGATTGTGAGAAGTGTGAGCTTCTTCCTCATGTGCATGTTGTCTTCTTTCAACATTTGATTGACCTCTTCCCCTAAAAAAATTGTCTTTTTCTTGTTATCTTCTTGATATTTCTCTTCAACTTTCTATGCAAATTGATAAGCCTCTTTCATGATTTGCAATCTAGCCATACTTAACTCATCTTCTATGTTGATTTACAACCCATTTATATATCTTGCAACATCCTCTGGATCTACCTTAAGGGTGACCAGCCCGTACACTTATTTTTTAGAACTCCTTGATGTAATTCTTCACACTAAGCTCTCTTCGCCTCAAGTTTTGTAATTTCTTCAACAAGTCCAATTGATCATCTACAGGGAAACAATTTCCCTTCAACTTGGAAACCATTCTATCCTAACGGATGATATTTTCCTTGCCTACTTTCAACTTGGTCCAAGTCACTTTCACTCTTGTTGGGTCAACCACCTAATCAAATTCAAGTATTCTTCAATCTCCATACGAAAATCAATCAATTCCTTTGGATTCAAAGAATGTGAGACGATGGGAAACTCCAACTTTGTGCTTCTTCCAAACCTTTAAATAGTTGTACTGAGGCTATCTTCAGTCAAATACAACTTTTCCATTGGCATGCTCATGTTCTTCTGCTCCTTGCTCTTCTTCAACTTCACCCACATCATCTATGGGTGCAAAGCATCTTTTTTGTCTATAATAGCATCCAACCTTATTGCATGACTCTCAACGAGTCCACAACTTCATCCAATCTTCTTGCTACATTTGTAGCTCGTCTACCTCTACCTACCATTCTCTCGAGAGTCGTATTGACTCTCTTATCAATTTGAACTTACTTTTGTTATCCCACTTATCACAATCCTTAGTAGGTAAAGTACAATCTCAATTAGACTCAAAACCAGCATTAATACCAAATGGTGTCCATCAGTGGCAGGGGGTCCAATGAGGGACAACCTATCCAAGAAATCAAAGTGAAACACAACTTGTTGAAGAAGAAATTGCATAGGGAAGCACACTCCTTTATTGTTGCAATCAACTCTACAAAATTCAGAATATTGGTATAGTTCTAGGAACTAAGAAACATCAAAACAAGAAGAATGAAAAAGATGCATTCACAATGATCTCGTCTAGATCATGAATTCTACTTGTTCGGTTCGTCTCTGCTTCTTGAGACTTTTCTCTCCTTTTTTTTCTTCCTTAGCACACCAACCCCCTCTTTCGCCTTTTGAGATGCCTCTTCAAACTTCCCACAAGATTATTGAAACGCCCAAGATGGGGAAACCAATCACTTTTGGTCATTTATCTCCCTGTGCAACAGACATGAGAAAAACTAGCGGTTTCATCATCAAGTAGGGAATATCTCATTTTAAGCCTGGTTTGTAGACTGAAACAGATTGCTCTTTGATTCTTGGAGTTTGATGGACTTAGAAACCTTATAGAAATAATGACAAGTCATCAACAACATTGCAACAATGGAAAACACACTAACAACTCAGCATGACATAGTACATATGTTTTTGGTTGATGCAAGATTGCGCATCATATGCCCAATTGCTCATGCATCAACTAGGCTCCAATTACCTTATAGTTTGAAGGTCTCATTGGCACAATTCAAAGTTTGTTCACACCACCCCCACATAGAAACAAATCACCATGATCCTCAAAGACATCATACTTGTCATATTTCTTTCATGGACCCTAAAACCTAGGATCATTTTGTATTTAGAGGCTCTCCTTACTCTGATATCATGGGGTGATTCTTTTTGCCTCTTTAGAAACTCATATAACTTGGAAGTTAAAATAGCCATTTCACAATCTGCTCCATATTTTTCTTATTAGACATCGGGTAACCCATCAAACTTCGAAAATTAGTACATTCTCTTGGCCATCACAAGTTATGGTTTACAATTTTTCCTCAATATTCAACATGCTTAAAGCACCCTCTCCATGTTAAAAGCTTCATGATCACTCATCACCTTATCAATGCTGTCTCCAGATCATGATAGTACTCCATGTCACTTTCTTCTGAAATCATGCCAAAATGAATGTTTGTGTTCTCCATTACAGCTTCGATATTGTAAAAATCAACATGTTCCTTATCATTCTTAAAAGTCCATCCCCATTCGCCTAGGCCACTTGAATCATTAGTTGCATTGCAAATCCATCTTTTTTGTTTTTGATTTTTTTTTAAAATAAAAGTATACATTGAATAAAGACATGGAAATATTTTTACCAAAGACAGTAAGCCAGTCCCCTCCATAAAGCAAAACATGGGTCTCCTAAAATATCTGAGGATATTGATAAAGCATTACAAATTGTACAAAATATCCTAACGGGGGGCTAGCCACAACAAAGATACAGCCGACACTGATTACAAAACTTCTAAGAATGATTAAAAAAAAACACAACCAACTGAAAACTTTGAAAGCATATTAAACTATTTACACGACCTGCACAGATAACGGGTCCTGCAGATCATTGGGGCCTCCCGGATGTTCCAGGTAGGGATTAGCAGGTTTCTCACCTTTGGGGCAGCTTGAGGACCCTGGGGCCTACAAATAGACAGCTCTTTTACTCCATTAAATGGAAGCAAGTATAGAAGCTTCTCCTTGTGAGGCAAACCTTTTTGGTCCAGGTTGAGCCCTTTCTCCTTTCATTGCATTATCCGTCCTCTTTTTGGCAAAAGTTTTCAATTGTCTCAATCTATTTCTGCTGATGTTGGAAAACATTGATCATTTTTCAAGATAGGCGAGGCATTTGTCAAGCTGTGAATTTCAAAAGCCATGCTCCTCAATCTGTTTGCTGTGGGATTGGATATTCCCATCAATGGAATGCAAGGCCGGGATTAATGAAGAGTCCCCTATTACTTGCTCGGCAGCTCTTTTCATAAATTCAGCTCCCTTTAATCACTCCCTCATAGTTTCATAACTTGCAAATAAAAAGATCTCATGGTATTGATGCTTCACTCACAAATCTTGTGTTCTCTTTGGGCCTTTCACTATAAATTCATCCAGACATATTAGTTCAACATTTCCACCCATCATTACTATTTTTTAGCACAACGATAACTAGAATGCGGCCTAGATTGTTTTATAATCTACGTTACCTCTATCTTCAAAAACTCCACTTGTAGTCCCTTCTCGACTAAAGGTAATGTGGTGCTTTTTCATGACAATAAAATTCCTCTGAATTCAATCATAGCCCAAGCTTAAAATCTTGAAGAATTCGGGCCAAGCTCCACGCGCTCCACAAAAGAATGCTCTCCTGGCTTATCCAATAGGGCGTTAAGCTCACCCAAGATTCGACAAGCAAAACAACCTCTAGACTTTCAAAATACTTATGTCGTAGTGTCAAATATGATGGTTCCTTCGGTCTTTTAAATTGTTGCAAACTCCAATGGATTTAAACACTGCAATCACCATCAGAACACACTGCTGCACTCAATGGCCTTATTTCTGACCAATTTTCTAATGGGATATGATTAAGTTTCCCACAACATGCAAAAGATCGATTGAACTTGCATCTTTTCATGCAGCACAATTTCTTCCAATTGAGCTCTCAACAATCTATATATCCCTTTATTGGAAATGTTCATAACCATGCATTTCCAATAAATTCAAGTCCATTTCAAGACAATACAAAAAGCATTTCTGAACACACATGAGAGGGAGAACCGCATCTATGTGGCAAACTCATTCACTCTCACATTCACTTTGAATCATGATGCAAGAGGAAACAGACCCTGATCAATCTAAACAGATTAGTTTGACCGTGCTACTTTGCACTCTTTTTAACTGTGGTTTCTTGAAGGATTGATTCATGAACTGCCAATGAAATTTACCCCTGAAAGTCCCAAATAGAAATAACACATTATAGCCATTTTTACTGTTAATTCTGAAAAACTATTCCGACTTTTACATAGATGCAGAATTCAGCCACTTAAGAAACTCGACTAGAAAGCAAGCACCAAGAACTTTAAGCAAACAAGAAAACTGTAGAGAAGTTTTTTCCAAAACTCTCTTACAAAGAACAGCCCCATCAATAAATGCATTACTTGACTAAAGACACACTATTACGTCAATGTCATGGATCACTGGTGAGATAGGCGTAATGTCATAGATCCCACCGGGGCTCCATTGCTAGGCCCCAGCATGTTAAAGGGTATAAAACCAGATGCATGTCCAGAGCAGAATTTTGCAAAAAAGTTGCCCCTAGAACTTTTGGCATCTAAGCCAAAAGCGAGTACATTTATGTACAGCCCCTTAAGGGGGCATGTTTCAAGGATCTTCAAAATGAGGTAAAATGATAAATAAATTAATTAATTAATATGCATGCAGTAGGTAAGAGATCCTCACAAGGGAATCAAAATGTTAAAATTTATGGTAAAACAACTATCCTTTAATGTAATAATATAACAAAAAAACATATCGAACCAAACCAAACCAACTAGTAACAACATATGTCCACTATCATTTTCCCTGCATACTAAACATGGATGCGAACAAATTTGAGAATTTTTTTTATAACAAATAAAAAAAGGAAATCAATCATTACAAAAACTTACTCTCATTAGAAGGCGAGAAAGGAAGGAATCATGTTTGGCACTAACACCTCGGATAAAAACAAAAAGGTGAACTGAACTAGAGGTGGTGAATTCCTTGTTCCAATTCCAGGTTTACATGAGGGCACTGTATCTAGGTGCTCTAAATGTCCAGTTTCAACATTCCAAATTCTTATCTCTTCAGAGGGAGAGATGCAAAGCACCTAATATCAGTGTTGAAAACAAGGGAAGCATAATTAGAAGATATATTAATATTCCCTCGTGCCATTACATGGCTACATTGATCCTGAAAATCAGGGTTTATAGTATATACATGATCAAAATAAATTTGGGCGGAAAAGACAATCATTAGCTGTTTTTTTAATCCAACAGCCATATAAATTCCATGTTACATCATATCCAATCGAAACTTGTTTCCTTGGCCAGCATCAACCCAATAAGACTTTCACTAGGAAAAGGTGTGATTGCCAGCATTTCACATGCCTCAACAGAATATGGCAGAATAAACAGTATCCGTGACCAAATTGACTTACCCTCAGGAATTTTTACAACTCCAGCACATTCCCGTTGCTTCAAATATGTGATAAATTCTTGGAACTGCAAAATAAATTCCACTAGTAAACAGTTTCTTCTCAGAACTGGCAAATATTAATCCCCAGAAAATACATATAAAATGAATACCCAGACTTAAGAGGTTTCCCCTATTCAAACAGCTCAGAGAAGATCCAAAGAACGCATACTGATATTGTTCAGCATGCTAAAGTGGGAGCATATCATTAGATACCCAGAATATCTTTTTTGCTAACACCATTTGCAGCCAACATTCAAACTACAGTTGCACATTTGGGAAACCGCTTGGTGGATTTGGTGGAATTGGCAGCCGTTAATTACTCATTATAGTTTAGTCACTAGTGCTTTGATAACACTCCACAAAAACCAAATATTTATTTTGCTCATATTTTCAATTACACAAAAACAAATGATGAGTTCAATAGAAAGAAAAATGAGGATACAAATTACTAGAAGCTTGGAATTGAAATCAATGACAAGATCGGAAAACTCTATGTCCTTAAATTTTACCAGTTTTGTTACAAGCAGGTTCTGCATGTTAACATGTTCATAAAGCAGTTGAGCAGGCAGGCCATGTTAGCCTACAGCCGTATTTTTCATTATATATTACAAATGAGAATTAAAATGAACATATCAAAAGGCAGCTTTATTAGTTCACCCACTTGAAATGAAAATGAACAAGATCCAAAAGTAGTCATAACCTTTCTTATCCAGTAAATTACTACTACTGTGCATTTCAAATAGGCAACTAATGCTAGTCATTCTCTCTTCAAATTCTCTTGGAAGGGTTAAGTTTTGGGCTTTCTACTGAAAATTATTTGACAATTCTTTTTCAAGTTAAACCTAATGCTAGGGATCCCTAACAGCTCATGCTTGAAATTCTAGCTGATTCTTCACGTGTGAACTTTTTTTCACTCATTATGAGGAATGAAGAATGAGTAGCGTGAGGTCTAGATATTTATGATAAAAAACAGTCAGTAGGTATTGATGTCATGGAAGGTCATAGAATTGGGATTAGATTATAGTAAAACTTCTTAGCAAGCACTTATATCTGAATCAACACATTACTGCAGAATCTGTAAATCCCTTAAAGCTGCAAAATTATATTCCACTTAGATCCATCATAGTTTTGTATATGAGTAGGCTTCAGTTTAATATACTAATAACCTGGAGAGGGAAATTGATTTTCCACTTCCAAAAAGGATGACTATTGATTATAAGAATAGAAATGTTCTTTCTAATATGTTGCAGATCCACTTCCTCTTCAAAGGGTTTTTTTTCTTTTTCTTTTTTTTTGGTTCTTGCATGCTTGCTATTTGTGCCATGCAGATTCAAATAAAATTAAAAACGTTTAGTGCAACTTAGTCCTTAAGATTCTGTCCCTAGGGGAATGCTTGATGTGTCTTTGCATAACCATACCAAACTCAGATAGGAGAAGACCCAAAGAAAGAAGATATTGAGGAGAAAACGCACGGCAAAGGCCATGATGAGAAATTCCCTGCAGTAGCGATTATATCAGCAGTACATATTCAAAATTCCACCGTCTATCTACCATGTATGATCTACGACCAATGAAGAGCTTCGATGCTGTTTCACTCAATAAGATCACTTTAGACGAGACCATTAAGGTTGTTAGAAACATAACAGACAGTAAGACAGCTAAATTAGAATATTATTGCTTGAGATCCACTTATTTTAGTTTCCAGGGCGAGATTTAAGAAAATACAGAAGAGGTAGCTATGGGCTCTCCTCGGTCCCTGATTGTCATTAATTTATTCATAGAAATTTTTGAAAAGAATGCAAATCAATCTACTCACCTGAAATTTTAGTGATATCACTTCGTAGATGCCACCAATGTGAGCTGACCTCACAGTAGGGACATGCTTGATAATATCTTGGCACACCTTAATGCATAATGGAGTACATAAAATTCACTATGGAAGCTGAAGAAAACAAGTGTCTACCACTTGGGTTGGGGGATTTACTGCATTGGGTTTACCCAAAGTTTACTTTCATACTTTTGTTCTTTTTTTGGTTAGTCATTGTTCCTAGGGTCCTTTTACCCTAACTCTTTCTATTGTAATTGGGTGTCTTCTTCAGTCCCATTGACCTACTTCTGGTCTTTTGTGAACATTAATATAATTTATTTCTTTTTTTTTTCATTCCCTAACGTCCTTATTACATGTAAAGTAGATGGATCTCTATCATGGCAGGTTTATAGGAAGAATACACATACAGATGTATATATTACAGAAGATTCACACCACCATCCATCTAAAAAATACGGAATATTATATACAATTTTATGAGAACACTCAAAATATCTGAGCTGGAGCACCTAAAGAATGAAAAAAGCATTTGCAAGAAGCCTTAAAGAAAAATGGATACCGTGATTGGAAAACAAGGAGAGCTTGTAAGAAGGCTTAAAGAGGTGGAAAGTTCTCTAGAACTTCCACTTACATCAAGTAAAAAAAATGATACCTTACCATACATTCAAGGCACTACAGAGAAGCTTACTAGGATCCTAAAGAAAAAAGGTTAATAAATCATTCTTCAAGCCCATCAAGACCCTTGGAAATTTCCTCAGAAGTGAGAAAAGACCATCAAGAACCTAAACTCCAAAAAGGCATTTATGAGTTCCCATGCACGTGGTATTCCCTGTATTGATGAGATTGGTAATCATTTCAAATCACTACTACATAATAACATATCAACCAAATTCCATCAGAAAGTCAAATGTTTTTGTAATTGTATTTTTCAAATTTCCATCAAGCTTCCGTCATCTGATGAACACCTAACACAATTCAAATGAAACATCCGACAGAAAACCTGGCAAATTTTTCATTGGCTGTAAACACAAAAAAGCAAAGTGGATGAAATCCTCTTTATTTTTCACTCTGCCCCTTTAAATTTTCACATGCATACCCATATCCAAACCCAAACAAATCTGCATACCCCACGCAAATGCACACCCAAACCCTACCCCAAACAACTAAACACACCTGCAGAGGATAAAGGAGGAGGGCTTTTTTGCAGAGAAGAAATGGGGACAACGAGGGTTCTTGGAGAGGATGTCTTTTAACAGAGGTAAGTAAACCCAAAATATTTATCATTTACATTTTTATTTTACCGTTTAGAGTTGGATTGAGATTCAGAATTAGATTTTTACCATTTATGAAACCTGTAAACAAATCACATCTTCACAAACATACACAAACCCAAACCCTATCCCACACAAATGTCCATACCCCACACACTTGTAGAGGATAAAGGAGTAGGTTTCTTGGAGAGGAGATATTTTTACAGAAGTAAAGAACCCAAAAAAATTACCGTTTATATTTATATTTTTCACTTGTTAGATTAATCATGTGTTAGATTTAGATTCAACCATTTCGAGTTACATTTAAATTTAGCTTTATATATTAGATTAAAATTTTACCAATCATGAACCCTAAAAACAAATCACACATCTTAACAAACACACACACAACCCCACGTCTTGAAACATACCAAAAAACCCACATTCAAAAGAAATCCAGATACTGAAATTACAAGGTTATGGATCCTTGCCTGCTTACTTCTAACGGTCGCACAAACACGATCAATTAATGGTAGGCAAATTTAGTTTCCCGTAAGTTGATTACAAGACATCATTTCATCAGTTTAAATCCACAACAGGAATAAGGATTTTTAGAGAGAGAGAAGCTCTCGAGACATCATTACCATCGTGGTTCTGACTACAGGACTTTTATCTTTTCCACCCAACATAGATTTTAACTCCTTATTCACAAGATGAAGTCTTAATCATTCTGGACTCTCATCATTTGAAGAATATGATATCAATTAATACCAATGTTTTCTAAGTCTCATGTTCTAAGTAATCTATTCACATGGTATTTTATACATATGGAACATGGATTTGGTGCCCATTTAAGTTTTTGTCCAAACAGGAGGTTAATTAACCAACTCAACATAGCCACAAGCTTATGTAAGCATGCCAAGGCTCATGCAACAACTTTACCCTCTATATTTAAACAAGGTTATTAAGTAGATCTCATATCTTTGATTTATTCTTGTTGGAATTTACATTCATAAGGTTTTAGAAGGTTATTTATGTATTAAGATTCAGTAATCAATATTAGCAGCTTCTAGAAGAACAAGTAATTAGAAATCCATGTCATGAATACATTATTTTAATGATTAATCTAGTCATAATCATCCCAAGGCTACTAAATTCTATCTCTTTGTGATCTCTGCATAATGATATTTCTTTGCACCAAGAATAGAAATCTCTTTCCCATGGCAAACTAAAGCAACACAAATATTTGTTGCTCATTAAGACTAACAAAACAAGGCTTTAACCTATAATGGCACAACCACAACTTGTTTTATGCCATACAATTCCATCAATATTCCCTTGGAAGTTTGTCTTATATTTTATCCCTCTACAATTGTTAAGAGGTACAATATTCCACTAGTTATACTTGGGTTTTGTGTCTTAAAATGCAAAGTTTTCACAATGTCCTTTCAACAATTACAGCAGTCGGACACAAGAATACACAAATCATCCTCTTCATGGCATGGTACATCAGAACGAACTTACTATCCATCTAGCAAATATACCTTCCATATTAATCCAGATCGGAATTTCAAAACAACAACACTCTATATACATAATATGTCTAAAATCACACGAATCCTTTTGGCCACATAAAATGATGCTTTCATGCAGGACCAGTTTAACAACATCATCATCCCATAACATTCAGCTTTTATTTCCCATTTCTGAAGTAGAAGAAATAGTACAGCATCATCCCATAACATGAAGTATTCCAAGGAGTAATCGTCACAATTATTTAAAGAAATCATTTTTTACTTCAATGAGGATTCATTATATGCTCTTACCCGCTGAAATTCACACAAGAGGTAATAAGAGCTTGTCCTCTATCCTACTACATAAATAACTCAAATATCTCGTTAAATAATCTAGGCATGACACAACAAAATTGAGAGGACTTAAGGCTTACAATGTAATTAAAGAATTTTGACAAGCTTCCATTAATAATGATCCCCTTGCATAGGACCCAACATTCCTCCTTACGCACCACACTCCCCTCCCATAGGATCTGGCACCCCTCCATACACACCTGGGAGGAATTATTCAAGAGAGGGGAGTGTGAGAGAAACACTTTTGGAGAGGAAATAAGATGAAGAAGCAGCACAGATCACAAGGACGTTATAGCAGCCAACATGCATGAAGACTAGTGGCAGAGTCTACAAGAAGAACCGGAGCAAGAAACCATAGGGGGAATGTGGTTCAGTTGACGGATGTCGAGGTATGATGTTATTTTAATTTGTAGTATTTCCACAAAAAATATTAATTAAATTTTGAGTATTGTGTTTTGAATTTTGAATGTTTAATTTGTTGATTTTTCTATATTTTTTAAAATTTGATTTTGAATTATTTATTTTATTTTATTCATTGATTCAATGTCAATGTGCAAAAAATGCTACCAGGAATACTAGTAGTACGAGCAAATGGCTATTAGGCCATCTAATTTTGATCTTGCCGCTTGATATCGACTCCTTGATCGATGGGAAGTTGAGAACATGAAAGCAAAAGAGGGTACATCAAAGCGAATAAGGGCCACAACGGCACCTAATAGCCACATGGTGAATCCTACACATCACACTAGTTCCATAGGTGTCCAATACCTTGTCAACAAATATGTTAGTATATTTCATTTTGGAACCATATGTTTTCTTACGTTTCATTAAAAAAAGCAGAATTCGTATTTTTCAGTTACATTAATCTAACAAAATATTTGGCGTCAGTCTATTTGTGGGTAGGTAAATGAGTATGGTGAACTGATCAAGCCAGGGTGGAAAAAATATTTGAAAAACATGGGTTCAAGGAACTCAAAAAATTCGTGGCAGAAGGAGGATACTTACCAGTAAATGGCATACCTAACACTGATGTAAGTTTACAATGATGTAATTTGTAAGCTATAAATTGTAGTCTTCATCTTAACTTATTTTGTATAGTGTTTCATTATTTAGGATGAAGACCTTGAGGCAAGTGAACGGGACGAGGACAAGATCCATGAGGACGATGATGTGGAGGACGGTAGTGGCATTCAACCCATAGAGCAAGTAACGAGCATGCCACCGAAAAGCTGGGATTAACTATCACAAAACTCTCGTGCGATAGAAAGATTTGGATACAATGGATGGGCTTTTCAAAGTTAGTGCTTGCAAGCCTTACACTTCGTTAGTTTTGTTTGGAATTAAATTTTTAAATCTATAATTGTGAATGCCCAACAATATTGGGCTTTACATATTATACTTTATAAACTGATCAATGCTATATATTTTTAATTGATTTTGAATGTTATTAACTTATTTTAAATCTTAACTTTCCTGTTTTTTAATTTTATTATATTGTTTTATTTAATTATTGTTTTTAAAAAAAATTAAAATAGTAAAATAAAAGCCATAATTCTAAAATTTTAATATAATATTAAAACAATATGAATATTCCATACAAATCGATAGACGTGTCTCTTGGTATAGGGGACGCATCTTGGGTACGAGGAAACATCTCAGAGACACAAAGCACTAGGACAAGGATGTCTCTAAAGTCTCAGAGAATTTGTTTGGAGTCTCTAGCGTCTCCTATGGGTGTATCCTCAAAAAATCGTGTCACCTGCCTTGAAACAAGAAATAAAATAATTTTTTTATATAAAAACTTCTAATAAATTAAAACTTCAAAACATAACCGTGAAGTTGAATAATAATTTATAATAAAAACCTAATAAAAGATCCTACAACAGCTCCATTCTATTACAAAAACCAAACACACAAAGAAGCCAAGTAGTGTGCCCTAAATTAAGACTACCCTACCTAGTGTTTCCATTGACAAATTTTTCAACATAAAGACTTGGTTTCTATTCTCCGTCACCTCTTGATTTACTACTTGAAGCTCTAAAGTATAGCATTTGTATGCTTTGCGCACTGTTGTCTCTTCATCCACACCCTTCCACTATAACATTTTAAAATTCTTCCCCATTTCCTTGCACTTCTCCTCAATTTTCTCCTTCAATTCATCAACATCCTTAAGGGTTTTGTCCCTCTCAACCCTATCTTTGGTTTGAAATACCCTTGGCTCTAGCTCCTTATGCTTGGCCGCCTCCTCTAGAAAATGCACACTGATTACTTTGATCTAGCTAGGTTTGAATTTCTCTTGGATCTCTATCAACAACTTTTCACATCTCTACAAATGTTCGTCGAACTTTGCCTGCACTTTTTCTCTCTCTTCCTACTCTATTCTTCAACAACAGTTATTTTTCCTTTTAGGAGCAACCCATCCACCATCATTCCCAATTGATCAATTTCCTTTATGCCTTCTAGCCATGGTGCATTGTCTATCGGCTTCCTCCAAGAGCTTATTTTTGTTCTTCGCAACTGCACTGTTGATAATGTTTTGTCAAGACACTTCTAAAGCCATCCTTACCAACGCACACCCCACTAGTTCCTTTGTCATTTTGACTAGGTCTATGTGCGCAATATTTTGATTTTCCTCTATAGTATAGGTGCTTTCGTAGGCACACAAAACGCAAGTGCTTCAAATGTGGCTCATCTAAATGGGCGTCAAAAATGAAACAAAGTTCCTTCCGAGTTCTTTCGAAGACATTTTCTTTGTGCATTAGGTCCCATAGGAACAAATCTTCCTCTTGTATATTCTTTTGAATCCACTCTCTTATGGTTTCTTCTCCTCCAACAACACTCTCCTTTCACTCTTCGAGTGTTTTTGCATTGACTCCAACATCAAAGAGATATCACAAGTCTTATGCGACTTATTTGTTTCATGCACATCACCCTTTTTTTATTTTGTGGCACTAAGCCTAACCAACATCCTCCATCTCCTTGTCATCTTTGTCGTCGTTCCAATCCATTTCATTCCCAGATACTTCCTCATCCTTTTTACCTCCTCCTTCGCCTTCCAGCCCATCATCCTTCAAATTATCATCAACTCCAATTCTTTCTCTATCACGTGTATTTCACCATACAACATTGTGTCTTCTTGGTTTTGTGCACTTGCCTCATCTTCTCTACTCGGATTCTCATCGTGCACAATCTCCTCAACCGATAGTCCTTGTGAGTCTCATCATCTCCATAGTTGCATGCCACGACACTTAGTGGATTGTCATCCGATTGTTCTTGAGCTGGTTCATTTGTCACAATCGTACAATCTCCTCTATGGGTATAGGCATGGAGCCATTCTTTGCTTTTGGAATTACCTTCAGAGATTCCTCTACTCCTATTGTGTATCATGGTGTAGGCTGCTTTGGTGGAAATTTCATCCACAGGGTGGGTGGTCCTCTCAAGTTTGAAATTGGCACATTATCATCATCATCCTCATTGTCTAAATTTTGCAAAGATTCTATTTGGATCAATGTCATGCGCTCTGAATCCTCTATGTCAGTGTTTTCCTCTACCTCTATTGCTAGCGCAACCTGCCTTGTGCTTCTCCAATCACTTCGTGTCGCTACAGTTTTTTACCCCAAGCCCATAGAAATTTGTCAATGTACATCCCTTTCTTTCTATTTGTTTGAAGGGCACAACCTCATCTTTCTCCTTATCATCCATCATGGGTTTAACCCCCAGATCCTTTTCCACAACATGCTTCTACCTCAGTTGCCTCTACACTCTCCCTCTTGTTTCCTAAGACTTAGTGCATGTATAATGTGGCAAATGTGGCGATCCTAGTCCTTGACAACCATGTCCCCTAGTATAGCGTCTATTGCAGTGGGATCATCATATGATTCGCTATCTTCATCCACTATTGCCCTAGTTGGGTACTTGTAAAGTGCTTTGAGCACCAAGATATCTTTGTTTATCTTCTCAGTATTAACCTTCTTCCTCCTTGCATTGGGTATCTTGTCCAACGCACACTCCATATAATGGGCTAAACCCCCCTATAGCAATTTGAGCCACCCAAACATGTTGTTGCTCTCTAATCTTAACTTTGCCAAAGAGTGATGTTGCATAACTGCAAACTCAGCATAGGTGCCATATGCCTTGGGCATTCCTCTCAAAATGGGCCACTCCTCACCAAATGCATCCTCCATGTTTTCATTCCATCTATCCATATCTCTGTGCCAACAACGCATCCCAAAGTGGATGGAATCATACTGCATCTTCGTATCCATTTGGGATCCCTATCTCATCAAGCACAAGCAATATGAGGATTGTGCCACATCTAAAAGAGTCTCTTACTTTCTTGGGCCTTCTTTGGCCTCTCAATGAGGTCACCACAAATGAATTTTATAATATTAAATTACACATTATTTGCACCTATCTTGTGCACAATGTATAGGTATTGTTTGTTGATATTGTCCCATCGACCAGTCATGCATAACTTCATGTTGACAAGGCACACAACTATGCATGTGGCCCGACCCTACAAGTTCTCAATAGGAAAAGTAAGCTTTTCATTCTTGTATTTTAGAAACTTGGCAACTTTTTCAATTTCCTTCATGTTCGCCAACGTTGTTGGATGTTTGCCCTTGTGCACGACAACCCGATCAGCTTGTGCATGCACCTTCATGAGATCCTCATCTTGCACACGACAAAATGGATCATGTTATCATGCACCCATGAGAGGAGAGGTCTTACCATCTTCTCAAGTTTCCCAATGTACAACAGTTCAAAGATTTAAAGTATTCCAATTCCCTCCAGGTCAACCTTAACCTTGGCATTTGACACCAACAATCCATCTACGCACACCAACAATCCATCTATGCATATTGGTGTTTCCTCTACAATACTATCCCTCTTTTGGTCTCGCTCATTCATTGTTATGAGATGGTTGTGGACTTCATTCCAACATTCTTCCACTTTGCAACTACA